>VWZX01009222.1:0-58001 GCA_013399015.1 Galbula dea | reverse complement strand
GGGGGGGGGAGGGACAGCCTATTAAAGTAAAAATAAATCGTATAAGAATATAATATACCAATAGAATAATATAATATCCAGGAAGAAAGAGTGTTAGTGCAAACCACACCTCCCCCTGCTCCGGCTGTGCCGCTGCTGCTGCTGCTTTATTAATGGATTTGCGCCGGGAGTGACAGTCCTCCAGAAGTGATAATTGGTGCACTGTGTCTTTAAAAGGTTAAAACCCTTTTCAAAAAGGCCTAGACTCATAGTGGGAAAAGACAAGAGAGGCTTGGGCTGGCTTTGGATCCAGAAAACAGCTGCTGATTAGAGCCTGCGTCTTCGGGCTGAATTTATTACATCTTTTCCAGCAGCAGGGATTCTAGGAGGAAGCTTCCGTTTGGGTTTCTTGCTCGTGGTTTATTTTTATTCAGAGGAATAACAGAGGAAGGATTTGTTCCGGCTGGAGCATGCTCACAACCTGCAAGATCTCCCATTATTAAACTGCCTAGTTTGGGCTTTAATATACATGTGGTTTGGTTGTTTTATTTTTTTATTAGCATTATTATTACCTGGCAGCCTGCAGCAGCAGCTCCATTTTTTTTTTTTTTTAATAATTTATTTTGAAAGGAAGCTGATCTCGTCATGAGCTTTCTCCTTCCTTACTTGAAACAGGTGCTAATGAAAGAATGCAAATAGCACCGCCTGAGCCCAACATTTCCTAACGAAGGGGACAGCCACCGACCCCCATCAGCTGTCCGGGATCTCCCCAGGAAAGGTAGGCACCGGGGGCTTGGGTGGGTTTCTGCTTGGGTGTCTGTTGTTCTCTGCCTGCATATATCCCAATGGTCTGGGTTTTCTCCCCCCTCCCTCGCTGCGGGTGCACAACCGGACAGCGAGATTCCATTTTGCCTTCCCAAAAGGTGTCAGGTTGCCGCCGAGACGCTCGCCCGCTGCACCCCGGGCGTGCAGCTCTAGCTCCGATATCTCTGTCTCCATGCGTGCGTTCCCTGGGTGGCTGGTGCTGGCGCTGGGCGAGCTCCCCGAGCCCGAGGTAACCTCAGTGCTGTCACTCAGCCCACGGCCAGCCGGTAACCCTCTCCCCGCCACGCTCGCAGCCACTTCACCGCTTGCTCCTGCTCAATTAGCCTTGGCTGTCGCATGAATTCATCGTCGCTTGGCAGCAACTTCATTTTCTCCCAGTGGGCATAGGTGGTTGGTGGTTGTTATTATTATTATCATTATTATTAACTATTATTATGTATCATTACTATCCTTGCTGGGGGGCGGTGGAAGGAGAACTCCGTGTGTGTTAGCGACATGCACGATCGACACGGGCGTGCAGAGGGACACGCGTGTCCGCTGGCCACCCTGGCCATGACTCCCTTGGCCATCCTGGCCTCATCTCCACCAGCCACATCTTCTGCCAGCCAGCACGGCCATGTCTTCTGCTGGCCACCATGGCCACCTCTCCACCGGCCACCCTGGCTGCATCTTTGCCAGCCAGATCTCTGCCAGGCACCCTGGCTAACTCTCCACCACCCAGCCTGGCTTCTGCCTTGGTGGTAAAGAGACATGTTGCTCCGTGGAGAGCCTCATCCTACCAGGGCAACGCTGGTTGTCCAGGCCCTGGTCCCTTTCCCATCCTGCACTTAAACTCCCTGCTGAGTTGAAGCAGCTGTTACCTGATGCTACAGCAAGTATAAACATATTTTTGAAAAAATAAATATATTCCTCATTTTAGGAGCCAGATCCCTGCCTGTGGCTGAATCCCTTTTTCCCTCTAGAAAGCCTGGGCACTGGCTTTTCTTCTTCAGCTTGCCTAATTTTTTTTGTGCATGCTTGGGGATGGCATCCAGTCAGCGCTGGGCTGTTACCCTCAGAGGTTTGTTCTTTGCTGGGGAGCTGGAGTTTTCCCTGAGCTGGAGGCTGCTGTGCCAGAGGCAGGTGGAGGCATCCGCAGCAGCCCCATGCAGTACCTGCCTCTTGCTCCGACTTTTCTGCCGTGTTCCCAGAGCTGTGAGCCTGGGCTTGCAGCAGGGACTGCAGTGGCCTCTCCAAGGGCCAAATCCAGCCCTCACTGGGCTCATCCAGCTCCTTTTGGGCATAAGAACCTCTGAGGGCAGAAATTAGACCTTTGTCTGGAAGTTTGCATTTACGTTTCAGTGTGTTTGAGCAGTGCATTGCTTTTCTCTCTGTACATGCAAGATTATTTGTAGTTTTTTTGCCTGACTGTTAAGGAAAGGATCTGCAAAAAGTTTACCCCAATTAATTGTGTGAACCAAGGGTGGGCAGCACATGAATTAAAATACTTATTTTATGTAAACAACCCCTTGAGGCTTCCTAGAAAGAGAATTTGTGAATATCTAACCTGACAGATAAAAAATAATCCAAACTGAATAGGCAGATTGGTCTGTGTGTCCTCTCTTTCCCCTCCCCCCCCAAAAAAAAGCAAACAGTTTTGAATTAGGAGTTTGATATGGGGATGCATAGGAGAATCTGATTAAGATCTGCCTTGGAGCCAGCAGTGAGGAAATGCTCCTCCAAGCCTTGTTTTGGCTAGGTGCAGGGCTGCAAGTGCCTCTTGTCCCCTGCCCTCCTGCTCTGTCAGAAATGTCAAATCCAAATGTTGACTGGTGCTGGTGACCCTCAGCCTCATGCTTTGGGAAGCAAATAAAACAGGTATTTGCCCAAAGCTTGCACCCCCTCGTGCTGAGGCAGTGATGCTGAGCTCACACTCAGGGCTGTGTGCTCCTGTGGGGATGAGACTTTCTCTCTGCTTTCCACACTGTGCCAATGAAGGAACATGCCCAATGCTACTTTTTCTTTCTTTCTTTCTTTCTTTTTTTTCTTTTGGAGATTGCAAATCCTTTCATCTGCAACAAAACATGGGGGATGTGGGGGGGGGGGTTGGTCTTTATTTGTCCCTCTTTTTGGCCAGCCTGCTTGCTCGGCAGGATTTCTGCAAAGCAGTGCCATGTGGGAGTGCTGCTCATCTCCAGTCCAGAGCTGTTACTCTGCTCAGGCTAGGCTGGTGGGAAACATTTTGGATGAGAAACCTCCAGAGAAAGCACAAACCAGTGGTAATTAAGGAGGAGGAGGATGGGAAGTTGATGTTTTTCCTATCAAATCATCTCCTGTATCCCTATAGGCTTCTTCTGTATCCTGATATCCCCATCCCTTTGGGCTTCTGCTCTGCTGCTTCTGGGGCCATGAAAGCCTTTTGTGATTGCCCAGCCCAAACCCTCCTCCCAGCACTGAGCAGGACATGGTAGATTTTGTCTCATGCTGTACCAGAGCCAGCACGCTTCTCTGTGGAGATGGTGGCATCTGACTCCTGCCAAGAGCTGCTTTTTTATGAGGCCTCTCTAATAGTGTGGGACTGGTGGGAGCTGGTGGCCCTGAATCTCTGACTTCTGTCCTTTCATCACCTCTTGAGAAAGGGAAATGAAGCTGTTCTGCAAGGCAGTGGAGCCTGGGTCATCTCATGGTTTCACATTTGCAGAGGATACTGGTCATTATGTTGCTTGAAACAGTTGTAAACCTCCTGTAAATGTACCTGATGTGTGAGGTCATGGCTCTCCAATGACTCCCCAGCATTCTGGCCTGTTCCTGGTAAAGACTGTGGCTAGCTTGTTCAGCTGAGTTATGTAAATAGGGATACTTGCTGGGAATGGAAATAGCTGTTGATGGGCCAAGAAGTTTTATGGACCCCTGGAGAAGCCCAGGTTCAGAGTGTTGTAAAGGCCTCTTCCTCAGGTGCACTTTAATTCTGGATTTCCACCTGGCCCTGGGCTGCTCCAGCCATTCCCACAAATCTCTGCAATCTCTGTTCTGACGTGGAAGGGACCAGTGCCAGGAGAGCAGGAACATAATATTGACCTAAACCCATCATTTTTAATTGGACCAGCTGGGAGTGAATCTTTCTGCATTGTGCTGATAGGAGCACAAACCATTTCAGGCTTGTTTGGGGCTAAAAAATATTTCCTTTCTCCACGATAAGCTACATATCTGCAGCTGGCTCAGTTAAGGCAGATGTGTAACATGGGTTAGCTTGGGTGCACCAGGAAACAGGAGATCTCAGCATGCTGATTTGAGTCTTGAAAGGTGCATGTCATTATCTGAAGAGGATCTTCAGCAATATCCAAGAGGCTGCTTATTGCTTAGCCATATTGAAATAAGATTACTGCCCTCACTGCCAAAGGGATGTCACAATCCATAGGCCAAAACTCTTCAATTAGTTCTTTAAAAATCTCAGAAACTTTCATGGCAGGAATGGGAAGGTGGCAGCTGTGTCAGTCATGGATTTGTTCTACTCTGCTCTAGGTGGTTAACTGGGGGGGGGGGAGGTGGGGAGAGTGACTTGGCCTTTTTATTCTCATTTAACCTTTCTGCATCTTACTTTTCTTTTATTTCTGTGTGGGAAATGGGGAGGAGGGAGAGGGAGCCATTTGGCCAGGATCTCAGTGTGAGTCCCTGGCAGATTGAAAATACAAGTAATAACTTTTGACTCTAAGCTCCAGCTGCAGACAGCAGCACTCACCCAGTTTGTTCCCCATGGCTATATGCTGGGTGGGCACTGGTGCTGTAGGGAAGTGCATGGGGGAACATGTTCTGCTGCACAGGTCAGCCCTGCTACTAGGTTGGTTCTGTTCCACTGATGATCCTTGCTGTGAGAAGCAGGAGCAAGCCCAGCTCCCAGGGGCTGGGAGGTGTGCTGGGGTCTGGGCAGTTAGGAGGCAACCAGCTGCTCTTAGCAATGGCTTGGATAATGGAACCAGGCTGGTTGCCTGTGGCATGGCCAGTTGGGCTCTGAAGGGACTGCGTGTGAAAGTCCTGGTGGCCAAGGGAGACTGGATGCTGCTGGCATCCCCTGGGAGCAGAGGGAGGGGGAGCCTCAGAAATAGCTGCTGGGACAGTCCCCAGCTGCTAGTCCCAGCCTGGGGCTGGTCTGGATGGGTTGTTGTGACCCAGAACGCCCTAATGACCCTGACCTTACTGGTCCTGGCTGATCTGCCTCTCCCTGCAGCTGGGAGAGGAGGATCCCACAGTCCTGCTGCCCCAGGGCTTCTTGCAAGCTCCTTGCATGGGAATCCCATGGGCCTGGAGACCTTCAGAAGGGCTGTCCACCCCTCAAAGAGCTCAGATTTTCAGGGCAGTGGAGACACTGTCTGGTTTCCTTCTCCTCCCATGTGCCATCTCATCACTCTGGCAGCTCTTGATGGGCATCTTTGGAAGGAGCTTGGTTAATAAAATCTGGTGGTGGAGACAACTGCAGGTGGCTGGACCATCCCCTGCCCCTCTGGAGGAAGGGCCCAGGGCTGCTGTCTCAGGGCCCTGCTTTGGGGGCTGTCAGCAACGAGGGCTGAGCAAGCCCTGATGTAACAAGTGATCTGCTGGAAATAAATCACCACAGGATTTATCATTCTGTTCAAGTGCAAGTGGGAAAGGAGAGTGCTGCTCATGATGATGTCAGGGATGATCTCAGAGTCCTCCAAAATACACTTCTGCTACAAACAAAACTTCTAACACACTGGGGTTTTTTAATTGCCTTTGGAGTTTATTTTATATATTCTGTTGGGTGTTAACTCAAAGTGATGGATTTGAAATCAAAAGGTCTGGAGCCTCTGACATAACCAAAGGTGTGGTGGGAGCTCATATTGTCTTGTCAATAAAAGCTCATGGGCCAAAGAACAGGCTCCTGGGATGGGCTCAGCTGTGCAAGCATCATTCTGTTCTGCCCCAGTCTCAATCCATCCAACCCAGGTCCACCCTACATCATCTGTGTTCCAAAGGCATTTCCATTCCTCCCCATCCAGTTCCTCTCTGCCTCTGTGTTTTAGTCCATGAAAATAAACTTCTCACCCCTCATCAATCTCCCAATCCATCAAGAGCCTTTACCTGCTTCTGTGTTGGCTTTCAGAGCCATCACAACCCTTTATGTTTCAGGTGTGTTCCCCTTCAGCCCATTTTTGGTTGCTTTAACTTATATTTGTATTTTCAGTCTTTTTTTAGGGTTTTGTGTGTGTGTTTGGGGATTTTTGAGGGGGTTTTATTTTTGTGGTCCTGGCATCATAGTGAATTTTGTAGGAGAGTGAATACTGCTGAGCCAAAGGTGTTGTTTTGTTTTTAATGGCTGTGGAAAAGCAGTTTGACCAGGTTTCTTCTGAAAACCCTTTGCTGCAGTGGATCTGTTGCTAGAAATGAATTCTCCTGATGACCCAGTGCAGCAGGGACCTCTCCAGCAAGCACAGGCAACCTCTACCTGACTGGTATTTGATTGTAACTTTGATTAATTCATCAGGCAGTCATTTTCTGCAGCAGAAAAGAAAAGAAGATTCTGTTACCTGGCAAGAGAAGGACGTGAAGTGTGCACCCAGGGCAGGCTGGAGGCAAGCACTGAGAGTGGCTTCCTGTCTCCAGACAAGATGTGGTGCTGTGCCAAGAGAAAGCAGCTAGTAAGGAGGTTTGTGTGGGTCAGACCACCCAGTGCAGCAGGTGAAAACTGAGCCTGAACCAGCTCCAGCAGTGGAGAGGAGGTGTGGGAGTGCGTGTGCAGCTCACGGGCTGCGCGGTGCATGGGGACAGCGAGCACTGCAGGAGCCACAGGCTGAAGGAAAGAGGGTAACTCCTTTGGGGTTTGGAGTGTTGAATAGATACCTGGCTTGATTTATAGGATGTTGGGTATTAGGATGTTGTTAGATATTGGATATTAGGCACAATTTCTTCCCCAAAAGGGTTGTCAGGCCCTGGCCCAGGCTGCCCAGGGTAGTGGTGGAGTCACCATCCCTGGAGGGGGTTGAAAAGCCATGGAGATGTGGTGCTGAGGGCCATGGGTTAGTGGTGACCTGGAGTGCTGGTTAAAGGTTGGACTTAATGATCTTGTATTTTCTTTTTACAATCTAAACAGTTCTGTGGTTCTATAGTGAGAGTGAAAGACATGCTGCTCAGTAGGGGCAGAAATGATATTATCCTCAGTTATGCTGTGGATTAAGCAGCAGTAGGATTTAGTTTCCCCTTGTCTGTGTTTTCCCTTTTCAAGGTCCATGGGGATCTGGATGAAGCCCTGATGAAGGTTGTGTTCCTGAATTGCAAAGCATATGAAATTATTTGTCTTCTTCCATCCAGTCAGTGCACATCCATGCAGCAAGGCACAACCATGCATGGGGATGGTTGATGCCACCCAAGGTCTCTGGTGTTTCCCTGCACTACAGGCAGTTTAAGAGAAGAAAGGCTTCATTGTTTCTGGTTTTACAGACATGTACCACTCTGTAAGGCAAAAATATTGTTCCTTGGCTTCAGTTCCTCATGGGCAGCTCAGCAAATGCCAGTGCTGGGGATGTTTGTGTGGCATGGCCACAGCTGGTGAGCTCTTGTGCAGGAAGATGTTTGGGTAGGTTCCAGCTTTGTGAGACCATGGTCTTGGTGGAAGATTTCAGGCTGTTCCCTCGTGCAGAGTAGATGGTAACATCAGAAGGAGTTGCCCTTCAGTGAGCTGTGCAAAGACTGAGCTTGGGCAGGCCAGGCTGGGCAGCTGGGGTGACCACAGGCCATGAAGCCAAAGGCTGGGCTGTGTCCATGGGGGTGCTGTGGGGAAGAGCTCCATGCTTTTTTCACCTCTTACTGTGTTTCCATCCTCCAGTTTCCACAGCCCTTGCTCAGCTGGCAGGGCTCAATAATATGAATATCAAAGAGATGATAGTAATGTAAATAACAGCAGGACTCAGAAGTGAGCTGGAAAACTTGCACAGGGAATACCAGGAAGGAAACTAAATTCCCAGAATAGCTAAGTTAGCAGATATTTGGCTTATTGATGAAGGCAGGAATGTGGCAGAGTTCTGATAAAAGCTACACAAAAGCTCTGTAATGTGTTTGCCTGCAGCTGGCAGGACCTCTAGTCCTTGTGCTGCTGAAGTGTTGGGGTGCAATGGGGACATGTTCCCTCCTGGTAAATCAGCTGCTTGGTTCTGGCAGTGCCTTGCTCTCCCCAGTGCTCTCTCCTGGTGTGATGTTCTAGGTGACAATCCTCAGAGAGGGGGGGCTCTGAGGGAGCTGTTTTCAGTCTGTGCCCACAGCTACTCTGCACTGGGCTTGGGATGCTGCATACACTTGGAAGCCATGAAGCCATCCCTGAGCAGTCTGTTGTTGCTCACTGAGGAAGAGGTTGGGTAAATTGAATATCAAGAGGCTAATTTTCTCAGCTAACTCTACAGAACAGGTTCCTGTTCCTATTTCTGCTCATGTGTTGTTTTGTACTTTCTTTTTTTCCTCAGTCATTTGGAGTTTGCTCAGTGTTTGCCATTGCAAAGGCTGCTGAGGGACTGATGCTGTCTGAAGAAGCATAGTCCCAAGTCAGAAATGCATATTAGGGTAAAAATCTTGATTATGGAAAAAGAAACCCCAACTTACTTGGCTCTCCATGACTGAATAAGCATAAAATGAACTTGGTACTCAAACTGCAAAGGTGGGGGGGTGGGGGGAGGATGCCTGCATTAGTTTCACATAGAGGTTGCAAAGTTAAGCAATCAAAAGATGGAAGAAGAAAGCAGGAGGGTGAATATGCAATCCTCAGTCCCCTTTGTCTGGTTGGTGTTTAGCAGGGAGACTGCAATCTTCTCTTATTTACAACTTGCAATAAATAGATATTTAAGATAAGCTCGATCATGTAATTAAAGACTTTTGACACATGGCCAGATGCTCTGCCTTTATCTTTGTGTAAATGAGAGCAGAGGGTGGCTGTGTACCACCCTGCCTGTGCTCAAGTGGCTAAAAAAGACAGCTTCTTTGTCCCCATCCAACTGCATTTGCTGCATCTAGATGGCATGGAGGGGTGGGACCTTTCCCTCTGCAGGGCAGGGTGGGAAACTGGAACTGGCAGTGATCTGCCAGGCTGAAGGAGAGGAGATGTGCTTTTGGAAGTGTTTATCTACCAAAGGTCTGCCCTCACCCAGGAGATTTCCCAGGAAGGAAATTCAAGCTCCCCAAGGAGCAGCTCTGTCGTTGTGATTGAACACTGTGGCCAGGAGTCAGGGCTGATCTTTGCTCTGGGCTCCTTATCTCACAGCCTGGTGGCTGTAAAGCTTTGGTCTGGGGCTGCACCCAGGGTCTGGGGCTGCACCCAGGGTCTGGGGCTGCACCCAAGGTCTGGGGCTGCACCCAGGGTCTGGGGCAGGCTTTGCTCCAGCAGCCCCCCCATGCCCTGGGAGAGGGTGCCACTGCAGAGCTGGGACTGATAAAAGGTCTTGTCAGGGTAGCAGTTCCAGGCTTGGAGCAAGACCCACAGCATGCATCTCATGGAGAAGTGAGCTTGGGGGAATTTGGGGATGTTTGGAGCCCAGCTGGACCTGCTTGGGAAGACTTCTTAACTGTGCTCCTTGGAGCTAAGAGCACCTCAGGGTGGTTAAGATGAAGCATGAGGCCTGAGCATTGCTCCTTGCAAAAGAGTTACTTGAGTGGGGATAATTTTGGGCTGCAGGGATGCAGCTGAGAGTGGAACCCATCCTGGCCTCCTTGAAGAGCCTTCCTGCCCTCCTGTGTTCTAACTACCCCAGAAATACAGAAGTATTGCTAGAGGCACATGCCTGTCTAGCTCATGTGGGCTTGTTATTGAGCTTTCCCAGCACCACATGGGCACCTTGCATTTAATGTTTCATTAATATTCCATATTCTCAGATTGGATTTCCCCAGAGACACCAGTGGGCTTGCAAATGGGTGTCATCCTATGAGAAGAAATGCTGTATTTTGGTGATGCAGAGCTGGAAGTATGAGTGGTAGAAAGGAGGAAAGGGAAGCTGAAGGTGTAGGGTTTATACACTGGCATGTTGTCTGCTTTTTCTTAATGAGGTGGAATGCTTGCATGAAGTTCTTGTGTGATTCCCTCTGCTACCTTTTCTTCATTCTAATTTTTCTTTTAAGAGAGAATTATTTCTTGGTGCTTTAACTGTGACCTCTGCTCCTCTGAAACTCATGCCAATAGGAATCATACCTAAACTCACTATCTGTGGA
The DNA here is from genome assembly GCA_013399015.1 of Galbula dea. Taxonomy (NCBI): domain Eukaryota; kingdom Metazoa; phylum Chordata; class Aves; order Piciformes; family Galbulidae; genus Galbula; species Galbula dea. The sequence continues at coordinate 48,017 of VWZX01009222.1, read as the reverse complement.
TGTGTTATTGACTGGCTTCAGCTTCTAGTGTTGCAAAGGAAATGCTCTACTCCTGTGTGTCTCCTTCTGCATTTGCACCATCCTAAGGTCCCTGAAATGGTACAACCAGCTCCCAACAAACAACCCCACTTGCTTTGGGGGGAATGTTTTTTAGCAGTCTAAACCTTTTTAAAACCTTAAAGCTGCATAAGCAGCTTAAACCAATTTAAAGCCTTAGATCATTTTAAACAGCTTGTGCCAATAGAAGGACTTAGATTATCTTAAATACCTTAAACAGATCTAAAGCTTTAGTGAAAGAATTTGGCCAGTCTCAGATTTGGTGATTTGTTTGGTTTCACAGGTGTTTTGTTCACCACTGGGTGCCTTTGCCCAGCCACTGGAAGATGTCCTGACTGTCTTGTGGTTCTTACACTTTGGATATTTGATGCTTTTGACATGTGAGCATGGCAGCCAAAGCTGAATCCCTAACCTTAACTCTGCCCTCATGCTTAGGTGAGGATCATCTCTAACTTCTCTACATGGCCCTGGGTTATTTTGGCTAAATGTGTATCTAATTTGCAGGAGAAAATGAATTCTATTACAGTGGTTGAGGATTTTCAAAGACTTAGGAGCACCTGAACTGCCCTTTGCAGTCTGGATTCTTATAAATTGCTTATACAGCTTTGAAAATCCCATCTTAAGATGTGGTAGCTTAATTAAACCTCTTTAATAATGTACATAAAATGAGTCCAGACTGGGGCTTGGGTTGATTTGGACATTCTCTACTTGCTGCCTGCTCCTCACTACCACATCCTCATGGTGTTAACTAATTCTTCCTTCAGTTTGCCAGGGAAAATCATAAGTAATTGAGGCTGAAAGTGTTGTTCTCAAGCTGGGCTCTTAACCCAATCAACACACAGAGCTGAGCTGTTTGGTTTATTCCAGTGCTGTGCAGAAAAAGATGCAGGGGGCTAATTCCCAGAGCTAACACCACTAGTTCCAGCTAGAGTGTTTACACTAGCTAAGGGACACAAACACTCCTACTTGCTGTCTAAGCACACTCCTGCCTGATAACCACTGGATAATTCTTTGTTCATCTTGATTTACATGTACAGTGCATTGGGAATGTCCTGTGCATGCTTGATGGGTCAGGGTCTGCACTTGGTGATGAGTTGCTTAAGTTCTGGAGGTGTGGTTTTCTCATTAGCATGAGCTAAGTTCATCTAAAGGACACAACTTGGGCAGCTCTTGTGGTATCTCTGGGCACCAAACCAAGGGAATCTCCTTATTCCTTACTTCAAGGTCCATTTGTTGTCTTTCTGCTCTCTGTTCTGAAAGGCTGTGCTGTGCTCTGCAGAGCCCTTCAGCTTGTTCTCTCCTCCCAGAGCCTGCTCTTCTGAGAAGTCTCTTTTGCTCTGAAGTTTTAAAAATTTCAGCAGAAAAGTTGGGGGCTTTGGGGTTTTTTTTCCTAAATTAAATTAGATGGCTTTTGCCATCCCCAGCAGCCAGTCCTGAGAGGCTGAGCTGTCTGCTCTCCCCTAGAGCACAGTGGCACTGAAGGAGCAGCAGCCCCAGGAGCATTGTCTGCAGGAGATCCTCCAGCAGTAACACTGCAGCCATAGGAATCACAGAACCATTAAGGTTGGAAAAGATCTCTAAGATCACCACCAAGTCAACCATCAACCCAACACCACCATGCCACTAAACCATGACATCAAGTGCAACATCTCCATGGCTTTTCAGCCCCTCCAGGGATGGTGACTCCACCACTGCCCTGGGCAGCCTGGGCCAATGCCTAACAACTCTGTCAGGCAAGAAATTGTTCCTAACCTCCAGTCTAAACCTCCCCTGGTGCAACTTGAGGCTGTCTACTCTTGTTCTATCTCTTGCTACCTGGGAGAAGAGACCAAGCCTCACCTGGTTCCATCCTCCTTTCAGGGAGTTGGAGAGAGTGAGAAGGTCTCCCCTGAGCCTCCTTTTCTGCAGGCTAAACATCCCCAGTTCCCTTAACCACTCCTTGCTGTCAGGGCAATTTTCTACTCAGACTCCTTAGCTGAGGGAAGGAGCTGCTGCATTTCCCTCCTGCTGAACTCTCAGATGTGATCTGTACCCTCAGGCTTTTCTGCTCCCCCTGGACCCAAGCTGCATGGCTGGGGCAGAGAACCAACCTTCTAGCAGTTTGGGCTGTGCCATTGCATCCATCACTGCTTTGGCAACCCAGAGTGGAATTTAGCTTCATTGTGTGTGAAGGGAAAGGGAGTTTGTATTAAAACAGGTGGGGTTTGGGGTTTTTTGTATGTGGCAGTGCATGCAAAGTAGCTGTAACCTTAACCTCCCTTCTCCCTTGCTGTGTATAATAGAGCATTGGAACAGCCCCAGAGAAACTGGGGAGTTCTCAGTGGTCTGGGTGAGAGGGTTGAGGGCACCCTCAGTAAGTTGGCAGATGACACCAAGTTAGGAGGAAATGTTGGTCTGCTGGAGGGCAGGAAGGCTCTGCAGAGGAACCTGGATAGGCTGAATCTGTGGGTGGAGGTCAACAGGATGAGGTTTAACAAGGCCAAGTGCTGGGTCCTACATGTTGGTCACAACAATCTCATGAACACTGCAGGCTTGGGGCAGAGTGGCTGGAAAGATGGCAGGCAGAGAGGGACCTGGGGGGGTGCTGGTCAACAGCAGCTGAAGATGAGGCAGCAGGGTTGCCAAGAAGGCCAACAGCATCCTGGCTTGGATCAGAAATGGTGTGGCCAGCAGGACCAGATTGTCCTCCTGTACCCTGCAGTGGGGAGGCCACACCTCAAATCCTGGGTTCAATTTTGGGCTCCTCACTCCAAGAAAGACATGGAGACATTGGAGCCTGTCCAGAGAAGGGCAACAAGGCTGGTGAGGGGTCTGGAGAAGAACTGCTGTGAGGAGCAGCTGAGGGAACTGGGGTTGGTTAGCCTGAGGGAGAGGAGGCTCAGGGGAGACCTTCTCACTCTCTGCAACTCCCTGACAGGAGGTTGGAGTGAGATGGAGGTTGGTCTCTTCTCCTGGGTCCAAATTTGAAATGGCCTCAAGTTGCACCAGGGGAGGTTTAGACTGGAGATTAGGAACAATTTCTTGCCTGAAAGACTAGTTAGATATTGGCCCAGGCTGCCCAGGGCAGTGGTGGAGTCACCATCCCTGGAGGGGTTTAGGTGCTTAGGGCCATGGTTTAGTGGCAGGGAGGTGACAGGTTGATGGTTGGACTTGGTGATCTTGGAGGTCTCTTCCAACCTTAAGGATTCTGTGAGTCTGTGTTCATAGGAGAGGCTAACTTGGAGCTGGACTCTCCATCCATCAGCCTGTTGGGTTCTGCTATGTGCATCATCTGCCTTCCACAGTGGAACAGATGCCCACAGGCCTCTAGCATTCTGAGGAGGCACCATCTGAGGGCTTCCACATGTGAGAACTGTTGGAACTTTCAAGAACATTTAGAAAACTGAGGGAAAAATTTCATTTTCCTTTTCATCTGCACAAGAGTTTTGTCAGGCTCAGATGTGAGATTGCTAACAGGAGTTATCCACAGGGCAGCTGCTAATAAGTTCTGGCCTCCTGTATTTTATTCACTTAATAAATTAATGTATTTATTATTCATAGAAATGGTAGGTGAGTGCTTGCTTGAAGGTGAATTGCTTGCTTTCAGCCTGCCAAGCTCTGAATTCTCCTGTAGATAGTATCACTCATACTGACAGCAAGAAGACTGAAAGCTGCTTTGGTATCTGGGAGAATATCCAGTGGAAGAATCTGGGATTTCAGAAAAAATAAATTAAATTAAAATAAATTAAAACAAAACAAAACCCCAAAAAGTAAATGAACAGAAGAATGACATCAGATAGATCCAGAAATTCCTGGGGATTACCCAGTGCTGGAGGTGTCAGTCCAAGGCTGGCTCCTTGATCAGCTCACCGTGGGTGCAGCTCTCTGGTCTATAGTTAATAATGTTCTTTTTCCAGGAGATCTGAACCTAGGAGTTCAGGATTGAGTTTGCTAGAAAGGGAAACACTTGCAGCTGGGGAAACCACAGCTGAATCAGGGCAGAGAGCAGCATAGCCTTTTAAATCTGATTTTCTTCCCCTTCTGACTGACTTCCCCCAGTGGCTAGGCTGTGGTTGCTTCTCTAGATGTCCTTCACCTGGGTGTCTAGGTGTGAACTCATGGTCTCCAGCTTCCTGACAGGGGAAGCAGAGGGGCAGGAGCTGATCTCTTGTCTCTGGTGACCAGTGACAGGATCCAAGGGAATGGCATGAAGCTGTGCCAGGGGAGGGGCAGGGTGGACATGAGGAGAAGGTTCTTCACCCAGAGGGTGGTGGAGCACTGGCACAGGCTCCCTAGGGCAGCAGTCACTGCACCAAGCCTGACAGGATTCCAGAAGCATCTGGCCAATGCTTTTAGGCACATGGGGTGATTTTGGTTGGTTGGTTGTTTTTGGTTGGGTTTGGTTTTGTTCCATTCTAGGGTGTTGTCCTCTGCAGAGGCAGGAGTTGGACTGGGTGCTCCTAGGTGGGGTCCCTTCCATCTCAGGCCACTCTATGATGTTATCATGTTCCTAAACATCCCTTCTGCCTCCAGGCCAGTGTTGGCACCCTGGGGGTTGCACTGCTGGCTGAAGAGCTGCCAGTGCTGGCTGCAGCATCCCAGCCTCAGGTGGTGTGGACAGGCATGAGGCAGGATGTTGCAGTTGAGAAAACAAGCAATGTGGAAGAAAGGAGGCTTGAAGGCCCCTGGTAAAGAAAGGATCTGTGTTTTTGGGGGTGACCTGGTGCATACAATGTGCTCTGGAGGGTGACAGAACACATGGTGTTCGGAGCAGCAGAGGATGTGTAAGGCTGGTAGCAAGGGGTGAGGATTAATGAGCCTTTCACCTCTCAGGGACTTGCTGGAACTCCTTAGCTTCCTTCCTCAGGGAACTTAATTAGCAGCTCAGGGTTTCTTCCAGACTCTTAGGGAGCAGAGGAGGGTTCTCTGGGTGTGCCCAGGCACAGGCCTGAGGAGAAGAGAGAGAGAGAGTGTGTGTTTTCAAAAGAAACCTGGGAGATGTGGAGCTGAGGAGCTGAGAGCTTCTGCCTACTTGGGCTCTGACCACAAACGTCTGTGAAGAGAGGCAAACTATTTCCAGTATCACCCTAAGCTCCTTTTCCTCCCTGTTAAACCCTGGGAAGCTGTGTGGTCTGCCCCAGGAGCAGCAGCAGGGTGTCCCAGGGAGCTGCTGGGGGTCCTGGGCAGGAAACACCTCTGTGTCTGTATCCCAGGGACCCTGGCAGGATGTGTCCCTCCTCTCCTTCCTTCTCTCACTGGTAGCTTGACTGTTCTCAACCCAAAGGCAACTTCATGCAAAAACTGCTGCTGCTGCAACAGAGCTGAGCTCTCAGAAGAGTTCCTCCTGCCATGGGCTGGTGCCATGAGGTATCTCCAGGTCTTTGCAGCATCACACTGCTTCTCTGGGATGCCTGATGTTGACCCTATAACAGATATGTATTTTGGAGCATAAACAAAACTGAATGCTGCATCACTGCTGCAAAACCTGTGAGATATGGGGCCAGGTGGCAACCTTGGTGCCTTCTCCAGAAGATGCAAGCACTGGAAAAGCAAGTTGTGCCATCATGCTGCACAAAGGCCACGTGTGTCAAAGCTCTGTTGCCTTCTCCTCCTCCCTGTCTGCAGGAGAATGGTGCATTCTGTGGCTGGCTAAGTTTTAGAAAGCCAGATGGGTTTGGCCAGTGTATCAGAAGGGTTGTCAAAAACCTTGAGCCAAAAGTGAGGACTGGCTTTGGAGTTTGGAGTTGGAGCTAATGAATTCCCAGTGTTCCTGGGCCAGAGGTGAGCAGGAGAACAAATTAATGGAAGGTTTGGGCATGTCAGGAATTTAGGTGGGGTTTTTCTTTGTGCAGGGAGCTTGGTGTGGGAACCAAATTGCAGTGGGAACAATTAATAGAAATTATTGTTGTGGAGGACAAACTTGAAGATGACAACTGATAACTTCAGAGAGGAAAATCACTGCAATTGCATTGGATGTCAAGGGAAAGAAAAACTGCTCTGGAAAGGAGTGGACTTAGGGAGTCTGTGAACATTTGAAGTCTTAAGGGACACTGGCCTCATCTCCTCTTTAGGCTGTGGCATAAAACTGGGCCAAAGAGGTCACTGGCACTGGGCAGCACATTTAGAGTCAGTGAAAAGAAACAGCTCAGCCAGCAGGCAGGATCCAGTGCAGGAGGGGAGAAGATGAGGTGGGAGGTGTACCACCAGCACTGGGTTTGATCCCACTGCTACTAGGTGAGCTCTGGTCCCAGGCACTGCTCTGGGATGAGGTTTGGGTTGCCAAATGGAGATTGTCCAGCTCATGGGTGAGGTTTAATGATTTGCTGAGAACATCAGGGAGGAATTTCCTCCTCCTGTGTATAGGAGTCCATGGCACTTGGGTGTCACTCTCTGTCACCTTTGTCACTACCTTCAGGAGAAGCTGAGCTCCTAGGCCAGTGCCTTGTCATCTCTGTCAGCCTGATTTCTGTTCTCCCAGCAGTGACAGGGGGATAGTTGGTGCCACATGCATGTGGCTTGGTTGCCTTCTTCCAATTTCTGCTGCACTCTGGGTTCTTGCCTTGGTTCAACACATTCATATAAGCCTCACCTCCACCAAGGTGAGTTTAGGTTGTGCACAAACCCAAACTAAGAAGCTTTCTGTTAAACCCCATGCTTTCAGGCTAGGCAGTGTGGTGACAGTGGTGATGTTGGTTGTACAGTGGGTAGCTTGCAAGAATGGGGCCATTCCATGGGTGATGTCCTTTGCCTGCAGGATGCTCCTGCTGCTCTTCAGCTAGGCTGGACTCTAGCACCTCACAGAAGGCTCCAACCCCACCTGGCTCCTGTTGTTAAGCTTCATTTGCTGTCAGCACAGTCCCTCCATTCCCACCCTTGCAGCAAGTCATGCAGCCATTTGGGAGCTCGACAGCAGGAGCTGACTTTGATCTGCAGGCTCAGAGCCAGGGAGGATTTAGGTGGAGTGTGAGTTTTGGCCAAGGAGGAACATGTAGCCCATGCATACCATGAAAGCCAGACCTGCTGAGTGATGCATTTGGCAGCACAGGGGCCAGAAAAGGTCCTGGGAACCAGTTAGTGCAAGCAGGGATGCAGGCAAGCAGCAGCAGACTGATAGCATCAGGAGGAGGTTTAGGAGGCAGGGGGGACACCCCACACCCATGAGCCTGTTGCATCAGGCTGCAGTGGTGAGCTCTTCTAGCTGAGAGATGGGTAAGGCTTGAGTTGCCCTTGCACCTTGCATACCTTGTGTATCATCTTGGTAGCTCTGGTCTTTGCTTTCTTCCAGCCATCTCTCTTGAGTGGCACTGCCAGAGCTCACTGTCCTCTGCTGGTGGTGGGATGTGAGGAAGTGATGGGAAGCAGAGCCCTGCTGGCATGGAGAGGTGCTGCAGTCTCTCACAAGCTCAAGCCATTGTGGCTCATGTCTGAGTGGCAGCGTGAGGCAAAATTTGTCATGACACTGAAGAGTGTTGCTGGCACAAAGGAAGTGTATTGGTGCTGTCAGTGTGATGGGGAAAGTCCTGAGGGAGCCTGCTGCTCAGCTGCAGGTTACAAAACACTTCTGTGCTTTAGTGAGTCCAAAAAAACCTCAGAGAGTGAAAAACCCAGAAGATAAAGGGAATAGATATATTAGTTGCTGGTAAAATAACATGTCAGGCTTTTATCCTCTCTGCTTTACAAGGTGGAACACCTGGCAGAGTCCTCTTCTGCCTCTCACAGCCCTGAAGGAGGCATGGTGCAGGGGACACTGGAGAACAGAAATGGGCTTGGGTGTCCTCTTCCTTGTGTCCACATGAAACCCCTCAGAACCCCCTGTCTCTTTATGGGAGCAGGGTGAGAGGGACTCTGGCCATCCTGCAGCTGGAGGACTGGGATGTTGAGAGGGGAAACACTGGTGCTGTGGGGAGAAGGGCTGTTTGGAGAGGGGGATGGCACTTGCACCCCATATTTGCAACCAAAACTTGCAAAAGTTTGGGTTTTTTAACCCAAAGATCCCTTTTGAACTATTCCCTGAAGGCAAGGGCACAAGCTGCCTCTTTATTTTTGCTGTGAGTCCCTGGAATGGGAATTTAGGACTCTCTGGGCTCTCTGCCATTCTGCAACAGAAACCTGTCCTGTAGGGATAACTCCCTGCCTAGGAAACAGGATTATATTCTGTCTGTTTGGGTAGAGTGCAAATGTCTTCCCCAGCTTCTATCTTTGCATGCTTTCCTTAGGGAGGAGCCTGCAGTCCCTTAATTATTGACCAGGTAACTGAGGGCAGAGTGACATTATTTGTCAGTAACACAATACCAGAGGAACTGTTCTCCTCCCTAATCCTCCCTGACTGAGCTCTGGGCAGTTCTGTGTTCACCCAGACCTTTCTCTGCAGCCTCCCATGCCCAAGAGTGGTGCTTGCATCCCTCCCATTGACTCAGCAATGGTTTAGCAAACCAAGCTCTTGCCTCTGCCAGGTGACTTCTCTGTGGGACAGCCTCTGTCCTAAGGGGAGCTCGTGTTGATGGGGTTTGGCTGTATCACCTCTGCTGGAAGGCTCTGTGGATGGTGCCACAACTCAAATCCTGGGGTCAATTTTGGGCTCCTCACTCCAAGAAGGACACTGAGGTGCTGGAGTGTGGCCAGAGAAGGGCAAGGAAGCTGGGGAAGGGTCTAGAGCACAAGTGTTGTCAGGAGCAGCTGAGGGAACTGGGGTTGGTTAGCCTGAGGAAGAGGAGGCTGAGGGGAGACCTTCTCACTCTCTGCAACTCCCTGAGAGGAGGCTGGAGTGAGATGGAGGTTGGTCTCTTCTCCCAGGTAACAAGTGATAAGAGAAGAGGAAATGGCCTGAAGTTGTGCCAGGGGAGGTTTAGGTTAGACATTAGGAACAATTTCTTCCCAGAAAGAGTTGTTGGGCATTGGCCCAGGCTGCCCAGGGCAGTGGTGGAGTCACCATCCCTGGAGGGGTTTAACTGAGGTGTAGATGTGGTGCTGAGGGACATGGTTTGGTGGTGAGCTGGCAGTGCTGGTTAAAGGCTGGATTTGATGATCCTAGCAGTGTCTTCCAACCAAAACAATTCTGTGAGTGATGTCCATGTGCCTGTGCTTTGTGAAAAGAAATTGGAGGAGACCCTGAGCATGCAGCCAAGTTGCTTCTTGTGAGCAGAGCCTTGGAGATGATACATCTGCTGGTCTTGTTAATTGGGAGGAGACACCTCATAACCAATCCCAGGCTGGAGCACAGCTGGGTGCTGTGCTGGCAGAGCTGAGGTGTGAGAGGACATCTAGTTCCATTGCTAGTGTGGGGAGCTTCAGGAGATGGTTTGGAGGCCCTGAGCTGGGGATGCTCAGTGGGGTTTTGGGTCTCTGCATGCTGCCCATGGCACCCTGACAGCACAAGGAGACTTTCAGGGATGTTTCCCTTTCATGGTTTTGCCCACCTTTGTGGCACACATGTAAGAGGAGTCAAAGCACAATATTTAAGTTTCCAGGGTGAGAAGAGAGTTCTGCTCTTCTAAATTCTGCCCAGACATGGTTGTTTCCTTAGGGTTTAGAGGGCAGTGCTGCCTGGAGGCCAGGTCAACCCCAGGGCTTTGCAGCCCTTCCAGGAATGTGCTCACCGATGACTCCTCCCTGCCAGGAAATAAAACTTAAGCCATGAGCCAGAACAGGTAGAAAAGGAAAACAAACAGGGAGGAGCTGCAAGGTGACAGATAGTAGGACACTTAGGGAAACAATGTCAGGGCAGAAGGATGGAGCAGGTGGAGCAGTATTGTCCTCTGCAGAGTAAGGGAGTGAAAGCAGCACTAAGATCCATGAGTTGTCTCTGAAAACTTCCCAGAGGGTAGAAAAAGCACAAAGTTGTTCAATTTCCTGGAAATATCTTCTGTAAAGGCTGCTTTTGCCCTTGTGTGGATCTGCCCAGACTCTGCTTTGTTATCAAGATACCAATGGACCACAGACAATTGATGTTTTCTGGGCAACTTTCTTCTAAGCCCAGGAGCAGCTCCCTCTTGCTTTTTCATCCTTTGGGGCACATCCTCTGGCACAATCTAACCTTAAATCCTGCTGCTTATTCTTCCAGGTGCTGTCCTGTTCCTGGTACCTTCTTAAGCTCTTGGCTTTTACTTCTGTGGCACTTGATTGCCAGTGCAGTCAGAGCACTTTTGAGTTTCTTTTTTATTTTTACAAGGCATTTTCTGCTAAATCCCTAGTGCTGGGTTAGGGTGTTGTTCCCCATCATCATCTCACACTTGTTCTCATTTGCCTTTGCCATAAGAGATGATAACCTGCCAGAGCAGGTTGGGGTGTGCATGTATAGCTGTGTTTATAGACACACTAGAAATAAAATAGATTGTTTTCTCACTAAGCATAAGGCTGCAATAAGGACAGGGAAAGTTTTGAATTTCTCTCTGTAACTTCCAGAAGGTTTATTGCATTTTTGTGCTGGAGGTACTGGTTGTTGAGAGGAAATCACCACAACAGGGTTTGCTGCAAGGGCAGCTCCAAGTGCCCTCCTGTGCTGAAGCAGCTCAGTCTCTGTGGCTCAGAGCAGCTGTATTCAAACCAGGGAGGGGTACAGCTAGCATTTAAACACAATGACTTGCTCTGTCCTCCAGATACCTGGCATGGGTGCTCCTGAGTGGGGAGCTGGGTGCTGCTGGAAGGAGCAGAGCTCCCTGCAAGGTACAGCATGTACAGCAGCAATTACCACCTTTCCCTGTATGCAAATGGGGAGCAGCATGCAGCCTGCAACTTGCCACTGCTGCCAGTGGTCATGAATCTCCTTCCTGGCAAAGTAGGTCTTCAGCATCTGGAGGACTAGTAAGCTAGAAAACAGGCCTGTGGAAAGCCCCTCTCCCTCCCTCTTTCTTTTTTGTTGTGTTTCCCCCCCATTTTTCAGTGCACTGAGCAGAGAGTTGCCAGACAGAAGGGTTTGCTTTTGCCTTGTTGCAGGTTGGTTTGTGTCTCTGGGCTGCAGAGGTGGCAGCACACCTGCCATTGTACTGCTTCCTGGAGCAGATGCAAACAGAGCATCCTCTCAGGAAAAGGTTACATCCCCTAAAATAAACTCTGCTGCTCAGGGGTGTGGATGGTCTCTGCTTTCCTGCTGGAATGTGTCTGCAAAACCAGAAAGCCACAGGATAAAAATAGAGTTGCCCACTGGAATACAGAGGGGGCTCTGTGGAAGGTGCATGCAGACACCTTCTGCTTATTGAGTTCAGTGCAGGGGTGTTGGGGGTTGGGTTTTTGGTTTTTCTCTCTCTCCTTCCCCCTTTCCCTCCGTGGTTGGTGTCTCAGATCCCCTGGCCCGGCTCTGTGTCTGCAAACCAACCCCTGGCTGTGATGGGCAGTGGTGCTGCCTTGGGCTTTCCTTGGCCCTGGGTCCCTCAGGCAGCAGCAGCAGTAAGTACCAGCTGCTCCCAGCCTCCCTGGGGCTGCCCAGGATGGGGCTGCTTTGCTGCTGGTGCCTCCTTTCGTTTCTCTTCCCCCTCCTTTGCCATTAACCCTAAAAGCCCTAATGAGAGAGTTAAAGACAGATTGAATGGGTGAGAAATGTTCTTGCTTTTGGTTTCTTCACCCCAGAGCCAGACCATGGCTGGTCCATGGAGACCTTGAAACTTGCCTGATGCTGGAGTTTCACTCTCAGTTCCTCAGGTGACTGCAAGAATGAGTAAGGTTTCTTTCAAGGGTAGGCACACTGAGAGGAGGAGAAGCAGCTCCTTCATGCCAGCGCTGCACGCTGCAGGCGAGCAGGGCACAGATGGGCACAGGGTGGGTGTGGAGTTTGGAGGGTGCACTTCTGCACACCTTCACCAGGAAGGTCTCCAAGCATCAGCTGCTGACTTAGCTATTCATTAGCACAGCAGGGCTGCCTTGCTTTTGTTTTGTTTGGGGTTTGTTGGGGGGTTTTTGTGGTGGCAGCTAGGTGTGGGTTTACTGTCATCTGCACTGGGCTCACCAGTTGGCAGGATGTGGATGTGGGGGGAAATGTGTCAAAGCTTAGGGTTCAGCACCTGAAAAACAAGTGGCTGAGTCATTGAAGAAGCTTTGCTATCTTTGAAATCATAGACAGGATTTGCTGCCAGCATTGTTTCAAGACAGAAAGTTGCTAAAGCTGAGATAACCTAGCTGGAGGTCACAGTGGCTGGGTTGGAGGTATTGGTTGGGTTTGGGTTTGGTTCTGGTTGAAAGAACTTTCAGTCATCAAGTGATGAAATGGTTGGTATGGGGAAGGATAGATCTGAGCAGGGATAAGGGTGGATGTGCCAGGAACAGAGAAGTTTCTTCAAGATGATGGGCTTGCAGCCCAGAGGCCAACCCTATCCTGGGCTGCAGGAAGAGAAGCGTGGCCAGCAGGTGGAGGGAGGTGATTCTCCCCCTCTGCTCTGCTCTCCTGAGACCCCACCTGGAATATTGCATCCATTTCTGGAGCCCCTGTTACAAGAGGGATATGGAGGTGCTGGAGTGAGTCCAGATAAGGGCCAGGAGAATGATCAGAGGACTGGAGCACCTCTCCTACGAGAACAGGCTGAGAGAGTTGGGGTTGTTCAGTCTGGAGAAGAGAAGGCTCCCAGGAGACCTTCTGGTGGCCTTCCAGTATCTGAAGGGGGCTACAAGAAAGCTGGGGAGGGACTTTTTAGGAGGTCAGACAGTGATAGAACAAGGGGAAATGGGTGTAAGCTAGAGGAGGGGAGATTTAGATTACACATTAGGAGGAAGTTCTTCACTATGAGGGTGGTTAGGCAGTGGAACAGGTTGCCCAGAGAGGTTGTGGAAGCCTCATCCCTGGAAGCTTTTAAGGCCAGGCTGCATGGGGCTGTGGGCAACCTGATCTAGTGGGAGGTGTCCCTGCCAGGCAGAGGGCTTGGAACTAGATGATCTTGAAGGTCCCTTCCAACTCTGACAACTGTGTGATTCTGTGATGTCAGATGGAATAAATGGTAATGAGAGGAACAGAATGGCCAGGGAGAGAGAGGCCAAGGAGCTCCATGGCCCTGGGGTGTCTGTGGGACAGAGCAGAAAGGGGAGAGCTTACAGGGGGATCTGCAGGCAGGACAGCTAGGGAGAGCAGTGGAAAGCAGGAGCTGAGGGCATCTGGTAGAGAAGGGACTGAGTAGAACAACCAGAACTGATGGAAATTACTGCTTGGAGAAGCTTGAGGTTTTCAAGAGGAAGCAAACTCCTGAAGGACAATTGTCTGTGGGGCCAAGTCCTTTGGAGACACCAGGAAGGAGAGCTGAGCTTAGGATTCCATGCTGGGATGGGCTGGGTGACTGGCAGGGCTCCCTGGGGGGAGCTGGTTGAGCAAAGCAGAGCTTGCAGGTGGGACTGTCATAATGTCTGCTTTCACAGCATATGTTTTTCTTGGCTCCTGAGGGTAGGAAGGGGTACCAGGACATGTCTCCCCATGCTGACAGGAATTCCCCTCAAGGCTTCCTAGGTTCAGGTGTCTTTTCCCCAGGACTGCTGTTGGATTGCTGTAGTTTGCTGCTTTTTTTCCCTCCTTTTGTCCTTCCTTTCAGCTAGCAGCTCCCCATCCCTGCCCCAGCAGTGCCTGTGGGATCAGTCCTGCTGGGAGCATGTCTGCTGGTTCTGGGGCTCCTGTCACACCCTAACCTGGGGGGAGGGTGGTGAGGCACAGCATGAGTCCTGCTCTCTAATGCTGGGGTAACTCCTAAGAACCTCAGCTGACCCTTAGCCTGCACTGGGGGAGCTAGAAGGCAGATCTGTGTGTGGTCACTGCTTGTAATGTGCTGTGCAACCTGCTGAGCAGTGAATCACAGAATTATAGGCTTGGTTGGGCTGGAAGGCACCTTCCAAGGTCATCCAGTCCAACCCCCTGCAGTCACCAGGGACATCTGCAACTAGATCAAGCTGCTCAGAGCCACAAACAACCTGAGCTGGGATGGTTCCAGGCATGGGACATCTCCCACCTCTCTGGGCAGCCTGGGACAGGCTCTCAGCACCCTCAGTGGGAAATTTTTTTTTCTCTACCTAGTCTAAATCTTCTCTTTCAGTTTCAACCCATCAGCCCTTGGCCTGTCCCAACAGGCCCTGCTCAAAAGTCTCTCTCCCCATCTTTCTGATAGGCTCCCTTGAAGTCCTGCAAAGCCACAGTAAGGTCTCCCTGGAGCCTTCTCCTCTCCAGGCTCAACAACCCCAACTCTCTCAGCCTGGCCTCACAGCACAGAGCTTCCAGCCCTCACATCATCTCTGTGGCCTCCTCTGGCCCTGCTCCCCCAGGTCCATGTCTGTGCTGTGCTGAGGGCTCCAGAGCTGACCCCAGCACTGCAGGGGAGGTCTCCCCAGAGCAGAGCAGAGGCACAATCCCCTCCCTGCCCTGCTGGCCATGCTGCTGGGGATGCAGCCCAGGACAGGGTTGGCTTCTGGGCTGTTAGCACACATTGCCAGCTCATGGCCAGCTTTTCCCCCACCAGCACCCCCAAGTCCTTCTCCTCAGGGCTGCTCTCCATCCACTCATCCCCAGCCTGTGCTAATACTGGGGGTTGCCCTGACCCAGGTGGGGAACCTTGCACTACCCTTGCAAGCTGGAGGCCTTGTCCCTGAGTGATTGCAAATGTCTTTCATTTCACTGGTGAACATTTATCACTCCACATCTAGGACTGTCTTCTTGCTGTTGGCAGTGTCTGCCAGGTGACACTTGTTATGAATATCCTGAATACCCAGCTCTGCACATCTGGGGCTGCAGGGCACAGGGAAGCCCATCAGTGCTCTTCCTTATGGCTGAAGCTGTAGGACAGGACCTTTAGCAGTGCTGGCCTTTCTTTCTAATGCCTGGTGGCAACTAGGAAACTCAGCTGATAGAGTACAGGGCATCCCTGGTGCAAGGGTTTGGTCCCAAGGCTGCCTTGAAGCTTGCCCTCCAGGGATACTGCTGCTGAGCTCTCAAGGTTCCTCCTGTTTCCCTTTGAGGAAACTCAGGTTCTTGAAGTTCAGTTTGTCTCTTGTTTCCTGAAAGATCTCAGAAATAGGAAGTAGCTCTATTTGGAATATCTTCTCTCCACTTGCTTTACATTTTCTCACCTAGGGAGCTATGAACTTGTTCCTGAAGGTGTTCAAGTGGCTTTCACCTTGGCTCCTTCTCACTCTTTATCCCAACAGCTCTGATCCTTTTGGTTTCCTGGTAGAGTCTTGCAGACCCCAGGAACAGCCTCCCTTCAACACCTGCATTTCAGGATCATCCAGGGTAGCTGGACACTGTGTGGTCCTGGTGCTCTGTGTGGGGTGGCAGCAAGTGCAATATCCCTGTCCCTTATGACACTGTTCCTCACAAAGATGTCCACATCTGCAATAGCTGCATTTGTTTCCAAATCATATTAACATCTCTTGGTCTCCTGAGGCTGGGCAGTCAGAGCAGCTCATTGGAGTGGTTACAAGCAGCTCTGTGTGCTCCTGGGGCCTCAGTGCTATGCTGTGTCATTTGTGAGAGCAGTGCTAAACATTCTCCTCAGAGAAGATCAGAGACTTTCTCTTCCTTGAATCATGTGCTCTCCTTGCCTTATGGAAACATCTCTGCACTGCTCCTGCTAAGAGCAGGAAACCTAAGGAAACACAGAGAGGGATCTGCAGTAAAGATCAAGCTACCAGCAGCTTGCCCAGACAGCTTTGTTAATCCAGAACACACCTCTCCAGTGGGGCTCCAGTAACCTCAGCAGAGGTAACTGTGGGCAGATGTATCACCTGGATATGATGTCATTGCACTGTGCTAATGTTGTTTTGTTGGGTGCAGGTGAAGAAGGTTGATGAAATGACTGGGAGCATTAGCACACAGCATCAAGGGCTCAGCTAGGGTGGTTGATGCAGCCAGCTGGAAGAGATTCCCTGCTTGGGCAGCATGACACTCCCTGTCCTTTCTCAACATGCTGATTCCTGTTATTGAGAACTACCTGCTGGAGGCTCTTAGGAGGTGTTTGGCATGGCCCAGCCTGGAGTTTGTTCCCATATTCTTCCTCTCCTCAGCTGCTGGATTCATGAAGAGTTTCCCCCATGTGTTACATGACCCTGAGAGTCTTCTCCTGCCTGAAACCTTAACATAGTGGTAGATGCAACTGAAGGGATGCAGGACCACTGTGGATCTTAGCCACCATTTTCAGGCTGAGGCTTGAGCATCAATACCCACTGAGATCTGACCAGTGTGCTCTCAGAGTGTGTAATATCAGCTGGGAGCAGAGGAGGAACTCAGGCTGCAGTCCAGCTCCCACGGTGTTCCACAAGGCAGGGTTGCTAGACATCCGTGTAACCTGAGATTTCCTGTCTTTAGGGCTGGGATTTGGATTGAAAACATTTGGGATGCTTTCCTTCCTGTAGCTCCTGCCCAGTTTGAGTATGGGATGTGAGAAATGCCACCATCACCTGCCCTTTCCCCAGATGCATTTCTGAGAATCTTCCTCCTTCTCCATCTTTCCCTTGGAAGTTTGCATGTGGCCACCAAGCTGTAAGGACTGGAACATGGTTGGGGTTTTCACTGTTATCATGTTATCTACCACTGGCTTTCTTAAGACCTTCAGCAGATCAAGGAATGCAGCACAGTTTACTGCTAAGATGAGAGTCCAAGTGATATCTCTCAGGTTATTCTTGTATTGCACATTAAAGGTGAGAGAAACCCAGGGTGTCCTGGTTGCTCTCCCAGAGCTGATTTTGCAGACAAGGAAGCACCTTGTGTCTCAGCTCTCCAGGTTTCTGGAGATGTTTAACACAGTGTCCCATGGAGAATTATAGAGCAAAGGGAACAAAGATTAGCTAGCAAGGTAGGAGAGGCTATGAAAGGAGCCCCCTGGAGATCAGTCATGGGCTGAGCTTCCCTGTGACACTGCTATTGCAGCAAGTGTGAGGAATACCCTGAGGAGATAGGTGCACACCACATGAGGTGCCTTCCTGTGGGGAAGGGAGAGGAAGCTCTGGAGGATCTCAGCTGCTTTCCTACAAAGTTCTGCTTCCCTGTAGTCAGGAAGATGAATTCCAATTAGAATAAATGTGATGACCAGCTATTAGAGTGATGAGAACAGAGCAATTTCCTTACCAAGAGGAGATTAAGGGTGTATCTACATCATCATAATGAGAGGCAGTCTTGTCTTAGAGCTCCTAGTCCAGTGTAAAGCTCAGGAGTGAATTTATAATGATGGAGTTGACTTTGGGACTTGCCAATTTCATCCTACAAATGATCAAACATGCATTAAATAGAAACACTTATGGGTGACTTTAGAGCTAGGCAGAATGCAGCCCAGGGACTACACTGGTAGTGTCTTGGGGCACACAGTCCCCACAACTGCTTTTATGCTATTAGGAAAAGGAGGCTGCTTTCCCATAGAGACTTAATTAATCAAGATCTGATGATTTTGGAGTTTGTCTCAGCAAAGCTCAGTCTCTCAGATGGGCTTTTTGTCCCTCACACCTTGCTCCTAAACAGGCAGCTCTGCATAACCATGGTCTTCCAACTGGGAGGAAAGGAGTAGGAGCAAGCACATTTGTCTCTGAACTTCAGACTAGAGCTGTGTGGAGCTTGCTTCCTTAGCCCTGGCTGCAAGAATCAAGCTGTGCCTGACAGTTCTGGTCAGAATTCATGGAATGCTGACCATGAACTGCTAAATGATGACATGTGGCCACTTTTTTGTTATTGTAAGCTATAGATGTTCTTATTTTGAGACATTCCTCCTGGCTAGGTGGGTGGGAGCTGGGACTGCTGTTCTGGGGAGCTTTGTTCAGTTCTTTGCTTACCCTCAAAACTTTGCAGAGCTCATGAGCAGTGGAAGCCTTCTCTGTATGAGCCATGTGGGGCCCTGGGGCTGTGCAAGAGGCAGACTTCCAGAGGCAGTGATTTGGGCTTGTGATTTGGTGCCTACTTACTCTTTTCCTTAGGAATAGCATTGAGTTCCCTTCCAGTCTGGAGTCTGTGAAGGCTGTCCCTGACTTCCAGCAGCATCTGCCTGCTGGACAGCCCAGAACCATCTTCGTCCTCCAGCCAACCACGGTGATGCTGATGTTCCAGCTGATCCTGGGCTCTTTGCAGGGTTATGCCTCCCTCTCCTCTCTGGGGGAGTAGCCAGGGTGCCAAACCTGACAGAATTCAAGGAGCAGTTGGACAACACCCCCAGGCAGTGGTGTAATTGTTGGGGTTGTCCTCTGCAGAGACAGGAGCTGGACTCCTTGATCCTTGTGGGACCCTTCCAGCTCAGGACACTCCATGCTGTCCTTGCTGTGCTGCAAGAGGTGCCCAAGTCCAAAGCTCAACTTCTTTGCACCTGAACAAGTTTTATTTCTGAGAAATAATTCTGTTGAGTGGGAAATGCTTTTTTAGAACACAGAGAAGAGAGATGCAGCACTGGGAGAGAGCTGCATGCTGCAGCCAAGGCTCTGGATGCTGGAGTGTGGCCCTTCTGGACCCCAGAAGAGTAATGTTATGCTCTCTGCTCCATGGTGAGGGGTGTTGGAATGCCAAGTACACTGAGCTGTTGGCTCCCTGTGCCCTGCTGTGGATTAACAGGCTGCCACTGTGCTGGAGGGGAGCCTCAATTGCTTGCTTGCTATCAGGGTGGAGATCAAAGTACATCATAGAAAGAACAAATGCAGTAAATACCTTGCATTTATCTATTGACTCCTTTTGCAGAAGTGGATTGCCATGACAAGCTCAAGCTAATCTTTTGGATGTTGCATAAAGAAGTGGGAAGAGGGAGAGACCTCAGAGTTACCTGAGGTGTCTCCATTTGCATGATGCAATGATTTCAGGAGGATGCTGCTGCCTGCTCTGTCATTCCTGACTCCATGCCTTGGCATTGCCCTGGGATCTCTGTCTCTGGGTACTCCAGGGCTTGAGTCACTCCTCCTTTCATCTCCAAAGTGCTGACTTAGATATTAGGGAGTTATTTTTCTGCTCTAGCTCTATTTTTAGTATCTCCTGAAAAGTTGTGTACCTTGAAAAGTAAAAGCAAAGGCACTGTTGGAGAGCCAGGAGCTGGTTGCTCAGGTTCATGTGAACCTTCCCTTTAAAGGCATTTCTTTCATTACCCAGCAGCTTTGCTCTGTGAAAACCTCTGGTTTATTTGGAGGAAAAAGTGTCAATAAAGTGTCACTCAAGCTAAATCCTTTGGCATTTCAGTGCAGTCTAGAACTGAGGATGAAGTAGGGGTTGGGGAAGAGAGGATCCCTAAGAAGTTGCTTCCATCCCAGCCAGCAGCAAGGCTTTTATCTTCCAGGAACTTGGAGGTCCTGAGATCTTCTGTATGTAAGAGCTACACACAGTCAGGGTGGACCTAGAGATGCAGGAGCTGTGAATATACTGGAAGTTATTTGCTTTTATGGTGTCTTAAAATTCTAGGAGGATACCCTGATATCAGTTACAGGCTGTGTAATTGAAATGTGTTAATGAAACAGTGCAAGCTGAAGCCTACCCTGACAAGAGGAATCACTGCATAGAGTTGGGGTTTCTGGATCTTGTCAGCAGTTTGAAAGACACTTTTTGTTCTTTAAAACATAGAGTTATGCTGAAACCCTGATGGTTTAAATACATTGAAACTGCTGGGCTTGCACATGGGGAGGGTTGGTTTTAGGAGTTTTCTTCCTTTCATCCTTTGGTGGATGTTGCTGAATATTGAAGAGAGAGAGGGAGCCTTTACATCTCTGCTTCATCCTGCAGGGGCAGAGAATCACAGAATGGGTTGGGTTTGGGTCTGGAAGGGACTTTTAAAGGTTATCCAGTCCAACCCCTGCAGTCAGCAGGGACATCTGCAGCTAGAGCAGGTTGCTCACAGCCCCAGACAACCTGAGCTGGGATGGTTCCAGGGATGGGACATCTCCCACCTCTCTGGGCAACCTGGGACAGGCTCTCACCACCCTCAGTGGGAAACATTTTCCCCTCCATCTAGTCTAAATCTCCTCTTTTGGTTTCACTTGCCCTGTCCCAACAGGCCCTGCTCAAAAGTCTCTCCCCATCTTTCTGATAGGCTCCCTTGAAGTGCTGCAAGGCCACAGTCAGGTCTCCCTGGAGCCTTCTCCTCTCCAGGTTGAACAACCCCAACACCCTCTCTTGGATGCTTGCTTAAACAGAAACCTCTTTGTAAGTGTTTCACTGCTCTGGTTTGGGGTTTTCTGTGTGAGCTGGTGGGATAACTTTCCTATGTCTTGGTGGACAATAAGAACAGTTCCTTGCCAAATGACAATGTAAAGCTTTTCAATATTTCCCTAGTTTTCTTCCTTGAAACCCCCACAGATCTAGCATCAACCCTGCAGGTGTCTGGGGTAGTGTCTCACCTTCACTCTTGCATTTCCATCCTGATTTCTTAGGGCAAGGGAGGTGACACAGCCATTAGCAGATGCCCTTTACCAGCACTGCAGAGCATGCCACCTTGCCTGGAGACCAACCTGCAGAGAAAGCAGAGGAGGAGAGAGTTTTCTGCTGGTGCTGCAGCCCTTGACAACATTTCCACTCTCAGCCCTCAGGGGCTGCCAGGCTGTGGCAGTTCTGCTCCTCATTTCCATCAGGATTGAGAGGCTGCTGGTGAATAATTGCTATTCTGAGCTCTCTCCTTTCCCCTTTCCTTTTGCAGCAGATGGGGAAAAGGTGAGAAGCCATGAACTCTTCTGTCACTGGTCTTCTGAGAGCAGTCATTTCTAGGCTGTTTATGCCAAATCCTCTGCTAGAAAAAAGTCACAGAGTCTGCAGAAATCCCAGCTCCAGGCACAGCTGCCTCCAGGTCCTGCAGGTGGGGCTTGAAGTGGAGCTGGGTGGGAAGGAGACAGTTTTGAAGGACTTGTCCTTTGCTGAATTCATGAACCTTCTGTTTGCAAAAGCACCAGGGGTGTCCCTGCCACAGTGCTGAGTGGCTCTTCTCAGGGGGGGAAACAGGGAAAAAAGATCTCTTCAAGCAATGGGTTCATGGAGTTGGGTGACTCCTTCCATATAGGTTGGAGAAGGCAGAATTCTGGTGGTTTTCACCAAGACCCTGGATTATTTATAGGATCATTAAGGTTGGAAAAGACCTCCAGGATCATCAGGTCCAACCCAACACCCCCATGCCACTAAAACATGTTGCAAAGTGCCAGATCTCTATGTCTCTTAAACCCCTCCAGGGATGGTGACTCCACCACTGCCCTGGGCAGCTTGGGCCAGGCCTTGACAGCCCTTTGGGGAAGAAATTGTTCCTAATGTTCAATCTAAACCTCTTCTGGCACAACTTCAGGCTGTTTCCTTCTGTGCTATCACTTGTTCCTTGGAATAAGAGCCCAACCCCCACCTGGCTCCAGCCTCCTCTTAGGGAGCTGCAGAGAGCGAGAAGGTCTCCCCTGAGCCTCCTCTTCTCCAGGCTAACCAGCCCCAGTTCCCTCAGCTGCTCCTCACAACACTTGTGCTCTAGACCCTTCCCCAGCTTCCTTGCCCTTCTCTGGCCACACCCCAGCACCTCAGTGTCCTTCTTGGAGTGAGGAGCCCAAAGCTGAGCCCAGGATTTGAAGTAATTTAATTTTACATTTAATTTTTCCCTGTTTGAAAGCAATAGCAGCACATGGCCAAAAGCTCCACCTGATGTGAAGTCTGCAGGCCTCCTGGGGGTCAGTCTGCCAAGGGACTATCACTCCATCACCCTGTTTCTGGCCTCAGCTCCTCTCCACAAGCAGAGTCTTGGTACCAGCAGCTATGGTGGAAATTGAATCTGTGCTTGTGGACTTTGCAAACAGCAGAACCACCAAAGGCACCATAAATCTGATGAGGCTCCTTCCACCAAAACACCTCACAGGTAGAATTAGCTCTGCCCAGATTGCCAGGGCTCAAGACCAGAGGGAAAGATTCTTCTGCTTACTAGATGAATTTTTCTCTGTGACAGAGATGTGTATGCACAGAGGAAGAGAAAACAGCTCCTTAAAGTGCTTTATCCACCATGCTGAGGTCCTTTCCTGAAGGAGGTCCACATGTTGTGGCTGGGGACCCCACAGGTCCTTGGGGAATGAGAAGGTCAGAAGGTACCAGAGGATACCCACCCATGTGCTTCCAGCAGTGTCTGAAGAAGAAATGAACCCCTGGAGGAATCTGTGGCTCCCTTGGGTGTCTAATGCATTAGCACATCCAGGAAGCTGCATCTTGCTAGGACATCTTTTTAAGCTGGAATTGGGGAGAAAAAAGACTTAAAGAGGGAAAAAAACAAAGCACAGCAACTTGCTGGAATGGGAAGGGAAGCTTTAGTGGAGCTGCACTCATGTTTGGGGGAGTCTTGTTGTTTTATACAGAGCAAAAATTAGTCTGGAGGTAATAAAGGCAGCAAAGCTGGCAAATATCCCTGGAACAGAACCACTGGCAATAAGGCCCAAGGATGCAACAAGGATTTGTCAGTTTTCCATCTCTGCAAAGCTTTTCCTTTTCTGCTCTTTTTGAGCTGTGCCTTCAACTAATTCTGACTTCTTTTTTCTGAAGGAAGCTTTACTGGCTGAAGCTTCACTCCCTTTAAAGTTTTATGTGAGGTCTTGGTGCCAGATGCTCTCCTAGCTCAGTGGCTCTGTGCTCCCAGGGTTGAGTACACACTGCCTTGGAGTTGCTCTCTTGCAGGTTGGATTCTTTATTCCTCTTTCTGCCAGGTTGGGTAATTAAACTCTGCCCAACTCCTGCAAAAATACAAAGCAGAATTGCAGCAGGCTGCCTGTGGATGTCAGTGTGAGGAAGATGGCTGTGTTTGGGTGTTAACAAATGGGGCTGTTGCATTTTGGCTAGGCTGGACTCTCCATTTCTTTATCACAGTGAGTTGAACAGGGATTACATTTGACCAAGGAACCATTTCTGCATCCCTGGTTTTCCCCCTCTCTGCCTGGGTGCAGAGGAGCACCCACTTGCAGGAGGAGGTGTCCAGCTCAGAAGCTGGGTCATCTGGAGGCAGATCTCCAAGGCCAGCCCCTGCTTTATACATTGCTCCTGTGCATGGTGGTGGGGGGACAGGAGCCTGTGCTGTGCTGCAGCTCAGACCCTGCCACTCTGCAGGCTGTGAGGAGCTTGGTCCTTGTCACACAGCCCAGCCCTGAGGCAGGACAGAGCCCAGGCTGTGGCTGGGTGACATCTCCATGTCACCTCATCTCAACATCCAACCTGGGGAGGCCAAAGGATAGGAAACAGGAGAGGGTTGTTTGTGTGCCTGGTGTTTAGCTCCAATTTTGTCAGCTTGAGCTGCTGCTGGAAGTGTAGAAATATGTTCTGCTTTATTTGGGCACCAGATTTGTTTTTCTTTATTGGCTTCAAAATAACCAGTGCAGCCTATACTGTCAAAGCCACTAGCCAGGCTGTTTGCTCAGCCACTGGGCAGCCCTTCCTAGTCCTCTGCTGTTAATGCCAGCTGTGCTTTGCCTTCATCCTCCTCCCCAGTGAATGTATTGTTGGGATTTGGGGATGGTTTTTCCCTCTGCCATACCTTTAAGCATTCTCTGTGCTGGCCTGTGTTGCTGTGGGTTTTCCTGCTGAGGCTGCTCCATTCACACCTGGTTTGTGCTGCTGTGTATGCAAGAGTTCTGTTTGCTTCCTGAATTAACAGAGAAGCTAATGATTGCCCAGCACATGATGTATCTGGTAAGGCCACTAACAGAGCTAGCTGCAGGGAGCTTTTCCTATCTTCCAGAGACCAGTTTGCTTCTAGAGGCTTCTCATAGAGGTAGAACCAAATCCCCTCTGTCCCCACTGCCAGAAATCACATCCCCCTTTGTTTTGGGAATATTATTTCCTCTTTAGTCACAGAATCATTAAGGTTGGAAGAGACCTTTGAAATCACCAAATCCAGCCATCAACCTATCACCCCCATGTCACTAAACCATGGCCCTAAGTACCACATCTGGATGATTTTTAACCCCCTCCAGGGATGGTGACTCCACCAGTGCCCTGGGCCAGTGGCTAACAACTCTTTCTGGGAAGAATTTTTTCCTAATATCCAAACTAAACCTCCCCTGGTGCAACTTGAGGCCATTTCCTCTTGTCCTATCACTGGTAATCCTGTGTATTCTACTTTTTTTTTGCACTGGTGTTACTCTCACCCTGGAGATGGAGGAGCTCAGCTGCAGAAGGCTGCTTAGCACAAAGCATGAAGGAGATGACCTCCTGACTTAGTTCATTACTTTTCTTACCTGAGCATGTTTCTGGAGGAACATGCTGGTGACATTTAAGCCTCACAGAATCACAGGATGTTAGTGGTTGGAAGGGACCTCTGGAGATCATCCAGTCCAACCCCCTGGCAGAGCAGGGTCACCTAGAGCAGGTTGCACAGGACGGTGTCCAGCTGGGTTTGGAATGCTTGTAGTTTTTTAGCTGTGTGATGAGCTGTTTGGGGATGCTGCTTGGATCTCAGTGCTGGGAAGTGAAGGGTTTCATTTTTGGCTGGGGAGTGAGCTCTGGGTATGGACTCCAGCAGTAGTGACCTTGGAAGGATATGTCTCATGCACCTTTGCTCCTTGGTATTTCACATCAAGGGAGTGTTGTTTGGGCTCAGGAGAAGATGCAGTCCCTGCAGCTCTGTTTGGTTTGGATGACAGCTCTCAGAAGTGCTGAATGTTTGCACAGGAGCTTTCAAACCACATCCACTGCTGCCTTTGGCTGGGTCCAAAGTGGCAAATGAAATATGGGAGAGAGGGAAACTTTCAGCCCTTCTAGGCAGCCAGCCCCACCTCAGCAGTTAGCTGCACTCTTGGCTTCTCTGCACCTGAATGCACCACAGAACCAGGCTGAAGGAACAACTTGCCACCACTTCACTCTCTGTAGAGCTTCAGGAAATAAACCCAAGAACTGCAGCTCTCCATGAGTTTCCCCACTTGCAAATGATGTTTGCATGTGTTCATCAAGGGTTGTGTGCTCCCAGAGCAGAAGTGTTGTGCCCGTGCTGAGCATTGTCATCGGTTATTGTCCTGGAGCTGTTGGGAGGCAGCACACAGAGCCTGGCAGGGCTGGGGACACCACATTTCCTGATGACAATGTGAATGATTGTGGCTTTTGGAGGCAGTGTGAGATGTGGAATTTGTCCTTTGCAGCGTGCTGATGAGGAATCCTTCATTGTTCCTCCAGGCAGGGCTCACCAGGAGGTAGGTGCTTTGTGTTAGCCTGGAAGGACACTGGAGAAATTTGAGGAAATAGCTGGTGTAAATTTGTGGTTTCAGCAAGATGAAGAAACTGTTGACATGTGCTAGGAATAGCATTTCAGGGTGTAAATGCATGAGAAAGGCAGTAGGGAGATGCTTGAGTTACAGAAACATCTCAGCCTTGAAAGTCCTGTGTGACCTGTCACTAGCTGGAGTAGCATTTGGAAACTAGAAGGAAATTGTGAATAGCTAAAATTTCATCATTTTTCCTCCCTCTTCTTTCTCCCCCAGCTGTTCCTCAAAGCAAGTTGGCATATGTACAGTGGAGCAACCACATGGGCTGTTCCTTGGCTTTCTCATCTTGTTGCATCTCACAAACTGAGCAGTGCTAGGTTTGGTCTGAGCCTTGAGCAGGAGACATCCAGGCATCTCCAAAGCATGGGGATTTGGGGGAAACAGTCTCATGTTGCTAGCAAAATTGCCAGGTTTTGGTTGATGTGGCCAGCAGAAGAGCCATGGTGGCCACTGAAGTTAAATGTAATGCAAAAGCCTTGTTGGGAGCCCAGGGATGTGGGCACTGTCTCATCCAGGTGCTCTCTGCTCAACCTCATGCCAGCCCCCCTCAGTATTTTGAGTATTTAACTCCAGATTATTTCAGATGAGCACTAATGGCTGTGTCCCATGCTTTGAGGGAGATACTTTTGATTTAGATTTAGAGATTTCATGTGGAAACTAATAGTTTTTTGAAGTGTTTTCATAAATCCTTGTGTCCCTCCACCCCAGGGTCTTCACTGGCACCAGGCTGGTCCCTCCTCCTCCTCCTCCTCCTCTTCCACTCCAAACTGGCTTTAGATCTTTGTAAAGGAAAACATCCAGCTATGTGCTAAAAAACACAGCCCCCACCCACCCTGTAATTTCAGATAATTAAACACATCCCTGCATATTTGTAGTCTGCATAATCAGCTGTCCAGACATGACAGCCTTGTGAAGGATGGGTTGGAAGTAGTCTCTAGAGTTTGAAACCATTGCATAGATATTCAAAAAGGAAGAAAGCAGGAAAAAAAAAAAACAGAGAACCTTTTGCCAAGAGAAGTGTGGTGTCACACATCCTGGCTGACCTGCTGTTGTCTATCAAGGTATGTCTGAGCCTTCAGATAGGAGAACTTTTCAAAGGGGAACACATGGATCCCACCTCTTTGGTATTAATATTTCCTGAGTGCTTTTCCTTTCAAGTGTTTCTGGTTTCAGTGGTGCCTTTTTCAAATTAAAAAGTCTTCCCAAGCCTTTAAACACAGCATGTGTCCAAAGTGTGGAAAATTCTCTTTGAAGAGTCACAGTGTTGAAAAAAAGAAAAGAAAAGAAACCACCAGAAAGGGAGGTAGAAAAGGAGGAGAGCAAATGCTGGCTGGTGTGGTGTGAAGGGCAGCTTGGTGCTTTCAAAGAGAGCATTGCTGATTAGACATGGGCTTTTGCTGGGCTGGTGTTCCACATTAGGCAGCTGAGGATGAATATGCATGCAGGCATAGTTGGAAATCTTTGTGTGATCTGTATTAATCTAGTTGGTGTTAGCAGGAGTATGGGGATGCTTGTGCCTTTTGCCTCTGAGGTTGGGTAGAAAATAGCTGAGGCTGGTTTCTCTGGAAGGTTTCATGTGAGCATTGGGGTGACCTGACAGCACTGACATCGTGGAGAAGGGAGGGGAGAAGGGGGAAAGGATCTCTACCAAATGTAGGCTTCTTTTTGCTCTAGTTGTGCTTGCCTGGCCCTTGGACACGGGGCTGCATGGTGCTGGTTTCAGTGAAGTGCAAAGGGATGCTGTGATCAGATGGAATGGTTTGGACTCTCACTGGCAGCTGCTCTCTGCCCTGGGAACCTGCAGGGTTGGGGCTGGGCTGGTGATTGCCAAGAACTTTAGTCTGAGTTTTGTGCAGGGTTACTGCAGGTGACCAAGGGATTAGGAGAGCCTTTGCTTATCAGCTTGGTGACTCTGCCTGTCAGCCTGCCACTGCCCTCTGCTCTGGAGTGCCCTGGCTGCCTCTGCAAGCTGCTCTGAGCATCCCAGGCTGGTGTGGGAGGAGCAGGTCTCAGGGTGCTTAGATGTGGAGAGTTCTTGGTGTGCTGCCATCTCCCCATAGCTCCTGAGCCAAAGGATGTGGGGGTCACAGGCAGAGCCCTCCCTGTCTCCTTCCCCAAGTCCAGGCTGCAGAGGTGAGGGAAGGGACCGGTAACAGCTCACAAATCCCTGCTGGCCTCTTTAATTGAGAAGGAGCTGTTTATGTCCCTTTTAATCTGTGCAAAACTTTCCTGAAAACCAGCTTAGATAGTTATTTGTAGTCTGTCATTATCTGATTAGCCCAATGCTGATTGATGGGCAGGGAAGGTGGGGAACATCTGAGCCTGGAGCAGCTGCAGAGCACCATGTCTTGGTAACTCAGGCAAGGTTTGTGTCTTTTAGCCTGTTCTAGCCAGCAGTTAAGTAGCTCTGTGTTGCTGTAGCAGCTTTCAGGACAAAGCTGGACACTTGTAGATTCTTTGCTTGGTTTAGGTCTCCATCTTTGCTCTCTCCTTTTTTCCCTTACCTGGTGTGGTTGGTGCTGAAGGTACAACAAAACCTTTCTGCTGGGGCTTGCAGTTAGCAGGGATTCTGCTAGATCACTGCCCATCTAAGGTAGCAAAGTTCAGGGCAGGAGCTGGGAAGATATTGGGACATAGAAGCAAGTCAGAAGCTTGAGGGATGATATTTCTTTTAGCAGGCACCTAAATAATAGGAAAAGAGAAAAAGAAAAACATTTTGGTTTGGTATATTATCTGTTAGAAAGATCTCAGTGCAGTTTAAGACACAGAGTCTCCCATATATGCATGGCCTATGGAGACAGGCACATGCACAGGAAAAAAGGAGACTAAGAAAAGGTGTCTCATCTCCTGCTTCACAACTGAGAGGAGAACTCAGGGTTTGATTCCCAATCTCCTCCCTTTTCCACAGGCTTACACTTCTTGAAGCTCCATCTGCTTAGCACTGGAAGCACTGCTTCTGCTTTACTCCCACTGTATTTCTAGCCTTTGCTCCTTGTTTCTTGGGGTCTAGCATAGGGTTTCTCACAGAACATAAATTGTCCTTAAAGCTGCCCAGATGCTTGATCAAAGGTGGAGAGATAGCCCAGAGGTTAAAGGCTAAGAAGAGGCCTGACAAAGGGAGATGCAAAGCTGAAGTGTCAGAGGTCACTGTGTGTTGGATAACGAGGTTTGGAGCTGCAAGGCACAGCTGGTAGCAGGAAGGACAGGGAGAAAACCAGATTCCATCACTGCTTGCCCTTTGGGACTTAGAGGTACTTTAGTCTGCTCCTGCTTGAGTTCTTTTTCTTCCTTTGCTCAGATCTGAAAGTTAAATCCCAGGAGTGAGGAGATGTTTACTGGACCAGACCCAGCAGGTTTAGCTGGCTGCTGGGAATCCCTCTGAACGTGAACTTGAACTCTGAGGGATGGAGCTGCTGCCCTTGGAGGAGGTGAAGAAAAGGCTCTACTTGATGTATCTTAGCTGGTCTTTGCATTTCTTTTGTCCTTTGAGGCTGTGCTGCTTTGTCTTCCCAGGCTGTTTCCTGGTGCTTAGAGGAGGTAAAAAAAACCCCAAAGGCCAGAACCATGCTCAGTGAAGAGATTTGTGGTTTAATGAGAAGCCTTTGCTTTTATTAGCACTATTTGCATGGACTCAGAGCATGTGGAAGATAAGAGGCTTAAGCTGTTAAGTGTGGAGAAATGGAAGGTAGTAATGAGGCTATGGAGGAAACCCTGGGTGGTTGTGCTGAGCCAGGGGCTGAGCCCTGGACCCCTCTCTCTGCCAAATGTGGAGGGCAAAGCCATGTGGACCTTGGGAATTTCCCCACTCCTCTGAGCTGTGCAGCTCTGGATTTCACCTGAGATACTCCCTGTTCCTCCACCTCTTTGCTTCTGCTTAACTCTCACTCTATTTCTAGCCTTTCCTGGGGTCTAGCCTGGGGTTCATTGCCCATCTGGCTTTGTAAGGTGGTGAGAGGATGCCCAGGTACCCCCAGAGAGTGGCAGCAGGTGAAGGGGTGTTTGGCTGCCCTTAGATCCTCTCTGTATGGTGCTTCAGCATGCTATGGGAGCCTGTGCAGGTTGCATGTTGTGGCAGGAGATGGATAGAATTTCTTGTAATGACATGTATTTAAAGGCTTGTTTGGATGCCTCACTGAAGGCCCCTCATGAGGACAGCCTCCTCCCTGGGAGAAGCATTTTGCATAGCCAATACATACCTTACATATATATATATATATATATATATATGTGCCATTATTGTGTGTGTGTATATATATATATGTTTTCAACTGAAAGAGGGGAAGTCTACATTAGATGTTAGGAAGAAATAGTTTACTCAGAGGGTGGTGAGACACTGGAATAGGTTAGCTGGAGAAGTTGTAGCTGCCTCATCCCTGGAAGGGTCCAAGGCCAGCGTGGATGTGGCCCTGGGCAACCTGGTGGGTGCCATCCCTGCCCATAGCAGGGGGGTTGGAACTAGCTGATCTTTCAGGTCCCTTCCAAGCCAACCCAAACCATTCTATGGTTCCATGATATACATCTGTATGTGTTATATGTCCCTCTCTAGAGGTAGAAGTGTGACTGCCTCACTGATGGAGCACTCTGTAGCTCCAGTAGGAAATGCAGTTATTAGCTCTTGACAAACAGCCACTTTGCATCCCAGCTGCTTTTTAATTAAACAGAGATGTGAAGTGCAGCTCTTCATTCCAAGGACACTTCTTACTGCTCTGTAAAATGCAGCATTTTCCAGGGTTGAGTCCTGTAGCTCAGTGCAAGAAGAAAAGCCTTTATAAGGTCCTGTTTGCATTCCTAGTTTCTTTACCAGGAAATATTTCTTATTACAGCTGAAACAGTGAACCTAGTTTGGGAACTATGAACAAAGGTGCCATGTGGTCTTCAGGAATGGGGAGAGGATTTATTTGCTTCAAAAATAATTTTAGATCTTGGTGCATTTGTGCTTTGGAGAAAAAAAAAAAAAGAGTAAGAAAAAAAAAGTAGTTTTCTAAGTGCAGCTGTGACTTGCTTTACTTGATTTGAGGCTTTCCAAGAGCCTGAAGCCCCTTCAGCTGTACAGAAGTTGTTCTGAGATCTGTGAGTGAATCTGGAATTGCTGGGAGAAGATAGTGCCCTGCTGGAAACAGTGAGAGACTGTTCAGGAGGAACAAAGTTCTGTGGCTGAAACTGAAGTGTTGCCCTGGTAGGACTCCATGTGGCATAAGCTGCCCAAGGGGATGCTCTTAGGGTCATCTTCACTGATGGGAGGAGACCAGTAAGTGGCTTTGGAGAGAATATCTGTGGGCCACCAGTGATATTAGAAGCAGTTGTTGATTTTGGTTGCTAACTAGTGTGCCAAACAGTGACTGTTCACTGCAGTGATCAGAACCAGAGCTGGTGCTGCTGATAAATCACTTGTGTTTGTACTCCTGGTCATCTGAGTCTTTTTCTTTCTTGCTATGCCTTTTCACTCCTCAAATGTGCCATAGAGATGTTAGCAACACCCCTGCTGGGATCAAAGTCAAAACAAGCTCTGCAAGGGCTACAGCAGTGGGAACAGTCCCAGGTCATCTCAGTTTTCTGCTTGTTGGGGCAACATTTCCTGGTTTCATGGAGCTGAGCAACCTCACACGGGGTTCCCAGTTGATTTGCTGAAAATATCAAAGTGTTTCTGAGAATTCCCTCATTACAAAGGTTAATGTCTTTACATTTTTTGCCTTAAGCCCAACTGGCTGGAGCATGTTTCCTGTAAGGTCCCCATTTTCTGTGCAGAGGCTCCTGGGCTGCAGAGAAATGATAAGCACAGGGAAATAGGAACTTTCACCTTTTTACTGTAGCATCAAAAGCAAGGCAGTGAGAGTTGCACCGTTCATTTTTCCTGGGGTGCCTGACAGCCCTCAGCAAGCTCTTTAAGTGGTCTGACTTTGGGTCTGTGCTGCCTCCTCTGGAAGAGATCCAGTGGAACCCAGGAGTGTTTCAGCTGTGTGTGGCTCTGTCTATCCTGTGCCTGGATGGTGAGTTAGAGCTTGTGGGCAGAATCCAGCAGCAAAACCCAGGAATATGACCTGGGACTCATTACAGGTGCATTGGTGGTTCCTGGTGGAAAATCTGTGAGCAGATGTGTGTGCTGTATGAGCATGGATCCAGAAAACATGAATCAGGTTTAAGATGCAATGGTCTTGCCTTGGCTAACTCTTGGTCCAGGTCCCACTGGACAATGACACTTTCACACCATGTTTTGCTTTTGACTTAGGATTTTCTATATGAATTTGCTAGATGGTTCCAGGTCCCCCCAGTGAAGAGTACTGGGTTGTTCATAGCCTGCCAAGAGCTTGGTAAATAAGTTTTCCAGCATACCAAGGGAAGAGGAGAGGTTCCAGGTCAGTGGTGTTTTCCTCTCTATGGAGCAAGTGTGAGCTCAAGAGCAAAGGCTGGTGCAAGCTGGCACATCCCACAGATGTGCATGAAGCAGTTCTCTAGACCACAGGTTATCCAGGATGGTTTGTTCACTTTTGTTGTTTGTTGCCATCAGAGCTGGGCCAGCTTTGCCTGCTCTCACTCTGCCTTTGTTTGTTAGCAGCAAGTCTCCCTGGAACCCTGGCTGCTGAAGGAAAAGGCAACTGCTCATCCTCCCTCTTGCAATGCTGTGGAGTTGGACATGGTCCTTTTTATTAGTTCTCCATACTGGTAAAGCATGAGCATTTGCAGGTGAACATCTCCCTGCAGGTGATGTGCCTTGGGTCTGTCCCTAGACACATGCAGCCCAAGCAGCAAATTCCCAAAGCATTGCTAGGATTAATGTTCCCTGGTAGCCTGCCCAGCCACCTCCAGGGACAAAAGGGGTGTCATCATGTGCATTGACAACACCAACCACACCATGCATGGCATGGACACTGATGGCTCCATGGCCTGAGACTGTTGGTTCTTGTATTTCTGTGGAAAAGGAGGGCCAAGGATTCCTCACTGATTTAGTAGCACATTAATCCCCAGTTAAGACCAGTGGAAGTGATGACATGGGATCAAGGAAGATGAAATCATGCCTGCAAATCCTTTCAGCTGGGACCCTAAGACTGGCTAACAGGAACACCAGAGCTGCTTAGGAATTGGACCACAGATGGCTTAAGGGTGAAAATCCCAAGGTTTTACTCCTCCTACATCAAACCAATATCTGTTCCTCACAGTTAGAAGTGCTGAGGGCTGGTCCTGTACGTGGTGGCCATCAACACACTCCACACTGACTTCTCTTTTGTCTACACCTTACATGCTGGGGGACGCTGCAGTCTCAACCTGCGCAACTATATTTGGAAGGAAGCTGAGTTCATTAAACCTGCAACTGGGTGTTTTTCTTTAAGGGGAGAGGGAGACAGAGTGGTTTGCTACAGTTTATTTGACCTAGTTAAGGAAAATATCAAGTGGCCTCAGGCAAGTAATTAATTTGTCCATGCTTCCTCCCGCTGGCGGCGCCTTGTGCGCAGCCAGCGTTTGCTGCAGGTGAGGGTGAGCGGCTCCACGGCTCGCAGGAAGCCTGCCCAGATTTGCAGCTGCTGTGTGGTATGTTAGGTAGAGCCTACATCTGAAAGGAGAGGCAGCAGGTCTGCAGGAGAGCTCCAGATGGTATTTATTTGAGACCTCAGCAGCTGACGTGGGATGATAGAAAGCTTTCCCTGTTGCTTTCCCTTTGGCAGAAGCCTTGCCTTTTGCTGTCGGTTCCAGACTGACTCTCAGGGCTGGATTCAAGGGTATTTCTGTTGTCAGCTTGAGAGCCCTGTGAAGGAGATGCCAAGGAAGCACATCTTGCAAGCTCCTTCCCTGTTGCTCAGCCCCAACTGACAGGGACTCGCTGTCTGGGGCGAGGATGGTGCTGCTGCTGTTCTCTATTCCTGTCCTTACTGCTGGGACAGGTTGTCATGGGCTCCAAGGTGACACTGACTCCACCAGCTGGTCATTAGATATGAATCCATCCTTTTCCAAAGCCCCATGCTGGGTCATTTCATCTTGTAACACTTGTCCTGCTCCAAACTGTACATTTTTGCAGCTTAGCACTGCACCTTGGCTTGCTTTTGAGGAGATCATCAAACATTGTGGGCTGAGGGCCAGACCACAGAGGTGAGGAGGTGACAGTCTTGCATGCAGTAAAGTTAAACCCTCAGAATGAAAATAACTTGTTCTCAAACTCAGAGGCAAAACCCTTCTGCAACCCAGCTGGGGAGAAGAGGCAGATTCTTACTGTTTGAGCCTCCAGGATAGGAAACTCCTGGTTACCCAAACTGATGTTGTGCTACACAGCAATTCTCACCCCATCTCTTGTCCAAGTGGATTCAGCCACACTCTTCCCCCTGTGCCATTTGGGTAAGGAGGGATGTCTGGCAGGTAAAAACAGTCCCTGAAAATTGTTTTAACCTGGAAATCCTGAACTGGCAGAAAGATGAATCTCAAGCTCTTGTCTGCTTTGTGAGGTAACATGTAAAAGAAATAGAAATGGTATTTAGGTGGTGGCTGTGGCAATCTGTTAGAGAGAGTATCTACTGTAATGTGTTGGCACTGTGGTCACGTGGAGAAGCTTCCTTCTGATGGGAAAATGGAAGCATCTTCTGTAACACAGAACATTTCTAGCAGCAGTTGGCTCTTCAGCAGGGAGGTAGGTGTATGCTGACATCAGGAGAAAAGTGGAAATAGGCCCAGATTTGGCAGGACACATGCAGAGGGTTTGCTGAAGGGCTTGCTGAAGCCCTACCCAGACTGGCAGGGCTTGGTGCAGCCACATCTGAGTGAATTCTGGGAGGTCACAGACAGTTCTGGCAAGTATTGACTGGCTGACTGAAAACATGAAAAATACACTAAAAAGCAAAATTTGAAATGACTGCTGTGTTGGAACTGTAAGTGTTGCTCTCAGGGGTGTGTGCTGAGGGCAGGACAGCTGTATTCCAGCACCAGGTCTGACTGGGCATCACTGCTGGTCCCCATCACCTGCCCCAACCCCAGCCAGCCCCTGGAAAGGGCTGCTCCTACTTCAGAGAGAAAAATCATATGAAGCTAAATCTCTTGTGACCTGACATGACATGAGAAGTTGTTCTGTGGTGGTTTCTTCTAAATTAGTTTACCCTTGTTGGGGTGCTGGTTGTGGTTGAAAGGGCTTAAAGACACACACACAAATCATGGGAATGCAGACAACGTTGGTAAAGCATCAGGAAATGAATGTGGCAAACTCAAGAAAAGGAACAATTAGGTCACCACACTCCCTTCTGCAATCTTTGTGCACAGCTTGAAGTGCTCTGTCCCATTTAAAATTATCAAACTTAGAGAGTTTCCACCATAAGCACATTGATGACAGATCATCCAGGACCTTTTACTATCTATCATATGTATAGATGTGTGTTTGCTGTCTCTCTTATATATGTATATGTGGAGAGNTCCTAAAGGTAGAGGTGGAGGGACTATGAGTGTCTTCACAGGGGGTACCTGGGTGCTCAGCATCCCAGATGATAGACATGCTAGATCTAATCTTGTCTATTTATCCTGTATGACTACCTGAAATGTTTCTCCTTTCTTTAGACCAGTGTGGGTGATTTTTCTGGTCTTCAGGGCATGATGCTGGACTTTCAGCTCTCTTCAGTTCTTCCTCTAAGATAATGGGAGTGGAAGGGATTTTTATGCCCCTCCAGTAACTTGGCTTTCCCCCCCCCTCCACAATGAAACAATCTGGTTCATCTGAAAACAGCAGGAACATTTTTTAAGTGCAAATTAAAGTGGAATAAGCACAGATCTTTGATTTATGTGTTAATGAAAAAGAACCTAATGGACAGGGAAGGACAAGTAATATTTGTTTTAATGCACCTTTTGATCACTTCAAGTGCCAGTGCTGGGAAGCATGTGGCCATTTTTCTGGGCTTCTGTAATTTATTGTGTTTTGGGTAAAAGCATCAGTGCTGATGTGAGCTGTTGTAAAAAGGAGAACGTGTTTGAACGTAGCAGGAGGCAGCAGTAAAGATGTCCTGGGGATAGGAAAGGGTAGGAGAGAGGTCACAGTAAGCTGGAGAGGATGCACCAAAGGGAGCCAGGATGCTGAGCAAAAATGCTCAGAGCAGAGCCCTGAGAGCCTGCAGCTGAGCCCGGGTTAGGATGCATAGTGGCTAAAGAAAGAGGTCTCCAAGCAAAGTGACCCCTGGAGTGGGACTTTTCTCAGGGAGGTTCCTGTGCTCTGAAACCTTGCCGGCAGGAGGGAAATTCCCAGCTCCCCAGGAATGGAAATGGAAACCTGCTGAGGCAAGTGCTGCTGTTGGAGGTCGTTTGGGCTCTTTTGGGAGACGATTATTTGCATTTAGTTCTATTAATTTCCTCTCCTAAAATATGCCCTGTGGGCCCCAGCATTGTTGTGGCTGTTGAGCTCTAGGTTTCCTTGAAGCCTTTTTAGTACTGGGAGGATGCTGGAGAATAAACTTCACTAGTTAGGCGTTTGTCCTGTTCATGCCACTCTGAGTGGGTTTATGAATCAGAGCTTTTCACTTCAGCTTGGTTTAGCAGGGTTTCTCTCCTCCCAACACCCCCTTCCCAACACCTTTCTGTTGTTCCAAATCAGCTGCTGGCTAATGGCATCACCAGTTGCTAGCAGGATGGGGGAAAAATATTAAATCAGAGCTACAAAACTCCTGAAAATGAGGGTTTATGGATAGTGAAGTGTTAATCATGATAGAGTTTGAGATTTAGGGGTGGTTACTTCTTTTAAGTTTTATCTCATAGGTTTTTAGGACTGAGGTTGCAAGTCTTCTTTGGGCTGTCACTGTTTAAGAAAACCAAGCTCTCACCAAGCTCCAGGAACTAGGCCTTTAAGGGAAATAGTGTCAGGATATTCTGAGTAAAATGCTGAGTTGGCAACATTCAGATAAATCTCAAGCGAAGCAGTTCAGGCACTGAACAACGGCATCGTAATCTGATCTCTGCTGGTGGGATCACTTTTCCCTGTGTCCTGTTTAGTGAGATCCTGCAGGATTTTGCCCCTGGCTGAAGGCAGTCAGCCTCCTAGGGAGGAACTATCACCTTCAACATCTTGCTCTGACTAGCTGGCAGGGAAGCCACCGTGATAGAGAGGAAACCCTCAAACACATAGGTACATACACTTCGATATACACATGTGTGTCTGAATACATATTTATCCAGGCTTTGGAGGGACGGGATGTGGTGTAATTGTGCACACTGGTATAAAGCACTCTCCTCCAATCTATCCCAGTATGATGCTGTCTTTGTGTGGGTATCAATGGGGACAGATGGTGTGGGGCAGCCCCGAGCGATGCTCTCTGGGCTGAGATTCAGGACATGCAAAGAGAAAGCCTGATGGCACCGTTCTCCCTCAGAGGAGATGATGCTTTGGGAGGATGGAGCTTTCAGCTCCATGTTGTAAAGGGTTTGTGGAAGCTCAGTTCAGCATGAAAAATGCCTTAGCCCAGGGGGATATGAGTCCAGATCCACATTGCCTTGATTGCTGGGGGGAGGATGATGCCTGTAGGGTTGTGCCAAACCCTCTCCTCCCTGGTGCCGAAAATCCATGCGGAGCACAGTGGGTTTATTTGGGTTGGATTCAGGTAAAGCTGTTGGGCTGCATTAAAATGAACTCGCAGTGAACTGCGTGCGTAGGCTCGGCTGAATTGCCCATTTCATTCAAATTCTTACTGCTGAAAAGAAGCCTGCTGTGTTCAAGTGTCAAGAGGGGCCAGCGCTGAGGGCAGGACCCTGAGTGAGGCTGAGATGTTACAGAGTGGGGGTGAACTTTCCTGGTAAGCCAATCAAATGAGTATTTTCTTCGTTTCCCTTGCAGCGGAAAGCAGGGGTTTAGTGATCAAAAAAAACCCAAACCAAACCAAACAAACAAAAAGATAAAAAGCACTTAAAAACCTAAGGATTAAATAAAAGAAAGTGTCTGCTCACGTGGGAATTACCGTGACCCCGTACAGATGGCACGGCTGAAAGGCATCCCAGCCACGTGTCTCGGGTTTGATTTACTCCCCTGGTGCTGACGACGGGTGCTTAAGTGTCACGGAGCAGCGCGGTGGCAGTCAGCTGGAGCTGGGAGGTGATGGGAGCTGTGCTGGCCAGGGGAGCAGCATCCCGGTGAGTCCAGCGATCGGCGTGTGCCTGCCCGGGGAGCATGTGCCAGCCTTGACGCATCCTTCCTCCGCACCCCGCTCACGGATGCTGTGCGGGGGCAGGGAAAGGAAAAGTGTAGCTCCCAGGCAGATTCGGTGAAATTTGCATCGCCTCTCTGTTGGTACGTGTCTCCAGGCCAGGAAATTGTGCTTTCCTTGAAAGCCTTTCTCGAACCACACAATCTGGTAGCGCAGGGCTGGGTGCCCGGGGTGCAGCCTCGGCTCCTGCCACGCAGCACAATCAGTGGCAAGAAATGCGAGTTTGCTCCGTGCTGCTTAAGCATTTCCGAGAGAAGCATCACAACCCATCTTTGAAGTGCTGGAAGAAAATTATAATTGGCCCAATTAGTGCAGGAAAATAAGGTATATAATAAGGAGGTCTAATAGCCGAAAAATGGCTCTTAATTTTGAGTACTGCAATTCTTGTTCTTGCCTGACATTAGACGTGCAAGTGCCTGATTTCTTCAGCTGTCAAGAACTTGTGCCATAAGAAAGAGTGAAGCCAATCCGAAATCCGAATTTGCCCCTGAAAACACAAGCCTTAATCTCGGTGCTTAATCCCCTTGTGTAACACGGACACTGTTACCCACCCAGCAGACCGCGGCCGAGCGCCTTTTAATCCGGAGCCTTTGGAGAGCTGATTTGTGGCAACTACCCCACTTGAAACCCTTGAAAAGCAGAAACACACGTGGCCTCCCTGCCAAACACTTCATCCCTAAGCCCTGCTTCTGGCTTTTGTGCTGCTGATAACCCCGAACAGCATCGGGGAAGCCTGCGGATTAACGTTAATGCTTGTGTAGTGATTTGAAAACAAGAGCTCTGCTTGACGGAGGAGCAGTTGTCTCCTCTTGTAGAAGAAAAAAGGATTAACTCCGTTCCTGAAAGCACATTAATTTCCCCCAAACAACATCAGTTCCCCTAAAACATAGGCCGGGTGGTGTAATGAAGTGTGCAAGTGGCTGCGTGACCTGCTGCTCCTTTTCTCAGTCAAGTGTTTTGGGGCTTCTGGAAGCTAAGGGCTTGCTGACATCCCTCATGGAGTAAGGGTTCAGGCAGCAGCTGGAATCAGAAACCACCAGAATATGGTTAAGCATTTAAAAAATGATAAGAAAAAAAAGCTAATTGAACTTGTCTGAGGACCACTAGTTGAATCCTGAGATGGCAACCTAGGGAAAAATATTTATATCCTTTACAAATCAGCCACACTATTCACTGGAAAATCTATAGTAATTTTCTTTCTTTGACCTTGGGAAGACCTGGGATTTTGGAGAGGGATTGGCTGATCTTTGTTAAGGGCTAAGAAATATAGAAGCTCTCCACAAAAGATCGAGTTTGCTATTCTGTGGCATATTTATCTTCCCTAGGAAAATTACATCTAACATTTGCTTGCAGCATCCTTCCCTGTCCTCCCTCCACACTGTGATATTTCTGCAGAATACTGTTGATAGGAATAAGCTCTTCTGGTCTTGAAGGCTTTTATTTTTGTTTTGTTTTGTGGTGGTTTTGGTTTTATTTGGTTTTTATTGTATTTTGGTCTGGGTGGGTTTTTTTGTTTGGGGTTTTTTTTCCCCTTTCTTTTTTTTTTTTCCCCTAGCCTCATTATGCCTGTGCCTGGCCAGAAGAAGGCTTTGCCTTGGAGTCAGGACTAGCTCAGTCCATGAGGTCCCTGCAAGTCTGGGTCTCTCCTGGGTTTGTTGGTTGGTGCAGAGCACAGCAGTGTGTAAACACGAAACTCTTCCTGTAATAAGGTCATTTAACATCCAAGAGAGGAGAACAGCTTCTAATCCTCACTAGATCAGGCTGGGCTGGATTCAAACTGGCATTAACAGAGCCTTGAGGCATCCAGTTTCATCTGCAGGGCTAATTTAAAGGAAGAAGAGGAGATATGTCATGGCCAGACAGGGCCCTGAAGAGCTATATAGTCTAGAAGCCCAGTTCAGGAAGTGCAAAATTAACTCCTAGTTTGCAGTTTCTGCAAGAGATCACATCTAACATACCCATACAAGGTCTTTAGCTGTAAATATATATCTTATGTATTATATATACTATTTTAAGTATATTTATTGACTCTTATTGTTATGATGGAATCACAGAGTGGTTAAGGGTGGAAGGGACCAGCACAGGCCATCTAGTCTGACCTCCCTGCTCTAGCTGGGTCACCCTAGAGCAAGCACATCACTCAGGATTGTATTCAGACAGTTTCTGAGTATCTCCAGAGAAGGAAACTCCACAATGTCTCTGGGCAGTCTGGTCCAATGCTCTGCACCCTCATGGGAAAGAAGTTCTTCCTCAGTTCCCAGGTGGAACCTCATGTGTTCCAGTTTGCACCTGTTGCCTCACGTCCTATTGCTTGGCACCATCGAGAAGAGGCTGGCTCCATCCTCTTGGCACCCTCCCTTCAGATCCTTCTATACATTGAGAAGGTTCCCTCTCAGCCTGCTCTTCTCCAGGCTAACCAAGCCCAGCTCCCCCATGGGAGCTGCTCCAGCCCCTAATCATATCTGTAGCTCTCTGTTGGACTCACTCCAAGAGCTCCATGTCTCTCTTGTCCTGAGGAGCCCAGAACTGGACACAGTTCTCCAGGTGGGGCCTCACTAGGGCTGGGCAGGGAGGAAAAGAACCTCCATTGATCTGCTGGCAATGCTCTTGCCAAAACAGCCCAGGAGAGCATTGAGGCCCCAGCAGCACACTGCTGTGTAGATATTGTTTCATATAAGATC
The DNA here is from genome assembly GCA_013399015.1 of Galbula dea. Taxonomy (NCBI): domain Eukaryota; kingdom Metazoa; phylum Chordata; class Aves; order Piciformes; family Galbulidae; genus Galbula; species Galbula dea. The sequence continues at coordinate 8,050 of VWZX01009222.1, read as the reverse complement.
ATGTCACACTGCTGTATGTGTAATGCCATACATCACATATATGCCCTATAATAATATACACACTGTATCATGCCAGACATAATATACATGTATAAAATAGTCCACATGGATACATATATAAATATATAATACCAATTTTTTCCCAGCAGGAGTTGTCAGGTATTGGCCCAGGCTGCCCAGGGCAGTGGTGGAGTCACCATCCCTGGAGGGCTTCAAGAAACATCTAGATGTGGTGCTTGGGGCCATGGTTTAGTGGCATGGTGGTGCTAGGTTGATGGTTGGACTTGATAATCCTGGAGGTCTCTTCCAACCTTAATGATTCAGTGTTACAGTGATCCTGAGGTGAGCCCCTGATGCTGAGAAGACACCAGGGCTGGTGGTGAGAACCCACCAGCAGCACCCCTAGTAGATGTTTATTTTGGGTGCCTCTTGTCACATTACATATCTAAGCCCTGTTTACAGCAGTGTCTTTGCACATCCTTATTTTTAGATGGGCTGCCTTACGGTAAGGGCAAGGATTGATGGGGGTGTGCTGAATGGCACCCAAGCCATAGCAGAAGGGATGAAATCAAACCCCAGCTTGGCTTTAGAACAGACAAAAAGTGGCATTGCAGTGCAAATAAGAGGTTTGCAGGACCCAGCTCCTGGCCAGATGGTGCACTGCAGGGTCAGCCTCTCCCTGTGAGGAGCAGTGATTTGAGTCAGTGTGCAGCGAGCAGGAACTGGAGAAAGAAAGTGATTTTAATTTCTGGAATCATTACCATTATGTCATATCAATTCTGTATAGAACAATCAGCATCTGAATCTGATGGGACATTTTGCAGTTGCTATTGGTAACGTTCCCTGCTCCTTCTAAAAGCACTGAGTCTGGGGGAAGGATGTTAGTGCTGAAAGCTGAGTGCTTAGCACCGAATTTGTGTTGATTTTCCAGGATGTGTTTTATTTTGGGGGTCGTTTAAGGATAATCACAGACAGTGATTGATCAGGGGCAAAGTGGCTCCATCTGGCTCAGGAATCTGACGGTTATGCTCTGCCTTCCCAGGCAGTTTTCCCAGTTACTGTTGAGGAGCTCAATTCTAGCCTTAAAATAGAATATTATATTGGTGAAAATGGCTTTAAATCCCCAGAGGTATCAGCACAGATACATGGGAGTGATACAGGAACGTTGTTAATTGCAACCCTCTCCTCTTAACAGCCTTTTGTGCATGCCTTATGGCTTTTTATGAATCCTTAAAAGACTTCTTTTCTAAGGGCTTATGGCAGAAATGACTCATCTCACCTGACATCAATAGTGAGAAAATCAGAGCCTGCTTTGTTTTCTTTTTCCTGCCTCCTTTTCTTCTGCTTTCAGAACACATGATTTCTCTGCTGTGCTCAAAGCCAAACCCTCAGCATCCTTTCAATTATTTCATAAGAACAAGGAACAGAACCCAAACAGTGTCGGGTGGGGAAGTGTGCTGAGGAAGGACAGCACCATGTGGGGTCCCTTTAGTGTTTTAGAGGCTGCTTGAGGGGTTTTAAGCTCAGGTTTTGGGCCATGTTGTGTTCAGCATGAATGCAGGTTTTGACTCCCAAAGTCTGAGTGTAAGGTCAAGTGCTTGGCCTGCACTTCTCAGTCTGCTCCTGTTTGATCCTCCTGCAACCCAAGCTGCTGTCAGTACAGAATGTGGGGTGCTTCTCTTTCCTTGTTGCTTTTCTGTTCTTTTTCTTTCCCCTCTTTACCTTAACATCTTTATATTTGCATATCAGTTGCCTGTCAAAAGAGGAGAGTGCTGAAATAAGAACACAAACTGCTAGAAATGAGTCCCTATAGAGCAGACTTTCTGCATGAGCCTTTTGCATCAGCAGAATGATCTCACCTCCACGTGTGACAGCAGCACCTTCCCCATGGGTGATGCTGCCAGAGTTAAACCATCAGATGCCCAAATAACACTGGGGAGTCAGCACATTTCAAGTTTCTTTGCCTTCCTCTCATAAGTGCCTCAAAAATTATTCCCAGCCTTTGCAAACGTTGCCCTTTGCTGACAGAGGCTGATTTACAGAGAAATGTTCTTTGGAACATTCATCACCAGGCTGTCACTAATTAGTGCTTTACAGAAGTGCTGGTGGGCTCCATGTTTGCTGTGTGCTCTGAGATCTAGGGGGCATGCAGCTCCTCTGGGCAGGCACCACTGGGCTTCTCCTCTGTGCAGCAAAAGTGCAAGTTTAACTGGGAGAAGTAGGGAAGCTTTTTATCAGTTCCCTCACTCCAGTTTCCTCCCAGGCTGCTGTGGTTGTGTGGATGCAATGGCTCTGAGTTAGCCTTTTCTTGCCTTGTGCAGTGCATTTGTAGAGCACAGTGCCCTCAGCATCTTAGCTTTCATGCTCTGCCATAAGCACAGGGCTTTGGAAATCACCTTGGCATCTGCAGGTCCAAGGAGGAAAATGTTCTGGAAGGTGCCAATGCTGATGTGCTCCCAGAAGTTTTTGCTCTTATGGATGCTGATAGATATAATCATAAACCCAGAGAATGGGTGGTGTTGGAAGGAACCTTTGGAGATCATCCAACACAACCCCTCTACCATGGGCAGGGACAGTTCCCAACCTGAAGGAATCTATGTGGCTCTAAGCCACACAATCATAGAGTCATTTAGGTTGGAAAAGACCTTTAAGATCATCCAGTCCAACCATTAACCAGCACTGCCAGGTCACCACTAAACCACATCTCAGCAACTTTTCAATCCCTCTAGGGATGGTGACTCCACCACTGCCCTGGGCAGTCTAGGCCAGGGCCTGACAACCCTTTTGGGGAAGAAATTGTTCCTAATATCCAACCTGAACCTTCCCTGGCACAACTTGAGGCTGTTTCTCTTGTCCTATTGGCTTATTCCTTGGGAGAAGAGACCAACCCTCACCTGTCTCCAGCCTCCTTTCAGGGAGTTCAGAGAGTGAGAAGGTCTCCCCTGAGCCTCCTCTTCTCCAGGCTAACCAACCCCAGTTCCCTAAGTACTTGTCAGCAAGTCTTGCAAAGGTCTTTGATGCCTGTGATGAGTCTGACAGTCCTCTGTAGTGGCAGATACTGAGAGCAGGAGCTACCAGGATGCTGGAGCTGGAACCTCAGACCCTCCAGAGGCAGGAGAGGGATGGGTGTTTATCAAGCAGGATCTCTGCACAGGAAGGGTTATTATTATTTTGGCTATTTGTAAATCTGTCAGTGATTAAGAATGTTATTTATAACTGTTATTTCTAAATGCTTCAAGCATTGGGCCTGTTGGCATTCAGGCAGGCTTGCTTTATTCCCACTGCTCTTGGATATGCCAAACTGAATCTCTCCTGGCAGTGGTGTCAATGCCTGTTCTCTCATAGTACCTCTCTACCTGCTAATACATTTTTCCATGGAAACATGCCTAATCCTTTGCTGTTCTGAGCCCTGTGTTTGCCCCCTTGATTTGCACCTCTTTAGGTGAAGTGTGTCCTTTGAGTTTATTAATGAAGCTGCAAGGAGAAGTGTTGACCTCTCCAAGCATTCAGATTAAAGGCTCTGAGGCAGAAAATGTCTTCTCACCTGTTCTCTGGATGGAAACACAGCTATAGGGAGGAGGACATTGGCCTCTGTAGGGTCAGAGGAGCACTGAGGCTTTTGGAGAAATGAATTTGCAGGTGCTGAGGTTGGGCTCTAAGTGCCAGGCTTGGTCTGTGCTCTGCAAATACACACATTTGCTCTCACTGCTTGGAGGGAAGGACTTTCACCCTCTCCTCTTGCTCCTTTTGGTCTCATGAGCAAACAGACATCATAGATTCATAGAAGGGTTTAGTTTGGAGGAGACCTTTAGAAGTCATCCAGTCCAACCCCTCAGTCAGCAGGGACATCTGCAACTAGAGCAGGTTGCTCAGAGACCCAAGGTCCAAGCTGAGCTGGAATGGTCCCAGGGATGGGACATCTCCCACCTCTCTGGGCAGCCTGGAAAACATTTCTTCCTTCCATCTAGTCTAAATCTTCCTCCTTTAGTATCAAACCATTTCCCCTTGTCCTGTCCCAGCAGGTCCTGCTAAAAAATGATGATGATCTTAACTTGCATCTTTCCATCTCAGAGAAGGACTGATGTGCCTCAGTTGCCTTGGCCTCACCTTTGCATTGGTGAAATTCAGTTCCTTTGCCATCAGGTGCACACCTGGGAACTGCTTTTCCTCCTGACCTTGAGCCACATGCAGCTTTTCACCTCCAGCATTTAGGATTTGAAACTACCAGTTTATTCCAAGTAAGATGAAGGTAGCCCCAGGATTATTTCCCTCTCCTTGTTACTCAGGTGCTCCCAGGTCGTGTGTGTGGCACTCTGCTGACTTGTGTGATGACTTTCACCAGCTCCACTGCAGATCTCTGCCCAATGAACTGATTTTGCAATTGTAAAGAACGAGGAAGGAAAGAAGCAAGACATCAGTTTTGGCCTGGAGTGGATACAGTCTCATTTCCAGCAGACTTGTGTTTGAGGACTACTGGCTACTCAATTAAAGCAAGGCTTCAGAGTCAGCCACTTATTATGCCTCAGAGACTCTCCACTGGACAGAGCTGTTATGAATGCTCCAGTGCTGCAGGACAAGCTTGGACTAGCTCTCCACCCCTATTAGACATCAGAGAATCTCCATGGGAGGGATGCTTTGCTGAGGAGTGGATTCTCTGGTGGCTAATAATTGCAAATAAAGCTTTCTGGCAGGTTAGGGCATGCAAAGTATCCTTCTCCTCTTGAATTAGTGGTCTCATCAATTGCTGCTGCCATGCAGTGGGACCCAGGTGGGGTCACAGTTCTCTTCCTCCTGGGCTGCTGCCATCAAGTTTGTAGGAAAGGAATAATGTTGGCTGCTGCCTCCTGCTCTGAGGTGGGAGGAAGGAACCTGGTGGGTCAGAAGTTAAGGAGGATGTGTGGGTGGGAAGGTGCAGCTATATCCAGCAATCACAGTGCCATGAACATGAGAGGTGAGCTTTAGATCAGGTGAAACCTCAGAGCCCAGCTGAGCGGTGGAAGGAGCCTCTCAGCTGAGGGTGTAAACCCAGCCAGAAGAGCTGCCAGTCTAGGACATAGGGTCTGTGAGCCTGTGAGAGTGCCAGGCTTTAGCAGGCAGGATTACCAACTTCTTTTCACAATCTTTTTCCTTTCCTTTCCTTTCCTTTCNTCCTTCCCTTCCCTTCCCTTTCCTTTCCTTTCCTTTCCTTCCCTTCCCTTCCCTTCCCTTCCCTCCCCTAGGACTAATTTCAGCAGCTCATCCTTGCATGCTGAAGCAGAAGCAGTGGCTGTGGGGTGGGTTTTGGACTGACACAACCTCCCAGGCCTGAGGAGGATGAGTTGGCTTCCCCAGACCAGTGCAGCTGAGCAGCACCTGCAGAGGGGCAGGATGAACCTTCCACAGAAAGCTCTTGGGAGCCTAGGGGAGCTCCAGGCACTGAATCCTCCTGGGGCTCAGCCTAGCTGCAGGAAGTCTGAGAGCAAAGCAGCAGCCAGGCCATGGGTTTGCTGACTGGGAATGACTAAGTTCTATGGAAAACTGAGTCACAGTGCACCTCCAGAGGTGTGTTGGCATCAGCAGAGCAGAGAGGAGGATTTGTCCCCTCCCCTAGCTGTGATGCTCAGTGTGCCAGCCAGCTCTGTGCCTTCTTTTCCCCATGGGTCAAAAGGCTGTGACAGCACAGTGCAGAGATGCCAACCTCCTCCAGCTGCCTGCAGTCTGTCCCATGGCTGTTTGTCCTTTTCCCCCCCCAGGCTGGCAGCCAAATCCCTCATCTCTCTGCAGTGTCTTCAGGAGGGGTTGGCCAACACCTCCACACAGGTGAGTGAGGTGAAGCCCTGGGGAGACACAGCAGAGCCCCCAGCCCTGCAGGAGTGTTGGTAGCCATCCTGTGTTAGCAGAGCCTCTGCCAGCAGCCCTCTGTGCCAGGCACTTTGCCATCCCATGCTTTGACCCCAGGATGTACCTGAGTGCAGCCACACAGGCAGGAGGCCCTGGAGAATGGGCCCCAGGCATGACCCTGAACTTCTGGGGCAGATCTGTTGGCTGTGGTTGTGTGGCTCTTACCTTGCTCTTCTTCCTTTGCATTTCCCTGAGCTTTTCTGCCTTTCTCTCATTTCTTTCCCTCCATTCTTTCCTCCTTTCCTGGTGACAGCAAATTGATTCCTCAGCTCCAAAGGCTCTGCCAGATGAAGGTTCCAGAAGGGTTCAGGTTTTCTCCCACTGCTACTCAAATAGGTTAAAATAAAAGGCAGGAAAGGGTGAGTTACATCTGTAGGGGGTTGAGTGTTCTGTGTTCAAAGCTGAGTTTTGACTGTCTGGAGATTTCTGCAGTGAAGGAAGTTACTCCTGATTTTCCAGTTTATCCTGGCTGTGGACCTAAACTCCTGCTCAGTTTTCCCACTCTTCTGTTCATCTTCTCACATAGCTGAAGTTGGCCCAGGGCAGCCTGGCACTTCTACAAGAGAAATCATATCTGAGTGGATTCCCTCCCAGCAAGGGACACAACCAAGGTGTCTGGTGTCCCAGGGCAGTCTGTCCATCCTTTTCACTCAGCTTTTCCAGCTTTCTGATGGCTCTCCTGGGGCTGTTCCCCACCAGCCAGGGCTGTCCCATGCCTTGGGATGCACAGCTCAGCAGCTGGGATGATTCACCAGCTGGAACTGTCCTTGCTGCATGGGGTGAGAGATTTAAAGGCTGCTTAGAGATTTGTTTCCTACTGAAGTTTATCCAAAGGAATAAACCATGACCAGGCTGCAAAAGAGGCTGAGGAAAGCTCAAATGCTCTATTTCAGCCAAGACTGGAGGGGAAGCCATCTGATGGATGGCTTTTTAGGTGGAGAAGTAATATTTTTAAGATGGATAAGTAATTCTTTTTAGATGGATAGGCAACTGGCTGAATGGACATGGCCAGAGAGTTGCAGGCAATGGTTGGGTAGAGACCAGTGGTGAGTGGTGCCACCCAGGGCTCTCTCTTGGGACCCCTGTTCTTCAACATCTTTGTTAATGCCATTGGCAGTGGGATCCAGTGCCCCCTCAGCAAGCTGCAGCTGACACCAAGCTGAGTGGTGCAGTTGAGGCACCAGAAGGCCAGAGGATGCCATCCAGAGGGACTTGGTAGAAAACTGGGCCCATGAGAACCATATGAGGTTCACCAAGTCCAAGTGCAAGGTCCTGCACCTGGGCTGGGTAATCCTAGGCATGAGCAGAGTCTAGGAGATGAAGTCATTGAGAGCAGCCCTGGGGAGAAGGACTTGGGGGTGCTGGTGGATGAAAAGCTGGAGATGAACCAGCAATGGGCACTTGCAGCCCAGAAAGCCCAACCATCCCCTGGGCTGCATCAGGAGAGGAATGGCCAGCAGGTCAAGGGAGGTGATTCTGCCCTTGTGGAACCCCCTGGAGATCCGCAGCCAGTTCTGGGGTCCTCAGCATAAGAAAGATGTGGGCTTTTTAGAGTGGGTCCAGAGGAGGCCAGAAAGATGATGAGAGGGCTGGAGAACCTCCCCTGTGAGGACAAGCTGAGAGTTGGGATTGTTCAGCCTGGAGAAGAGAAGGCTCTGGGGGGATCTTCCAAATACTTAAAGGGTGCACATAGAAGGGGGGAGAGACTGTTTACTTGGGTGGAAATCAACAGAACAAGGGGGAATGGCTTCAAACTGAAGGAGGGAAGGTTTAGATTGGATCTTAGGAAGAAATTCTTTACTCAGATAGTGGTGAGGCACTGGATCAGGTTGTCCAGAGAGGCTGTGGCTGCCCCATCCCTGGCAGTGTTGAAGGCCAGGCTGGATGTGGCCCTGGGCAACCTGGTCTAGTGAGTGTCATCCCTGCCCATGGCAGGGGGTTTGGAACTAGGTGATTTATGAAGGTTCCTTCCAACCCAAACCATTCAGTGATTCTATGGTTTCCTGCTCTGGGAAGTGACCACAAGCTGTCATCTTCCAGGGGCTGGTGGGCAGGGTGCCTGGGGTTGTCCCCTTCCAGCAGGAGCTGGCTGCAAGCATCACTCCTGGATTTCCATGCAGGCAGAGAAGCATGGATTGAGTGGCACCCTGGGAAAGACAAGCTCCCCTCT
>VWZX01009217.1:37840-250374 GCA_013399015.1 Galbula dea | reverse complement strand
TTTTCCCTCTTTTCCTCCGTCCTACTGTCCTATCGCTCTAACTCTTTTGTTTCAATAAACCCTAATTGATTTTCAGCATTTGACCTCGTTTTTGTCTTAATTTCAGTCTGGGAAATAAACCTCGGATCTACCCCGTGTCCATTAGCCGGACCGGGATAGGGTGCATTCTATCCCCTCATCCAAGTCATCAATAAAGATGTTGAACAGGAGAGGCCCCAGCACTGACCCCTGAGGGACAGTGTTCATGACCGGCTGCCAACCGGACTTGACTCCATTGAGCACAACCCTCTGGACTCGGCCATCCAACCAATTTTTTATCCAGCCAAGCATGTGCTCATCCAATCCACAAGCAGCCAGCTTCTCTAGGAGAATGCTGTGGGAAACTGTGTCAAACACCTTGCTAAAGTCAAGGTAGACAACATCCACAGCCCTTCCTTCATCTAATAAGCGAGTCACCCCATCATAGAAGGAGATCAGGTTAGTCAAACAGGACCTGCCTTTTGTGAAGCCATGCTGACTGGACCCAATCCCCTGGCCGCTCTTCAAGTGCCACAGAAGCGTACTCAGGAGAGTGTACACAAAAGTGGCAAAGGAGAGCAGCCCTGTCTCCAGCAGCACTTGCAATAGAGCAGGAGGTAGGAGGCTCTGAAGCAGTCACAAGACACTATCTTACCATAGCCATGGTGGCTTTGCGCTAATGTCTGAACGGCTTCTCATTTCCACAGTACATCTAACACCTGTGAGCAAAGATCTCTTTTGAGCTTAATGTGCATCTTGTGAACTCTCAGGATACAGTGGCTCAGGGAAACCAATGTATTTCATGGTAAACAAACACAAAAATGTCCAGGAAAAACAACTATCTGAGGGAAATGTAGTAGTAGTAGGGAAATGCAGGTGTAGTACTTAGGAACCTGGTTTAGTCTTAGGGACATGGTTTTAGGTAGTGATGATAGATTGATGGTTGGACTTGATGATCTTGGAGGTCTCCTCCAACCTTGATAATTTCTGTGGTTAATTCACGTGTTTCTGTGTGGAAAGAAGCACACAGCTAACAAAATGTGTAGAACGCAACATCATTTTAAAGTTAATCCCATCTTTAATAGTTGGATTCAAAAATAAACAGTTCCTCAGCTGAATACCAGAACAGTCAGTGCCCTGAGGCTGCAGTGGCCCTGACCACTGCATGCTGAGAAGTCAGTGATCCACAGTATGATTACCCTGGGCAGGAACAGGCTGGTACTGTACTGCAGGTACAGCCTGAGCTTGCAGCTCAGCTGTGGCACATGCACACCTTCGCTGTGGGATAAACTCAGGCAGTTTGTCACAACAGAGGAGCCTGCAGGCAGCTCCCACTTGGTACCGGTGATTACACCTCCTGGCTGGCCTTGCCTTTATCTAACAGCACTGCTAGAAGGTCTCATGAAAGCATCATTTCTGTTTTGACTGTAGAAATGATAAAGCTGTTTACTTGTAAAAAAATCTCTAAAAGCTTGAAAGACTGAAAGAGGAGAATCTGTGCTACAGAGGAGGTTTGCAGAGCATGCTATGTGGGCTCATGGCCCACTCAGTGCTACACCACCTGTACCTTCCACTGTGTACAGGGACCTAAGATCACCTATGCTAGTCTATTCTGTTAGCATTGCAAACAAACAGCACTGTAGATGATACTTTAAAGTCTCAGTGCTGTTATTACTATTGATACTGTAAAAGTCAGTCACACTCTCAGAGACCAGAGTTTAAGGCATCTGAAACAAGTACTGTTTTAATGACACCAGGCACATGGGGGATCTCTCCTCCTAACGCACACACGCTCCCCCCAAGACTGAACCATCATTGTATAGACACAACTTACTACACATTCAGTAAATTTCTTAGAGCTCATCTACATATTCATGTTTTCTTAGAACTCATTTGATAGTCTAATGTCCTTGGCACTTGCACAGTTGCTCTCCTTGGAGGTTGCTACTTTATCCTCCTCTTCCTCTCAGGTCATTATCCGTCATGAAAAGAAGATGAAGATTCGTTCCTTCATCTTCATGGCACCTCTCCAACGCCCTGAATCAGGTGTTTCATTCTGATGTGCTGTGTCAGCAAGACAAGTCCCCCTTATCTATTCACTATAGTTAAATGAAGCCCTGTGTTAGCAAGCAAAATTCCCTTTATTAAAACCCCTTTGGGTGTTAGTAAGCTAGGTCAGCATACTCTGAGGCACGTGAAAAATATAGCCAGTGTTCTCAGTTCTTAATTTCTTATTATTTATCTTGCATGCTATGAAATTCCAAATTCAAAGACAAATGTTGAATTAGTTTCCTAAACTACAGTAATAAATTCTATTATATTCCAGTTTAACAAATTCTTAAACCAATTGATCATCTATCACCAGGATCATAATGGACTAACACCTCCTGATACCATGGACCAACACCTCCTGATACAAACTGGGGTTAAATGAAGAAATCAGGGATCATGGGGCACACATTCTTTCTATTATTTTCCGCAAGCAAATTAAACATGCAGACCCCCCCTCCCACGTTACACGTGCAGATGTAGCTGTCAAGGTCATATCAGCAAAGTTTCATGGAGGCAAAATCTAGTAATCTGAAGATCTGGAGGAGGTGGTATTTTGAGTACTGTGCAGGCCTGGCGGTGGCCTTGGAAGCAGCCTTTTTGTGGGGCTTAAATAACACCCCTTCCGGCACCAAACTCTGCACTCACTTTTTCCCCCCCAACTCCTGACACCATTTTTCCCGGCAGTACGGAGTGCAGCAATGACAGGACCGCAACGGCACTTAAGATTGAACAGCAAGGGTTTCGGCGTGGAGGACGCCTGCAGATGTAAGACGCCACGACACTGCCGTGTATAGCGGGCCACCCCCTTCCCGAGTCGGTTGGGGCCGTTGGCACAGCACTGACCCTCCCCACCTTCCGCTCCCGCTAGAAAGACGCGCGCGACTCTTAATCCCGCCCCATGGGCCTGCGATACACCAATCAGGAAAGAAAGTGCTGGGCTATGCTCTCCGCGACTGGACGTCGCTTCGTTGACACCTGCTCTTTGACAGGCCGGCAGGGACGCGCGGCTCGCCGGACCTAGGAGGGGGCTGGTGCTCGCGTGTCACCGGGGAGCAGCGGCGCAGTTCTACCGTTCGTGCCGTCCAAGGGCCAAAACAGGGCGCGACTCCTTCATTCTCCGGCGGACACGGGCCGGAGGGCAGCCTATCAGGCCCCTCTGCCCGGGCCGTTGCCCCTAGAAACACCTCTTACCATGAACGTGTTCCGACAGGCACTGGAGGAGCAGTTGAATTCTACAGATCTGGAGACATTTTAGGCAGCACTAGGAAATCCAGAGGGAAATCCTGAGGTGCTGCTGTGATTTAGATAACCTTCTAGACAAAAGTACGTTGACCTTTACTGTTGACATCGAAGTAGCTCTAGAAGAGGAATCGAGTAAGAACAAGAAGTTCTGTAATTCTGCACCTCTCACAGATGCAGCAAAAAGCCCATGGTGCTTTTACGTAATTGTAAAGGGGTAACTTAAAAAACAACTTAATCATGATTATTAAGAACCAGGTCATGTTAAGAAAACATGCAGCTAAACAGAGTTTTACCCAAACTTACCTTTACAGTTAAGTCTGCGTCAAATTTTCATTATTTTGAGACACATTTTTTATTACTATGAAGATAAAATTATTTTACAAAATTGTGATTATAAATTTGATGAACAACAGTGAAATTTTTTCTGTAATACTGTTCAAATTTCCCTTGTTTAGATCTTTTGCATAGATCAAAATGGGCGATGTTGAAAAAGGCAAGAAGATATTTATTCAGAAGTGTTCCCAGTGCCACACAGTTGAAAAAAATGGAAAGCACAAAACAGGACCAAATCTTTGGGGTTTATTTGGTCGTAGAACAGGACAAGCTGCAGGATTTTCTTACTCAGATGCAAACAAGAACAAAGGTAAAATTTAACAAGTGACATATAAGGAGGAGACATACATGAAAAGAACCTTTTTCTTTAGGGGTACAAGAGGAAGCATTACTCTCACAATTGTCTACTTCGCAATACTGCAGATGAATCTGAATTATAGTTTCAGAAACAAAAATCCTTGGTTGCTACGTTAAGAAGTTGTTTTACCAATATTCAGCACATTGAGTCAGAAGGTACATATATATAGTTTGCCCAGAACTTTGTAATATCAATGGTCAGATTTTCATTTCTGTTTCTTAAGAGCGGTTTCAGGTTTTGTTTGCTGGTCACTACCCTCTACTGGCATCATGGGGTGCTGCAGTTGTTTTGATCAGAACACTTCACTAAATACAGTCACCTACCAGTAAGCGATGACTTGTCTTGTGTTTTTCATATCCAGTCTTGAAAAGCAGTGGAATACCAAAAATGGGAAGTAATTCCATCTGAGTTTCATTGATTTATATGATTTGAATATAAATTATAGTATTTGAATCGAGCTTGTTAATTAAAATCCTCTGTAGATAATGCAAATAGTCAACTCTGGAGGACACAAGAGAAGCTTTAACATGTCCTTATAGATATTTCAGTAATCTTCAGTACAACAATAGACTTCTGTTGACAGAGACAGGTTTTAGCAGGGCTTGAAGGAAACATTAATGGCTTTTCAGCTTCTGTCAAGAGATTCAAGGATTTGGCTGTTGACAACCCCTTTTCTAATGCCCTTCAATCGAGCACAGCCTTGATAAATTTTATGTCAATCTCTAGATGCTCATTTTCAACAACTGTCTGAAATTAAAGTTGGATCTATGGATACTGGAATTGCAAAGATATTTACATAGTTTAAAAGTAGAAAGTAGTTGTATGTGAAATGGTACAAAGAACTGTAACTGTCCATGATGCAAAAAGAATTTATACTTGACTTATTAAAGTGACACAAAATCAATTTATACCTTGTGCATTTTATATTATGTATCATTTATGCTCACATTCCTCTTGGATTCTTTGCACATTATGTTCAAGAGCATCACACCTCACACTTAAGACCACACTGGTATTGTCACAAATATATGATGTTGAGCCAGCCTTGTATTCAACTATGTCTTTTTTTGTTTTTCAGGAATTGTCTGGAGTGAGAATACACTGATGGAGTATTTGGAAAACCCTAAGAAATACATTCCTGGTACAAAAATGATTTTTGCTGGAATTAAGAAGAAGAATGAAAGAGCTGATCTTATTGCATACTTGAAAAAAGCAACTTCATGAAACATTGCTGAAGCAGCTGTAATAGTGAAAATGTTTTGAATTTTGAATAATTCCTGTGTCAAGTTTTTAGTACTTTGATGTTAATTATACATTAGGAACTGGTTGGCCTTAGCAAAATCAAAAAAGGGTATGTTTAAGATGCTATGTCCTAATAAACAACATTGGGAGATGAACATCATTTAATTGTGCTATATATTTCATATATATATATATATGGAGTGTACTATAAAAATACTGTTCCCTTCTATAAGGAGATCCGAGAGCTCAATTCTGGAACTAGTTATTCAAATACTCACAGAAACTATTATTCAGCTGTGGCTATGTAAGTAAGAAAGTATCTGTAAGTATTAGGACTGACAACCATACAAAGTTTTTCTTTTGCAAAAACAAATCCTCAGCATTATCATCTATGAAGGAAAGTACCATGTGCAGTAGACAACAAAATACAAACTTAATATTAAAAGAACACTATTATAGGGATGATGAAAGCAGAACATAAAGAATACCAGACATTTTTAGGGAACAAGTAACCTTTTATAATGACATTGATCTAAAAGAATCTCGAAGCCTGAATATCCATGACCTTTTTGCTTTAACAGTACAACCCTATTCATTGTATTGTTAGTGTTCCTTCATGTTAGTGTTCCTTCATGTATTAAAAAACCATAATCTTCTACTGGCCATATTTTCAGAGTTGTGAATTTTTTTCTCCATTTGAAGCTAATATGTAAAGGTATCCTTATCCTCTAACATGTAGAATGAATGAGGGCTAACTAGGTCAAGCAAATGATAGTAGTAGATATTTTTACCAACAGTAGAGGATTAATGATGGTGATTAAAGTCCTCCTGAAATCTCATGAATCTCTAACACTTGCATTGTGATTTACTATTTAATTCTCTCTTTACACAAATGTAATGGATTAAAACACACTTCACTCCAGCAAGGCCTCTTTATGTTAGTGCAGAAGGGAGCATTAGTAAAAAACTAATTTGCTATAGTGTCTATTTCCAGGTACTCATTTTATCGATGTTGTTCCAGTGCTTACCCACCAGGGGCTTTAATGTCTTACAGTGCTCCACAAAGCCAAACTGCCATTTTTAAGTGAATAAGCAAGAGCTAGGTTAGGAGTTCAGTGACACAACTGGATGAGTATCTGCTTTTTTTTTCCCCTTTGTGCTGCAGCTGTAAGTATTTCCCTGTTTCAGTGCAATAGTTGCGACCTCGTCTCATGACTGTTCAGACAATTAAAGCATCTGCTTAAATGACAACAATTTTCTCAAGTGCTTCCCCAACTGCATTTGAACAGTCCTATGCTGCTGCCTTTCTGAATAGAGAAACACATTCTGCCTGAGAAATGCATTGATATTTCTCTTGTGATTCTTTTAGGCCATCTCTGTACATTTGCACTCATGGAGACCACGTGAGTCTGGCTAAAGCCTGCCTTGATTTCTGAGTAGGCATTGTGTGTCCACACTGATAAAAAGTGCATCATACGTAAGATGCATCAGATATAAGCTGCGTGCACCTCACTACAGCACACCTGTAGAATTACAAAGGCAGCGCAATCTCATTGGTGCCAACAAAATCCATTTGCCTTTTTGGCCTTTCCACATAAAGGCTGCAAATAACCTATCTAGATACACACATAAAGCTGCAACCCAGCATACGGCGTGTTTGGTTTACTTACCCCACAAACAGAGGTAGAGTTTGACCTGTGCCAGAGCACAGATGCACCCCAGTTCTCTTCTAACACGTGCCAAGACACACCAGGCCAGGGTTCTGAAGCAGGCTTTATCATAACATCAAGTCAAAAGCCTGTTCAAGTTACAGAATAGACAAATCACTGTCATCTATCTTTAAAGGAGAAAATTACTGGTTTTACACAGATTTGGGGCTGCAGAGATCTTCACAATTAAAGAGCTACAGTAATGTTCACTATGTACTTTATGCAATGGAGACAACTGTGTTTTTACTTCTTTCAGTCTTAACTCTTCCATTTGAGCAACTGCCAATATGCAGATTTTTCCTGTCATCAAAGCCCTTGCATAAAATCCCAGCAAATAAAGATGCCACAAGACTGAAGAAATGGTAAGAAGAGACCTTTTTTATACCTAGGCTTAGGGAAACACTGAACTGCTTTAAGTGTTTACACAGAGAACAGTAACTATTTTGTAATAAACACAGGAGCGAGTGCTCAGACCAGACCTTAATATAGTGAGATGGTACATTGTTTACAAACAGTTATTTCGCTTGTACACGGATGCCCAAGGTCCTTGCTCGAGAGCTCTGGGTACGTGCCTGCCACGCCTTCGGCAGCATATACCATTTCTTAGTGCAAGTCTAGTTATTTGTGCCCTTGTTGCAAATACGCAAATACCACCGGAAAGGCCAAGCCACGATTTGGGCGAGAGTGGCGTCTTCGCCGTATCCTCCCGAGAGGGGGGGGCCTCCGGCGACCACGTGACAGTGGCTGCGGGGCTGTACCTGCTGCCGCGCCTGAAATCCCTTCCTCTCCCAGCCCCAGCCGCGTCCAGCTGCGCGTTGAGATAAACGCTTAATATTTCAGTCGACCTTGCCCTTACCGAGACACACCCGCAACTTCGTGTCTAAGCTACCTGTATGGAAGTGCGAGCAGCTCGTCGACGATCCCCTACCGCATGCCCTCCGATGTCTCCCGGCTTTTCGCCGCCTCGCCCTCCACGCGCCTCGCCCCCCAGCCCACTTGCCGCGGGTGCTGCAGCCGGGCGCGCCCGGCAGGTCAGCGGCGACGGATACTCGGTTCGGCAGCCAGGAGTACCCCTCACCCCGCTACCGCACGCTGCCACACCAGCCCACGACTAGACTAATACCTCCTCCTCCACCCCCAGACGGCGGGGACTGCTAGGAAGGCGGCACACCCGCCCCCAGCTGCCCGTGCGCCTGCGCTCCCCCCTCTTTATTGCCGGGGCTGCCGTCGACAGCGAATTTTTCAATGGAGAGCCGCTTTCCTGCGGAGCGGGAAGAGCCAGGAAAAACGGAATGGACTCCGCCACGGGGTTGGGGACAAACACGGCGTTCAGCCGCTGCGGCGGCCCCGTGGTAGAGAGGAGCTGCTGCCTTACCTTCAACAGCGCAGGCACCGAAATCTTTGTCTAACGCTTCCTAAGCAGTCTCTGGGCTGCACGAGCCACAGCACCTACACAGAGCCCCTCGTTACCTCCAGCTGCTGCGGGAGACGCGGCAGCCCTTCGGGCTCACACCCACACACGTAGCTCTTCCTCTCTGGCTGATAACCCACGTACCAGCCTGCACTATGGACATGCGTCCCAAAATTCGCTCTTTCTCATTACAGGCACTGCGTGGACCCCCGCGCCGGGTGAGGCTACTGCAGGGACGGCGTCCCCGGCAGGTCGGAATCTCGTTCGATTGAGATTTGCTCATGTGTTTTCCCAGTCACTCGAACTCCCATTCATGAATTTCCGAAGCCGCCTTATTCGGTCTTCGGTGAGCGCATGAAAGACATTTTTCACGTGTTAAGATCCATGACTCCGTTGTTTTGTTTTTGTTTTCAATTGCTTATGTGTAGACAAGGATTTAGCAATGAAACGTGCTCCACGTGTGAATAAAAATAACCCCATTCTGCCTGTCTCCGTGGATGCGGTAGGTTTCCGTCTGCTAGTCGGTGCTGCAGGAGCGCCCTGGCACTCCCGCTCCTCCCGAGCTGACCGGGGCGCCCGGTTCTGAGGGAGCTGGGTTTCGAGCTGGATGTGCCGGCCAGCCCGCTCTCTGCCCCTCTTACACCGCTGCGGGCGTTAAGCTCCGTAGTGACGGTGCGAGCCGGGCACGACTAGGTCCCCGCACGAAAAGAGGCGGCTTGAGTTTAAACTCGGAGATTAAGAAATGGAATTCACTTGGTCTTTCCGAAAGGGCTCCCTTTTTCTGCCTGTCTGCCAAAGTAGTGAAGCAGCGCAAATAATGCTATACAAATAATGCTATACCTAAACCCCTTTAACGGGAGCTCTCTCATTACCTCCCCCCGGCTCTCCCGCAGACGCCGGCCGGGAGAGACCCTTTCCAGCACACGCATCACAGACAAAAGGACCCTCGCTCTTCCCATTCCCTCCCCCGATGTTCCTGACTGAGGCGCCTGCCAGCGCGGAGCTCCCCGCTGCTCGGGGTCCTGCCATTGGGGGACCCTGAGCCCCACACGCCCACCCTCACCCCGCGGAGCTTGCCCAGCCGTCTTCCGCCGGTGCCTCTCCCCGCAGCAGAGCTTGCTAGCTCTCTCTCCTCCGCGCCTGCACCCTCCTTCTCTCTTCTCACGCGTCCTCCCCCCCGCCCTCCCCTCCTTCCTCAGTGGTCCGCCGGCTGGGTTACGCAGGAGCCGCCGCCAGCACTGACAGCACTTGGAAGAAGGGGTTTGCCCGAGCGCTCCCGGAGCATCTTCAGCGGTGCGGCGGGAGAGCCTGCCCGGCTCACCGGGGAGCCGGCCCAGAACTGGGGGCCGGGGCCAGAACCACAGAAGGGCGGAGAGCCGGGGATCAGAAAAATACCTAGAATAATACGAAAACTACTACTAATAAAAGACTGGTGGGCAGGAAGAGGAGGTCTCGAGAGAAGGCAGGGGGTGAGGAGAAAACGCGACCTTCGGAGGCCCGTACAAGGGGCAGGAGTGGGCCCTCGTCGGGGCTACCGGAAGGCTCTCTCGCCCCGGGGCGGCTGTCGAGGCAGCGGCGGGGCATGGCCGCCACGGGCTCTGCCGCGGCCTGAGCCGCCCTTGTCGCCCGCACCATGGCGGCAGCGGCCGCTGCCGGCCTCGACGTGGCGGCGGTGGAAAGTTTCCTAGAGAGGCACCCAGAGCTGGTGGAGAAGTGGCTGAAGAGGAAAAACTCACTCCCCAAAGCACCTGACGTCCCCGCCGCCGGCCCGTCAGAGGACCGGCAGAGCAGCGCGGGCGGCCCTAGCCGTGGAGAGCTGCAGCGACGAGCCTCCCAGAAGGAGCTGCGGAAGAGCTTCGCCCGCTCCAAGGCCATCCACGTGAACCTCACCTACGACGAACATGTGCATGCCCGGGCGCAGGAGCCTCTGAGCAGCGTGCGGCGGCGAGCCCTGCTGCGGAAGGCCAGCTCCTTACCCCCCACCACCGCCCACATCCTTAGCGCCCTGCTGGAGTCCCGCGTCAGCCTGCCCCAGTACCCCCCCACTGCCCTGGACTATAAGCGCTACCTCAAGGAGCACAACGAGCGTCAGTTCTTCCTGGAGTTGGTCAAGGACATCTCCAACGACCTCGACCTCACCAGCCTCAGCTACAAGATCCTCATCTTCGTCTGCCTCATGGTGGACGCCGACCGAGGCTCCCTCTTCCTCGTGGAGGGTGCCGCCGCCGGCAAGAAGACCCTGGTCTCCAAGTTCTTCGACGTGCACGCTGGCACCCCGCTGCTGCCCTGCGGCTCCACCGAGAACAGCAACGAGGTGCAGGTGCCCTGGGGCAAGGGCATCATCGGCTACGTGGCGGAGCATGGAGAGACCGTCAACATCCCCGACGCCTACCAGGTAGGAACGGGGCAGTCTCTCTCACTCCGGTACCGCCAGCAGCTCCCCCCGATCGCGGGGGCGGAGGCGCCTGCCGAGAATCCCTGTCTCTCCCCGCCGGCCTGCTTCCCCCCGGGGTGTCCCTGCCGCGGAACCACCGCCGCTGCCACCGTCAGGGATCCGGGGGTCGCCCGTAGCGGTGGCGGGTATGCTTGGGGCAGCTGTTGGTGGGGGCGGAAGGGGACTCTCGTGAAGACGTGGAGAAAGCTTCTCCTGTGTGGCCAGGGGGGCTGAAGTGGCCATAAATTCTGTACAGCAGTGCTTCCGGATTTCACAGAAAAATTTCGTGCGTTTTCAAAAAGTGGTTTCGAGTCGGCTGAAGAAAAGTTTAAAGAAATGTTCGTGAAAGTCTCAACGATAATATTCTTGAATCTCTATCCCAGTTAATGTTCGTCTTCTGCCCTCTGCTGAAGTAATTTAATTGCTTTCAAAAGAGCATATATTTTCACCTTCGCATATGCCCACTCAGCCCACATGGCATGTTTTTTCAAACCTATTCGTAGGAGTGATACAACCGCTCCTGTTATTCTCCGACAAGGACTTTCTCCACCTATAGAGGCCTTAGTGTGAATTGTGAAAATGTAGTCCTGGCTTCAAGGCAAAAATTCTCTTTGACTTCATCAGGGACAGACTTCGCCCGAGCGCATTAATGCAAACAACACTTGAAATTTCCCTCTCTGTCTCCTAGAGGCTATGTCTAGTTACATTCGTGTGATACACTGTCAGCAATTTTGAGGTTGTTGAGAAAATTAAAAACCACAAAGTGACAGATTATCTAAATTAGGATTTTGGAAAGCTTTAGAAAGGTGCAAGATACATGTTAAAAAATTTTAGTAATAACCATGCCCAGTGGCTAATTTTGCTCTACAGTGATAACAGAAATCATAAACATTAAAAAAACTGATGATGCTTTATAAAAGCAAACCAGGCAAGGAAGAAACTTTAAAAATAAGATTGTGTTATCTTTGTTTGAAATACAAAAAAAACCCCCAGGGTAAATGTGTTTTGGGCTGAATATTTATTTATTTGTCAATTGGTAAAAAATAATAAAGACCTCACAGATCCAGACTGGCAGAGGTTCCTACTAACTCACAAAGTTCAAAGGGAGTGAACAGAGCTTGATAAAAATGCTGTAATGTTCAGACTAATTTGATAGAGTCTTGGATCACATTTGAAAAAATCTGAAGTTTGCTTTCTTCCTGTATTTTTCTTTTTTTTCTTCATATACTTTTTTACCATCTGATTTTTAAAATTACTTACAGAACTGTACTCTTCCTAAAATTATCTTCTATTGGGGGTCAAGCAGAAGACATTCTTAATAATCTCAAGTGGCTAAACAGATAAAGGAGACCTGAGTTTGGCTGGGAAGGAGCTGAATCTCTACTTTTAATGCAGGATAGTTCCAGTCACCTTTTCTTGGAAGTGAGAATGCCTCTGGAAAGGTGGAATGTTTTCTAGTCCTAGGGGACTGTATTGTTTTTAATTTAATGTTTTTTTCACTTTGTGTTAATTTCCCAGTGAAAGAGCCCAGATCCTTTAAATAGTTTGTCTGTTTCATTCGCAGAGAAAAGTGAAAAACAATCCATCCAGTTGCCATTCCCAGTACAATTTATATTGCTCTTTTGTCTGGCTAATATTCAAAATCGATAAAAATATTATAAATAATACAGTTCATTGTATATTTAAGCTTTCAGTAGATTAGTTGCAGCAGAAGGGAAAGTTCTAAATTAATCCCGTAATCATCAATTGCAATTTACCTGCTTTCAGTGGAGTTATTTCTAATTAACTCTAGTGCAGAAGAAACTTTAGACCTTGCAACTTTAATGAAAGTTTTGCTTGGTAAAAAAAAAAAAAGGGGGGATCTGCTTTCTGTAACGTTTCCGAGTTAATACATTTTATCTTCTCTTACCTGGCATGCATACCTCTGTTGTGCATCATTAAAAGGAGACCCTTCTAATTTAGTAGTACGAAGAGCCCTGAGGAAGCCCAGGTACACGTGCGTAAGGAAGTGAGAGCTGTTCCGTTTCAGGTCATTGTAGTACTCACAATACAACACTTTAATAAATATGATGATAGGAATTTTGTCAGCATTACCACTGATGGTGGAAGTGTTTAGTCAACTGTTGGGTCAAAAAAAGCCCCACTAAGAAACTTTGTCAGACTGACACATGGAGGTAGAGAAAAAGGGCTGATAGCACAGCACCATTTTGTCCATTGAAAAGAGTGTTTACATTGATGCTACCCATATATAAAGGCCTTATATTGGATCAGAGAAGCACCTCTAGATTAATGTGAAAGTTTTTTTGCTTGTTTTTATTTACATTAACAAACTTGTTTAAAAAAAAGGTAAAGATACTTCCATATCGTCAGTTAGCTAGGCTACAGTATTGGGAAATTGGGTTTATTACCATCCAACCACCTTAATTTTCTCAGAACCTAATCAAATACCAGTTGGAATTCTACTGTCAAATAAAAATTGGGTTACCTGCTTGTATCCTCAGCTACTACTAGCATTATTGAGACTTCAGTGTGGTCAACACTACATTTAAATCCTGTCATGTCCTGTAATTGTTCTTCACATGGGCCTGTGTCATATACAGACTGGTTGGTTTGGGAAATATTTGTAAATGACATGCAGCATCATTCTCAGAGATAATGTTACATATTTCTTTTTCTAAAGAATACTAAAATATCAATTCACGTAATAGGCTGTGGCTTTTTCATGATGAAAGTGATTTTTACTGTTGTCAAATCCAGCTTTCCAAACCTCTTGATGTAAACAATCTTCCCTAATTCAATAAGGATGCTTCCTTAATTCAATAAGCATACTTAGATACAAGATTTGGAATTAATGTTATGTTTTGATGACTGTATAATAACTTCAATACTGAACAATAACTGTATAAAATCTCATGGTAACTTGAATTATGAAGTTCAGCAGTGACTGAACAAAGATTTTGGAGGTTCACAGCATCAGACAATTTGATAAATAACTTAGTTTATACTGAAACGGTTTAGGTGAATGTCATATGACTGATCCCAAAGTTGTATGATTTAATTTATGACACTAAAAGTTTTATTACATTGCCAACTCATAATGAAAGTAAGTTTATAATTACAACTGTTGGTAAAATACGTGGTTGGATCTATAAAAGTTAGCACTACAGAAGATTTGAGAACAGGAAAGGAGAAAGACTTTCTTTGCATTTCAGAACTAGTCTAAAAATTTCTCCTGGAAGTAATCCAGTTAAACTGACAAGGAGTTTGATTTACAAGTTAATGTTTAAAACAAGGCCTTGTGTCTTGCCTTCCCCTATGTTAATTCTGGGAAGCACTTCTGACTCTTTATTTTTATGTGAACAATGCACCATCTTAAGCACACGTTGGAAGAATTCAGTTATACTGGCAAAGAAATTTGGCATCTAAGTGTCCTCGGAGGTTACTTTTTTATAGAGCATAGATGTAGCTTTTGCAGTCATATATGAAGACTATTAGGTATATTGTAAGTACACAGGTAGAGGGGCCATTAAATCTATAGTTCTTAGGAGTTCAAAAATTTAAGGTTTCTTCCTATTTAAAGATACGGATTTTTTCATGTCATCCCTTCTTCTCAGAGATCTTCTATGATTTTTAGCCAAAATTACTGATAATTTCAATTTTGTTCTATCTTTTAAAGCAGTATTTAAGAAATAAAAATTTAAAATCACAAGTAATGTTTGGTTTTTGTTATACCTTTAGCTGTGCAAAAGTTGGGAGATAATGTAATAGCATCCTAAGTCCTTCTAACTAGTGAAAAAAAAATCATACTCCTTAGAACAGTAAGCATACTTTGGAAGGTGGTGAAATATATGTTCTGCTATTTGCCAGTGACAGCTGAGTAAAGTTTCTGTATATTTTATGTTAAATCTGGAATTTAAAAAGTAGCTTTAAAAGACAGAAGAAAAATGGCTTAGCAGATGGATGTTTTAATAAAGTAGGGAGCAAAAAGAGGAGATGAGTCATGGAGTTTTGTAAATTGGAGAAAGTGCCATAAAAGATGATCAGAAATTATTTTTCAAAATAGATCAAGTCTTTAAAAAGAAAGTTTAACCATGTTGCTGTAACTAAAATCAAACAAAAGAGATAAACTGAGCTGTCTTTGTTCTGGACTCTCCAGTTACCTCTCTCAAGCTTAAGCCAAATATAATCCAGCTAACGCACACAAGGCCCTTTACAGTAAATTCTAAACATCTTTCAATGCCTAGGTACAGGCATCAATGTTGTCTTTTTCAGGCCTTCCAGGTGGGCTCTGGAGCATTACAAAATTATTGGTCACAGGTGCAAACCTTTCAGCCTGGGAGTGCCTGTGCAGGACAGGCTGTTGGTGTAGAAGTTCACAAACAGACAGGAGTCATATTTCATTACCCAGGATAGCTGTTTGTTGTCATCAATATTAACACTGCATCTTTTTCAGTTTTAAAGAGCAGTTAACGCATTAAAACCCTGGGTCCTGGGAGGTTCAGTTCTGTAAATAGGAAGTGCTTAGGCACTGTTTTATTCAGCAGCACTTGAGCAGCGGCACTAGCAGTCATATCCATTTCGGTGCTGACTCTTAACAAGGGCAGAGGTTGCTCTTTAGGGAGCAGAGAGCGTGAAACCTGTCAAGTACAATAAATAACTTTTTTTTTAATGCCATGTAAGACAGAAAAATGAGTTAAAACAATTTCTGCTGTGCATTAAACATGACTAGAAAGTACTGTGGGGAATGCAGGAGATAATTGCAACAGTAGAGAACTAAACTGCTCTAATGTGCTTTTCACACAAGGATACTCCAACCTATCATGCCATTTTAGGAAAATGTGAACTTACAAGTACAAGTCAGTAAATTGGTGAAGAGATTTTGTAATTATCCCCAAATCTGCAAGCCAGTGGAGGCAAACACATCCTTCATGTCAGAGTGGCACTGTCTAGGAGAGAGGAGTCTCCCCACAGCAGATAGTACCATCCTGTGTCTCCCCAGTGGAAAGCCCTTGGGGCAGCAGCTGAGGAGGTCTCCTTACCTCTTGTCACCTGCCTCACTCCATAAGTCCACTTCTCAGGGAACAGTTTCTGACTGACGTGTAAAATGACCTAAGGCCTTCCTGCATTGTACCACCACTGCTTTCAGGAGATGCCTGCCAAGGGCAGGAGTTCGTGGTAGACACCAGGCACCTGTCCAAAGCCACACAAAGACTCAGATACAGTTTTGTGTCTCCGTGCTGCTGCTTAGGTGGATCACCAGTTCAGACAAGGCTACATTATGCTGTATGCCACTGGTGAGAGGCCTTGGGTATCCTGAGGGAACACACTTTCCTCTTCATGCTTGTGTGAGGTGGGCAAAGTTACCTCATCAACCAGGCAGGCAGTGGCCTGTCCTCCAGGGTTGCTCAGCCCTTACTCTATGGATGCACAGCACCTGCTTGCTACACCAGGTGTGTCGGCAGTGGCTGCCTCATCCAATTGATATGAACAGCAGGTGAACTGATGGTGGCTGGGTGCAGGCTATAATGAACTTTCTCCACTTCCTGCTGTGACTGTTGGGTAATTATCAGCCATTTGTGGGGCTTCCACACTTAGAATTGATGCTGAAGGATTTCGTGTTGCTTTGTTTCAGTGCTGGTGTGGGGGGGTGCTTCTGGTGGGTACAGGCTCCTAGCCAAACACAAGCATAGGGGACTTCAGGAGCATTAGCAGGTTAGTGATTTAGTTTTTGTTTATTGTTTGGGTTTTGGTTGTTTGTTTTGAGTGGGGATTTTAATTTTTTTTTTTTTAAATACAGCTGGCTCATTTTCTCAGCTGCTTTACTGAAGAAGTACTTAGTATCCTGATGCCTTTGTCCTATCAAAAGGAGTGGCTATAAGGGCTGGCTCCCCAGCTTCTCTTCCTGCATCAGACTCCTGGGTTGTGCAGAGCTAGAGTTAGAGAAGCCTTTTGGAGAGCTGGGGTGGTTTTCCTGCCCACCTTGCCTTCTTCCCCCCTCACCCTAAGACCATGTTTTATTAAGCTGACAGGCTAACTGGTTTATTGCTCGGGCAGTCCATCTGTCTGAAGTAGACAGACTTTTCCGTTTTTTTTCTTACACTCTTGTAAAGCTTCCTTGTGGAATGGATGTGAAACTGGTGTCTCTGTGGCCTGTTGTAAGAAGGAAATACTTATATTTGACTAGAGCAGGTCAGGGACTGTGAGAAAGGACTGCAGGATTGGGCACTTCAAATTTTACCTGGAATCCCATTACAAGTACAGGGGGTGAGTATTATTTGGTTAGTTCTTGATTCATACTGTACGAAGGCTCAGGTACATCAAAATAATGAGTATCTTAGGGGTTCAGAGGTTGTAAGCATGATCAACATCTGATATGCTGAAAGTAGAGGATCTAGAAAGGTGAATTTCATTATACCACCTCACTGATAAGAATTCATGCTGCTTACAACTGCTGTTCCAAAGTCTTAACATTTCTGTTCCTTAGGTTGTTTACTTTTAAATAACACTTTTAATGTTGTCCCCACAGAAACTAGAAATGTAATCATTTTTTTATATAGAAACTAAGATTCTGATAACAGTATATGATTCCAGAATCCTAAGAAAAAACCTGTCTTCTACCTTAATCTGGTCTTGTATAGAACAAAAGCATGAAGATGTTTGTCTGTTCTCATTTATTGACAGTCTTCAAATATGTCCAAAAGGAACCAGCTCTGCAGTGTCACTGTGCAGGCAGCTGAAATACCAGCACTTGGATTGATGAGTCAAGCCTCCACTTTTCTGAGTCTTTACTTGATTGAGTATCACATTTTATAGGGTAATATTTCCCCAAAGAAGGACTTAAATCGATAAATAACTTGAGACAAGGATAAAGTTTATCCTACAGAGTAACTGTTCCTTGTTGGCAGTTCTCAAATTCCAGTTAAAAGTGACTGTCTTCACATTTTGAACATCTCTGACACCTACAAATTTTGTTATGTAGAACCAAAGCAATAAAACCAACGATGTTTGGTTTTAGTAATGTTTTAACACAGGCAGTGGAAGAATTTACTTGTAATTCTTAAGTGTTTGTGCATGAAAATACTGCCAGGACAGTTATGTGGTGAAGTTTCTCTCAAAAGTGTGTCTTGTATCTGGTCTGTTCCTGATTTCTGAAAGAAACTTAAAAGTGCTGCATTGGTATAATCTACACTGATACTCCTTACTACCCAGGAGCCTGGTGCAGATGAGGATCGTGTTGTGCTGCAGACTGTTGTAACATGTGGGGTAATATAGTTTGTATCTCCAAATGTTTGCAGTCTGACAGAGGGACTTCTCTCTGATTTAACAGTTCTGTTATCGGCTGCTAAGCAGGCCTCCTTGATCAAGGTTACTACCATGTGAGGAGAGGTAGACGTAAATCTTGTACAAGTTTCTCAGCCATCACAGTTCACACTTGGGCACTGACGTTTTTATTGGTGTTCTTAAAGGCAGTAAAACCTCTCTGTTAGATCCTGCCAAATACATCCTATTGTGACAATAAATGATGGAAGGAGCATGTGTGGATAAAAGAGGTTTAGGACATAGTGCAAGTCATCCAGTCATTCAGCTGTATGTGTTTATTGCATGCTTCAACAATATTAATGTTACTAGAAACAGGTTTTTATTTTGTTCAGTTATGTATCTTTCCTCATCACTTTCCCAAATGTCACCAAAACAAAATTCCTGGCTGCTTTTCCACAAAAAAGTCAGAGATAGTTTCACTTCACATCTTGCTGATTTTCAAATTTTACTAAGTTCTTGCTGAGGTTTTCCTCAAAAATGTATTCTTTTGCAATTAAATACATTATTTTCCCTGTAATGTGCTTATGGTACCTTTAGTCTCTGCTTCAGTGATGTAATACCCTTCTGCAATAGGTAGTCCTGTTCTGTAGCATAAGTGTATAATCTGATATCTGATGTCAGGAAGACCAATACATGTTGTTTCATCTCTGAACAGTATGTTTCTGGGACTAAGGCTGTCTGATTGATCCAGGATCTCTGTACTTACTTTCTACTGGTGTAAGGGAACCAGCAAGAGGTACAGGATACTTCCAGAATCCACTTAAAAGGAGAAGCAATATAGCAGGAATGAGTTGTACTTTACAAAACACTTTCCAGATTGCTGATTCCTTCTGTGTCTCTGTTTCTCCATTGCATCCATTAAGGAACACAGGAACATAGCTCATCATTAAATCTGTTCCCAACGCTGTTAGTGGTATCGTGTATATCTAATTCGGACGGGTTAACAAGCCACCATTCACTGCAGGTCAAACAGCACTTTGTGTATTTATCCTGAGGCCTGTGGAAAAGACAATGACTACATATGTCACAGGATCGTAAATTGCAGTTGGATTAAAGTATGTACTACAGTGAACTTTGTTTATCTGAATGCTTATTTTGTATCCAAGACCTTACAGCATCTCTTTTAATTGAGTGTTTTCAGATTGATAATTAACAACTCTTCTGGTCTGTCCAACAGGTCTCATTTTTCAGTTAAACTCCTCCTTGAAGGCTTACTACTTTTTTAAGGCTCACAAGATTTAAATCAATAACAATATTACTAGTTAAGGCATGTTGTCATTTGTTTGTTTTCCCTGTATGCTTTGTTTTACTTTGAACAAAATTAGTAGAGCAGAACTACCTCTTCAGTTACAGAAAGCGTGTTATTAATATTTCAGCAATAGTAGTTAATTCTATATAGTAGTTCAGACATTATCAAGAAGTAGTTATAGAAATTATTATGTTTAATTTATTAATCAGTGAAGCCTGCTGTATGATAATTGCACTACATTCCGCTGTTGTAGAAGAACCCTTTCTAGGCAGGATTCTCTCTACAGTGTAGAGCTGTCCAGCTTCTACTGAAGTTGGTACAAATGTTTAGAAGCACATGGAAAGATCACAAGATTGGGCAGTTCTAGGTCTTTGGTCATGTTATTAAAAACCATTCATCATGGAAGTTCTGATTCTCCTAGGAAGTTATTAGGCACAAATAATTCAAGGGAATCTCATCAAAGTCTTATCAAAGATTGCATATTAGTAATCTGATCTTTATGGAGGCAAAGACTGTTTAATCCACTCGAGACAGAACTAGGTCTAAGAAGAGCAACTTCTAATGAAGTTGTAGAATTAGAACAAAAGAAAATAGTATTGTAAAAAAAAAAACAAACAAAAAAATCCCCAGGATCTTGATAGTCTCTGGGAGAAGAGCACTATAAGCTGTATATGAATACCACAGTTGGTATTAATTCCTAGTGGTTTAAAGGTGTAAGAACTTTAAAGTAATAAAACAGCCAAATGTATATGTTGATCTTTATACGAGTGAGTGTAGAGCCTTTCTATGTCACGTCTCTTCAGGTGACTAGAACAGTCTATTTCTATAGCATCTGTAATTCACAACAGGGAAATAAAAACTTTTGTCAGTTTTTTAGCATCTGTAAAATGTAATGAATTATCTCTTCCTCATTACAATAAAATTTTACCTTAGATTATGGAGTGCATGGGTAGTTTTCATCACTTGAGACAAATTTGGACATCATTTTGCAGCCAACATTGTCTAAACTTTTGAAAACAAGTGCTTATTTTTATGTAATGACTCAGTTCCCTCATGTTATGGGAGTTGGAACTAGCAGTAACTATTTAGTCCACAGCATAAATTCTACCTTCACCCTGCAGGAATGGAGCTGCTGCCAGCAAATAGCAGTTCCCTTCCTGATAAAAGAGCTATTGAAGACTATTTTCTACCAAGATGAACAAAGATGCTGTTAGCACTACCTCTTCTGAACTTTGCAGCCTCCTTTGAATCACTTTGTGATCTGTAGGTCGTGCTGTACTGTTCCAGAGAATGGATTTCAGCATGCTGCTATGTAAACAGATGACCCATATTTTCAGTGCAGTTCCATTTAGTTTTTGTCAGTCTATTTTGAAAATAATTTTCTGCCAAGGTTTGAATTTAATTCTCAGTGGTTTCCTTACTACATATGTTAATGTATTTAAGAATAACCTTCAGACTGCTTAATGATCAAAAGCACTGTAAGCTCCTCTTACTCTTCTGGCAAGCATAGAAAGTTATAGGAAAAGATGTTTAATACATCTTTTAAACACTTCTGTTTGTATATACAGTAATCTTTCTCCAGAGGTAACTAGCTGAGTGTATCCTGTAGAAGAAAGTTAAACAAACTGGAAATCTAAACAATGTATTCTTTGAGTCATGTTTTTAGTGAAGATATATGGTGAGAAATATATTGGCATGTGGGAGAGCTTTTTTAAATAGGGATGTTCCTGTACTGAGTTTTCCATAGGGAGCTGAGGGTTTGTTGTATTTCTGAAAAAGCATTTGTACCTATTGGAATACGGGCCCACATAACGAGTCTTATTTGATGTACTAAACTTAAAAGTGCAACAGACAGATGTGGGGCCAAAAAAGACTCTCTGTCTATTTGACAGAGAAATGAGCATCTACAGAATATGGATGTGAGGTGGCAGCATGGCCTAGCATAAGCATGAATGTATGATCACACTAGATAACAGTCTATGGGTATCATTCAGTAGAAGTGTTCTATAAAGTGATGGCATTATTTTTTAAACAGTGACAAAATTTAGTTTGATCTCAAGATGTAATATTGTCACCCATGTAGTTTTTGTGCACTACTAATTGCACTTTTGAAGATGGGAGTTTATCATCTTGTACAATGTGTTGCATTTGGAAATTTCTACAAGTATTTAACCTCCTGGGTTTTCACTAAGGCATGAGACACTATGTTTAGTGCTTTAGTGTAAAATGTGTTGTCAGTAGTCCCTAAACAGTATTTCAGATCTGAAGAACTGTCTAAACACAACTCAAGTCCTTTTTTTTTAATGCATTTGGATTAACAGTACTAAGGCATTAGTACTTGAATAGCTTTGGGGATAAAAATATACTCTATGCAGCACTGTGACCCCAGGTAGAATAGGAATGGCAACAAGAAATATGAAACAATTCTAGTTTTAATAAAAAAAATGGAGTTTGTGTTGAAGTGGTCTTTGACTGTGATGCAAGCACTTTTCTTATGTACACCTCTCAATAAATATGTATAACGTCAGGCACATTCATTGCTGTAGAAAAAAATTAAAATAATATATTCTGCTGTTACTTCAAAGAAATCTTGTTATTAGTACCTTTACTCTTCAACATATGTCATAAACATTTTTATTTGCTTCTAAGAGGGATCTTACTCTAACAGTATGAGATCTTTATTTCTTTTGAGGTGCGTGCTTTATGATCAGTGAGATTACACTGCAACCTTATTCATTCATGATTTAGAGATTTTATATAAGCATTAATTAAAATAGATTTTAAAGTCAGTTAATTATACGTTAACATTTGTTAAAAAACTAACGCAAGTGGATGCAAAAGCATATGAAATAATTGTGGTTATGAACTGTATGTAGTAACAATAAAAACCCCCTTGATATTAGATACAATTCTTGCCAGCAAAATTTGAAAATCAACAAAACTACAACAAATTATACTTGCATATGTTTTAAATAGATGATTTCCACTTGCCACGTAAAGCTCAGGGGTAAACATTTATTGTGGGGATTCAGTTGCTCTGTCCTGTTAATGGTAGTGGGAATTGGGTTGTTAAATTTGCCCCTTAGAGCACTACAAATTAATAAAAAAAATACTCTAGTTGATGTATACTAGATTTTAGGGACTTACAGACTGCCCAGGTACTTGGCTGATATATTTTCAGCCTGCTCCACTATGATTTAGTTGGATATTAGTATTGTGAGACCATATCCATGTAATTCATGTTTCATAGTTTATGTAGTAGAGTATAGCAACTTGGCAAAAATAAATATAAAGCGTCACAACTTTATATAGCATTTCTAGCTGAAATTGATTCTTCCTGGTGTTTCTCCTATACTAGTTCTAAGCTGGTATAACCTATACTTTAGGAAGCACAAGAGCAGATACCAAGTGATTAAGTACAGATCAGCAGAGCAACTTGTATGATTAGTGTTCCATGTGTGCTTACAGATTAAACTGGTGTAAACTTCTAAAAATCAGATAAAGACCTAGGATGAATATAGTGTCATGCTGGTATGCTCCCTGTTTTACATTGAAGTCCTAATTCTGCAGCTGCCTATGCTGTATACAGCTAATGGACACACTTGCTCTGGAGTAAACATGGTGAATTCCCAGCCAGGTTAGTCTAGAGATTAATACATACCATGTCCTTATGGCTTCTTCTCTTCCTCTCCATCTTCAATCAGGGTGGTGCAACAATCCTGGCAGTTTCTTAGCATTTCATACAAACCCCAACTTCTACATGCTTCACACACACACTGTGAAAATGTCTGTTGAACTGCAAGCAACTCTTTACTTAGGGTGTGCCTTGGAGGAGCTATGGTGTGTCTAGAGGAACTCATGGCCCTTACCAGTGCCTGCAATGGCCATGCAGTTGCTCACAGCTTCGCTGGTAGGAAAGTTTATTGGCAGCAATATAGAGATAGTGAAGCAAGCAGGATTGGTTAATGTTAAAGAAACTGAAAACTGCCTGTGAACATGTGGTGGGCAGGAACCAGACCATAGCTTTAGCTGCTGATAGTTTGTTTATGTGCCTTGAAACCTGTGGAAGCCATAGCCAAGGTGGCTCTGACCATATGTGGCCAGTGCAAAGGCCTCTGTTGCTGTCATGGAGCTGTTTACGGATGGCTCCACGGCCATCAAAGAAGGCATAGTCATGGTGAGTGCAAGAAACTATTGCTTTATCAAGGCCAAAAGTATGTTATGGCAGTCTCTCTATTACATTTTTTTCTCTTATATTTATGTTCCTCATAAGTTTAGTTAAGTCTCCATTTTCCATGTTCTCCTGGTAGCTGCTTTTGTAGTGGTCTTTTAGGTTGGTCATTTTTCTAATTGAGCTATAAATGTGGGACGGTGGATACAATTAGGTAATGGTAAACCTTGTACTGATCCTCTGAGAAAAGCATCTTAACTGAGGAAAAACAGCTAATAAAGAATGGGGTGATAACAGAGAAGAACCAAAAGAAGACTACTGAAAATACTATATAAGACATTGAGAAAATAAAGTACTTTCCTTAAAGAAAGCTTAGATATATGACGTGTGTTGATGCTTCCTTATTTTCTTTTGAAGGATCGTCGCTTTAATGATGAGATTGACAAACTGACTGGATACAAAACAAAGTCACTCCTGTGCATGCCCATAAGAAGCAGCAATGGAGAGATTATTGGTGTTGCCCAAGCAATAAATAAGACTCCTGGAGGTGCACCTTTTTCTGATGATGATGAAAAAGTAAGGTTGCCTTTACTTTTGTGTTTTCTAAAAGTTTCTTTTATAACTTGTGCTCTTTTTAAAGATGCTTATTCCAAATACATGGCACAACACTTGTGTTAGTGATGGTGTTTTAGAAGTGGAAAATGTAAAATGTGCATTTTTTGTTGTTCTCAGCATAAAACATAGATCTGTTCTATAAATGTGAGAGATCTTGTAACTGAAACTTGTAACTTAATGGTCTCTAAATTTGATGCAGACTTTTTCACGTAGATCTTACTAGGAGGATTTCCATTTTTGAAAATTTACCCGTAAGAATAAGTTCATGGGGGAAGCTACCACAGAGACACTCCTAAGCTTGCTGACTTTAAAAACCTTCTTGTAGTGCTCTCCATGGGATACGTGCCTGTAGCATGTGGAAAAGAAATTTAGTTTAGAGGAGATTATGCATATACAACTTGATAACTTTAATAACTTGCGTGATGAGTGGGGTCTCACAGGGATCCATCTTAGGGCCGGTTCTGTTCAACATCTTTATAAATTACTTCAATTCAGGACTCGAAGACCTAATAAGTAAATTTGTGGATGATACCAGGCTGGGAGGTGCTGTTGACTCCATTGAAGGCAGAGAGGCACTGCAGAGGGATCTAGAGGACTGGGTGGTCACAAATCATTTGAAGTTTAACAAGGGCAATTGCCAGGTTCTGCACTTGGGAAGGGGCAACCTGAAAATAGCCTTCCAGCTGGGGAATGAGAGGCTGGAAAGCAGCACTGCAGAAAGGGATCTGGGAGTTTTGATCAATGGTAAGTTGAATATGAGTTAGCAGTGTGTGCTAGCAGCCAGAAGGGCCAACTGGGTTCTGGGGTGCATCAAGCACTCCATTGCTAGCCAATTGAAGGAGGTGCTAGTCCTGCTTTACTTGTCATTGGTGCAGCCTCATCTGCAGTATTGTGTGCAATTTTGGGCACCACAATAAAAGAGTGATATGAAGTTGTTAGAGAGTGTCCAGAGGAGGCCCACAAAGGTGGTGAAGCGTGTGGAGGGGGAAGACTTATGAGGAAAGGCTGAAATTACTTGGTCTGTTCAGCCTAGAGAAGAGGAGGCTGAGGGGAAACCTCATTGCATTTTATAACTTCCTCACCAGAGAGGGAGGTGTGGGTACTGACCTATTCTCTCTGGTGACCAGTGACAGGACCTGGGGGAATGACACGAAGCTGTGCCAGGGGAAATTCAGGTTGAATGTTAGGAAGTGCTTCTTTACCCAGAGAGTGGTGTAACATTGGAACAGACTCCCCAGGGAGGCTGTCATGGCACCAACTTCTATGGAGTTTAAGAAGCACTTGGACAATGCACTTAGGCACATAGTGTGACTTTGGGGTTGTCCTGTGCCTAAATAGGAGTTGGACTTGATGATCCTTGTGCGTCCTTTCCAACTTGGGATAGCCTGTGATTCTGTGATTATGCTGTTCTAAAATATAGGAGACTTGCAAATACCTACGAAAGGATGAAGGAGGCAAGAAGGAGTGTGTATGAAGTG
Source organism: Galbula dea (assembly GCA_013399015.1). NCBI lineage: Eukaryota > Metazoa > Chordata > Aves > Piciformes > Galbulidae > Galbula > Galbula dea. Next base: position 224,742 of record VWZX01009217.1, on the reverse strand, counting down.
AAATTTGGAGAGCAAAGTGAGCTCAAAAGGCAGGAGAATAGAAGGAAGGAACTTGAATTCAAGAAAGTGGGGAAGATTGGAAGTGGTGGATGTATATGGTTGAGCATGGAGGGAAAATGTGCATGAAGCCAAAAGATGACTGAGGAAGAGAAGAGTAGAAGGAAACAAGCCCCCAAAACAGCAACTCCTTTTGCCTCAGAGAGAGAAACGGAGTTTCCTTCAAGCGTGTAGTAGGGAAATACCTTTCTGTGTCTTAAAATAATACCTAATTTCATTTTTGTGAAAGTGTAGCTAGAGGTAGACTTTGCCCCCTGAAAGCTCTTTGTTCGAGATGGTTAATATTTGATGCAGATCATCGTTGCTGTATTCTACACGAGTTGACATGTCTGTGCTATGACAAAAAGATATTAGGTAATGCTGGTTGGAAGGGGAAAATCCTGTCACTTTGGTTTGTCTAAATAGAAGAATATAATTTTTAGAACCAAGATAGCTTGACAAGAACAAAATATATTTTAAACTAAACTAACAGTAGTTTATAAAGGCTGTGAAATAGTGCCTAAATTTGTCTTCCATAGAAACAATAGTAATTTTATTTTTGAGTACTACTTGAAGTTGCTATTACGTTATTTTTACTTGTTGTATACTTACAGCAATACATCTAGAGCATTGTGCGTAACTGTTTCATAGTTTGAAACAGTTTGTTGAGAATAGGAATATGAATTGTTGTGTAAATAGTGTCTGTTAATAGAGTAATAGACTGCTTTGCTCTACAGTGGGAGTAATTAAAAATTGATTGCCTTTTTGAAATTTCAGTATGTGAAGGAACATTCTGCAGTCCAGGTAGGAAGATCTTTGCCAAGTGAATTACTGATAAAGTGATTAAAGTTGAGAGTGTAAAAAGGAGTACTGATTATTTTTATACCATATGTTATCAGATGTCTTCCAGCAGAAACAGTTATGAGCAAGTATTTATTTATATTTTTATTAGATTATTTAGTATAGCAAAACTTTGCTATCCATTTGAGATCTTCCAGATCTTAACACCTACTTTCTTGTGAAGAGCCAGGTCGCTGTGTACCACTGTTTACTTTTGGTACTTCTACTAAATTTATTTCAACATTGTATTCTGATATGATATGCTCTCGAGCTGCTTGTTAACTTCTTGTTAAGTTTCAAGCATCAGATTCTCATTAAGACCTAGCCGTTTGGATCCAAGTTGAAAGAGTAGACATACTTGGATTATAGTCCATAAAACACATTCAACAAATAAAAGGAGTGAAAGATAAATTAAGATAACAGTGAGAAAGCTTATGGTTTGACAGACTGAAGTGCAGATGACTAGGCTCTCAGTTATGCATAGTACTGTAGAGTAAGCTTTTAAAGAACTTCTGTAAATGCCAACTAACTGTGGTTGCTCTTCACACCAACACTATTAGTGATTTTATAAAACTGAAAAACTAGTTACAAGAGCAGTACACATGCAGGGTGTATATATATCTGGCATCATCTTTGGGTTAGGTGTTTTCTTCTAAACGTGTCTTGAGTAACAGGGAAGATAAGTCAGTCTTATCTGTTGCGATATTACCTGCTCTAGCACTGCATTGAAGAACCTTTCAGTGAAAAGCATATGAAATCTTCTTTCCATGAAAATCATTCTTTTTCTGTGAGGTGTCTGTGTAAATGATTCTGCATAGTGACTTAGTTTAAATAAATTTTAAAATAGTTCAGTTTTCAGAAGTTACTTTTTCAGACATCTGAAGTAACCCAGCACTATCTAAATTGTTTCCCTGTAAGTTACCTAAACTTGTGTAACCGTTGGTTTGCTTCTGAATTACTTTTGATCCTTGAAAATGCTGAAAGTTGATTTGCTAGCATACAATACAAATCTGGCAGTGTATGCTGCAGTGGGTAGCCACATGAAAATATTACTACTCTGTGTCTATGTAAAGGGAATTTTGTTTAAAATGCAGCCTTTGTCATGGATACTATATTTGATTATGATACATTGAACTAACAAAACTGTGTACATGTGAATTGTGTGTTACATAAACATACTAATGTAAATATTTGATGCCAGTACTGGGGCTGTGGCATTTGCTTCTGTTCAGTTACTGCTAAATATTACCTAAATCAGCAAGTTGCTCATACTTCAATTGCCATATTTCTATTATTTTTACTAGTCATTTATATCACTGTTATAAGCATGTATGTTAGAACTCTTCAAAAATATATTGGATGTATTTTGATATAGGCTGTTTGTGGAAAGTGAGAACATAACCATTATCATGCCCTCTACTAGATCTTAGATTTCATGAGGCCTTGCTGTTCAAGTGCTGTTATTTCCAAATCTGTACTTCAGTTTCTTCACTTGCTGATAACCTAGAAATTATGATATACCTCTGGGAAGCAAGGAGAAGGTTTTGCGGGGTTACAAAATGAGGGTGAGTTTGTTTTTTTTTTTTTGGTAATGGCAGCAAAAGTGATTGTGAGGAAAGGGGACAAGTAAGAACTGGGGAAATCCTATTCAAGATAAGGAAAGATTTACTTGGGTATTGAGATGGTTTGTGCAGAAAAGCCTGGTGAGTAGCTGGCAAAAGACATAAATTCGGCTTTATCTTAATGCAATTTCTGACAGCAGCTTCAGAATTATTAGAAGATGAAAATGTAGATTTTTCTTATCTTCGCCCCTACCCCAAGCCCTCTCAAAGAAATGTCAGTATCATTTAACTCTCTCTCTTGTTTGGAAGAGTGAATCCTCTCTAAGTATTGTGCAAATCAGTTTAAATAATCTGTTGGGTTTTTTACAAAGCTACAAAACATTATATAATGAAATGTCTCTTGGGAGCACTACTATCTTGGGGCAATAGGAAGCTAATAGTTATGTTTTCAGTTAGAATTCTGTAGATGCTAGCATCATTTTTATGTACTTTTAGTTATTTTCAGGAAGTTAAGAGCAAATAAAATATTTATGATTTGAGGAGCTTTTAATGGTCCCAAGCTGTAATCATGTTTACTTTGCAGTATGTAAAATGGAATATTAGATTTCAGAGTTTTTCTAGTTTTGTTTTTCATGGCAGATTTTCAGTTTTTTCTTCTACATTTCTGACCATGCTGATAACAACATAGCACTAATCATGAGTCTGTGTGAATGTCCACATGTAATGATTGTTTCCCTCTGCCAAATTTCTTTTCTCCTTTTGGTGTAAGGGCTATTCATTAAGTGCAAAACTTGACAGCCACTGGCATGACAGAAGATGTTCTGTCTCACAATGAGTTTTGTCCCTAACATCAGTGGCCTAGTTGAACAGACTGATTTCCAGTTGCATGCTAATAATAGTAGAATACTTCATTACTGTTGTATAGCAGCCATCAGTATTACATTATGTTGTGTAATTGGTAACTAGTTGGAAAAATAGGCTGGTGATATACTTCTGCATGTATTTTACAAATGAAGACCAGTTCATCTGCACAGACAGAGGGTAGGAACATTAAAACCACAAACTCTTGAAAGTACTGTGCACCCTGTATGCATTTCCAGTACTGTCCTGAAGATTAATTTACTTATTTGTGCTATTTGCTGGTGAGTCATACTTGCTCCAGGACTGGTGAGAAACTCAGCCTAACAAGAGCTTGACAGTCTGTAGTTTAGACTACTGTGTGCCCTTTAGAGTCTTCTGAGATGTAGTGCCAAAACAAATTTAATCCTCCATTAGAGAGTCTTAACAAAAAGCAGCAGCAGCTCCACTGTCACTTAAATTGGCATTCTGGTTCTCTCTAGCTCTGCTGTCCTCCTAGCCTGAAAGAAGTGAAACGACTGCAGGGAAACCACCCAGAACAGCCAGCTGAAATTAAATCCTGCTTGACTGGACTGAAAAGCAGTAATTTGAATGCAGTCAGATCCCTCCTGGGAGGGGGAAGAACTGGATTTGGTTGCCTCTGTTCTATGGATTATTAAGAAGAGTGTGTGTGTACACACACACACACACACAGATTCAGGGATTCATCTAGTGTATGTTTGGTTTGTGGGGCTTGAAGATATGGTTTTCTCATGCTCTTAACATTTCTATTTCTTACATTCCTAATAGCAGCCCTATAATTCTAAATGGCCCAATTTAATGTAATTTTCTTGGTCCATGTTAGTTAAAGCTTAAATATATTCTGTACTGAGTCTACCATAATGATGAATGATTTGTAGGGATTTTACTCTAGCTGCTAATTTATTTTCTGTGAGTTTTTGCATGATGGGCTTAGAATCACAATGGCAGGTAGCATTTTCAAAGTCAGTTTGGATGATTTCTTTAGGGAAGTAATGAACTTTAAATAAAACCGCTAGGAAAGAGAGTGATGCAGAACAGGCATCTCTATGAGTGGATGTTGAGAACGATGACAGCAGCTCTGTGAATGTGTGAATCTACCAAAAAAAGTCCCCTGAAAATTATTTTGATGGATGCACTAGGAAGATAAATAAGAAACAAATTAGATAAAGAATTCTTTCTGCATGTTTCAAGTTACTCTATCATGTGATGACCTCCTGCTCCTTCTCCTTGGTTTGCTAAAAGTCTGCATGGCAGTAAGACTCCAAAAGCTATTATTTGAAATATTCATAATCCTCAAAGGTGTCATGGGGCATGTATGTCACTTACTTACACTTATATTTGCAAGAGGCAAATTCCCTGAAAGAAGACAGAAAATAGCAAAGACATTTGAAGGATGAAGGTGTTGAAGCGCTACAACTATCTGGGAAAACTCTAATGGTCTATTAGGCACAGTTCTCAAAAAGTACTTGCTACACAAATCTAAATTAAATAAATCACAGTAACTGAACTTTCTTGCTGAGAGAGTTGAAAATAATTTGTCACTATAATACTGACTTTATCAAGGCAGCTTCACACTGGTGGTTTCAAACCAGCAGCACCGAATGACTGCAGTGACAAATCTTTGAATGGACTTCTTTCAGTCTTGTTTACATTCAGTCATGCTTTCAAGATAAGCTGAAAGTCTAGATTTCTTTTTAATTACAGAACTCTGTAAATGTGCTTCAAACAACCATCTGTATCAATATGGCTGTTTTGAGACTGGCAGTGAGAATCGGACATCTTTATCTCTGAGGTATGGAAACAAGCTGAAGATGTCCTATAGTGATTTGTTAGTGAACTGTTTTTTTAAAGTGGATATTTTCCTAGGCTCCTGTGCTACTTTGTTGCTGTGTGTTTACAGTATGTATTACACCAAATCCTTGATACCAGTTTGAGACCTCTAGGTGCTATCATAAAACAAAAATCATTGTTGGTGTCATAAAGAGTTTTTTCTGTGTAATGATTGGGGTTTTTATGCAGGCTGGAGTTTTTTTCTTGTCTTGTATGATAGTGAGAGGGAGGAAGGTAACTGGATTCTTCCTGAAGTTGCCATCAGGAATCAACATGTTGGCTCTTCCTATGTACTTGTATCTTCTTTAATTAATACAAAGAGGCTTGAACAAATAAGAGTTCTTGTCTGTAAACCTAGACTGTCATTTGGCTAATGTCTGTAGTGTTTGACTGAAAGCTCAGTAAACTAAATGGAAGAATCTCTGCTGACTTCGTGGGCTTTTAAATGTTTGTCCATTCCTACCATAGGAGCATTTCACAGAATCACAGAATCATTACGGTTGGAAAGGACCCTCAAGATCATCTAGTCCAACCGATAGCACTACACTACTCTTATCCCTAAATCATCCCCTGAAGAAACACATCTATCCTCTTCTTAAAAACCTTCAGGGATGGTGACTCCACCACCTCCCTGGGCAGCCTATTCCAATATCTCACCACTCTTTCAGTAAAGAAATTCTTCCTAATATCTAATCTAAACCTACCCTGGCACAACTGAAGCCCATTCCCTCTAGTCCTGTCACTAGTCACAAGGGAGAAGAGGCCAACACCCTCCTCCCTAGAATGGCCTTTCAAGTAGCTGAAGAGAGCGATAAGGTCTCCCCTCCGCCTCCTCTTCTGCAGGCTAAACAACCCTAGCTCCATAAGCCTCTCCTCATAAGACCTGTTCTCCAGACCCCTGACTAGCTTAGTTGCCCTTCTCTGCACCCTCTCCAGTACCTCAATGTCCTTCCTAAACTGCAGTGCCCAAAACTGCACACAGTACTCGAGGTGTGGCCTCACCAGTGCCGAGTACAGTGTCAAGATCACCTCCCTGCTCCTACTGGTCACACTATTCCTGATGCAAGCCAGGATGCCATTGGCCTTCTTAGCCACCTGGGCACACTGCTGACTCATGTTCAGCCAGCTGTCAATCAGCACCCCCAGGTCCTTCTCTGCTGGGGAGCTCTCCAGCCACTCCTCCCTGAGCCTGTAGCGCTGCTGGGGGTTTTTACGCCCAAAATGCAGGACTTTACATTTAGCCTTATTAAAACTCATCCCATTGGTCTCTGCCCATGAAGAGCTGCAAGTCTATTTTGTGAAGCTTAAATTCACCCAGGTCAGAGCACTGTACATAAATAGTTAGGTTTTTATGTACTCAAAGCTATGTGTAAGTTAAATCTACCCAGTAGATGCATTAGATAATCTTTGTGTCTCTTGGATCAACTATTTCAAGTGGATTAGAGGATCACCAAGGTAGCCCTGGAGTAGTTGTAAGGTAGCCTCTGCAACAGGGTAAGGACTGAAGATATTTCATTGTGTAAAATACAGACACACAGAGCCCTGAGCCTTCATGGTAATAGACAGTACTTTACAGCCTCAGTTGGTTAAGGTTTCTTCAGTGGTCTGTTTGGCAATCTGTGGGAGCAGCCTAATTTCCTAGGAAATCAGAGCCCTTTTCTTTGGGTGTGAGGGCATTAAGTATGTGTATCTAATGCTGCATTTTAGAACACATATTCCTGCTTTCCTTCATGCTTAGTAGAGCCACATCATCAAAAATTATATTTGGAATGTTTTTTATTAATTGTGTCCCTGTTTGACAAAACTTCAGATGAGTTATGTGGATAAATGATCCAGTAGAGACATTCATTATGAAACATTCAGTAGTACCTTGTGTCTAAGTCTTAACTAAGGGACCTCTGGGTCTTCCTGCAAATTCTGAAGCATAAAAATTGCCCTGGGGCTTTTGCTGAGTTTTACTTTTTCACTGGTATTCACTAGGAGTTGCAGCAGGCCTGGAGCAAAAAGTCCACATCTCTACTGGTCAATACATGAACAGACTTCACAGGAAGACTTGTAATGCAACAAAATGCCATGGTCCTGGACACCTTTGTGTAGCCATACTGTGTTCTTCAGTGAGAAGTAAATGGTTTAAAGTTTTAAACAGAAAGCCCAGAAGCTTAGAATTCTGCAGTCCTGATGGTAATTATCAGACACTACTGTAACTAGAAACTGTGATGTTAATATTACTTTTAGGTTTTTAAATTAATATTGTATTTATAGATTTTTACTTAAATGCTTCAAATACCAAACCAGCAATAATACAAGGACTCAGAAGGATTAGAATTGTTTTGTTCATCTGTCAGTGGAAAGAAAGACTTCCACAAGGTAGTCAGAGGTCTATGATGTGTATTTGTGTTCCAATATAACATTTGGGTACTGTTTATAAAATGAGTTAACTAGAAAAGCTGCTTTTTTTTTCTCCCTGGAGAAAGCCATGTTATTTCATTTCCTAAGGAATAAAGTTTTTACCTTCAGCTGTCTGTCTTTTCCTGGCAAAAGTCCCTTAAGTTAAATTATTTTGATCAAATGGATCAATAGAAAGATCTTGTTTGCTTCTAGTGAAACCTGCACTGGGGCCTTGTTATGGAACTACATTAAAAAAACCCCTTTCTGGTCACAGCTGGTGAAGCCAGTTTCTGACAATTACTGAAGATGTGCCCTCTGGGCTAGATGGGAGGACTTTGTCCCTAGTGAAGGGTTTTCTGAACTTCTGTCAGTCTATTCACTTCTCCATAGCTGTTCCTCATAATAACTTCAAGGCTTGATCTGCTTTTAGAAAATAGCATTTTCTGTCTCCTGTGAATTGCTTATCTTTCCTGAAGCAGAATGAAACATTCAAACAGCAGTTCCTGCCATCAAAAGTATTTCCCACTGGAATAGTGATGCTGAGCCTATCTGAAGCTATAGGTTACATGATGATATATTGAAAACTGCTTAGCAAATCATTCTGCTAAAAATTAAGTCAACCTTTGACCTTCAACATGTTATTACAGGCTTCATAAGAACTAATTACAACAGTATTGCTCTAGCACTGACTCACAGTATGCCCTTGGGCAAGTCACTTTGCAGTGGTCTCTCTTCTGAAACATAATTCCAAGAATGGCATTAGGTGGCTCTTTTTGTACTATCAGACTTTCCATTTTAAGTATTCTTATTTGTAATAAGGAAATTATTTTCCCTCTTGTTGAACTCAGCCTGAGCTTTTGAAGTCTTGTTGAATGCTTTCTTTGCATCCAGCAGCTGTAATCTGGATGGATCTGGTTAGAAAACAGCAAAAAAAATTCACAAAAATCAGTTTCATTTGTTTGTTTGATGGTTCCTGCTTTACATATAATATTTCTCATCTCCATGAAAATTCTGCCACCCTGCTGTCCTTGAGTGGTTTGCAAAAGTGTTACTTGTCTGTAGTTGGTGAACCCTTGATTGTACACTAGAAGGAGCTCAGTTCTCCTTTGTGCTATCTTTGCAGTTGGCAGCCTGAGAAATTCGTGTCAGCATCCTAGCAGTTAGACTGTGTAAGCAGCCATGTAGCCATAGTGCCTTCTAGGAGTGTACAGGAATGAGTTTCTACCGTGTTTAAATCTGTGGCCACAATCAAATACAACTTTTGCCTTCCTTCAAAGGAGAAGATCCACCACCTCAGATGAAAGGTTTGTCTAACCCAGTGACCTTTCTCTGTCAGCTGCTGAAAGCAAATGCCTGGGATGAGGCAGGCACAGGATACTGTTTCTCTGATGTACTCCACCAGTTTCCTGTGATTTGCAGCTCAGAGCCAGGCATCGTATCTTTGTATTTAATACCACCCCAGGGATCTTCTATTTGAAGCAAGACAAACTTCTGGCTTTCACAACACCCTGCACGTTGTGTGAAGAACTGCTGTGTGACTTCCGTTAATTTCGTGTTGTTCTTTCTTTTGCTTTTGCAGTGAGGAATTGAGGAATCATTTCCTATTCATTTTCATGCAAATTGTTTTACGCTAAAAATCTTCAGCCTCTAAAAGCAGTGATGTTCCCACCTGGTGCAAGTCTTTCCTGCAGTCGACTCTCTGCTGCTGTGGGAGGGGTGCCTGCTCCCCAGAGCTCTGGGCAGTGCCTCCAGTCTGCTGTCACTATCAGTGCTTTCCATGACTGAAGAAGTAGAAAACATTTGATTTTTAAAATATTATTATTTTATTCTTGTTATACTCTAGCCTAATCAACCAAGAACTTCACTTTTCTTACTGTTTGAAAACTACCTGTCAGGTATGCCCAGGATTGTTTTTGAAAGATGAGGCAGATCTTCCTTGTTCATGGGCATCATGATGTCACTGCATTACCAGAACACTGGAGGGACGAGGTGGGGAAGTTTTTTTCATCATCTAACCTAGCCAGTCTGCTTTGCTGATTGTCAATTTTAACAAAAACTTTCTGTCCTTATGAAAGATTCCAGAGCTCCCTGAATCACTGTAAATGTTGGGAAGTGTCATGTTTATAATTAAAAAAAAAACAAACAAGAAATGTACAACAAAGCATGTCAGATCACCAATGACAGTTTTCAACAGGATTAACAATTACTGTGCAGCTAGATTACATGTCCCAGAGTAGAGCTGACAAGAATTATGAAGCTAAAGTAGTTTAACCAACTAATAATAATGATTTCATATCTCTTGCCTAGCTGGCAAACACTAAACCAGGGTTAAACCAATCAATGCTATGATCGTTTTTTTCAGTTGGAACATTGTTGGAACTGTCAGAGATAATTGAGCTAGGTTGTTCTTAATCATGAGTTGTGGTCAGAGATTTCAGAAAGGAAATTATACAGTGCACTTCAGGTAACTCTTAACAGGGTAAGCAAATAGCATTTAGAAGAATATTTCCTGTGAACAGCATAGTGATACAGGCAGGGGCACCAGGAAGAGCACTTCATGTAGCAGTGCATTGTTAAAGCTGTGAGTAAGCACCTTAGTTGTCAATTCAGTCTGTGGGGAATCCTTTTACTTATGACACCCAAATACATTTTAAGTGAAACAAAATACTTACACTGGCAGCTATCAAGGCTAAAGTCTTTGGCCTGAACTTGACATGAATTTAACCTTAGTATTAATTTGCTGGCAGTTTGTTATCTGTGTGGCAGAATGGATAAAAACAAATATTGTCTTGTGGGTTGGGTTTTATCATTGTTTTTTTTTCAGGTGTTGGTTTTTTGGGGCCTTTTTGGGTTTGTTTGTTTGGTTTTTTTTTTAAAGGCTTTTGCTGTGTAAAATCAGATTAGAATTTTGCAATGCTGGTGTAAGGGTTACAAGGCAAATTCAATTATAATTGCTCTCCAGTGTTGTGGCATGCTTTTAAACTGAGCGGCAAGTAGAAATGCCCTGGAGCTCTAATGGACAGTGCCTGGTGTTTAGGGCTGTATTATGGGGTCTCAAGTGTAAGGAGGCAAGTGCTGAGTGGGGACAGACTTGTGGAGACCCAAGAGCTGAGGCTGTCCTAGCTGCTATGTAGTGAGTTGTCAGCAAAATGTCTTATAGGACAGCAGGGCCACAGGTTGTAGTCTGAGCTGGAGCATCCCTGCAGACTTGTCTTACAGAGCAGAGTAGCTCTGATTATAGTGCTGCTTTCTACTAAGGAGAGGAGGCTTTGAGAGAAGGAAACTTACCAAGATATATTACCATAAACACAATCTGAATTTTCCTTTTCTGTCATACACAGGGGTAAACATTTGGTGTGGTTAGTGGATGCTATGTATTTGCTTCTGTGCTTGAATCACAAAGGTTTATAATCTGCTCTAGCCGAGGGTTTCAGAGCTTCTCCTTCTATTCAAGGTGTAAAGTAATGGGCTTGTAATCCTGTGTGTCTTGAAGTTTCAGTTCTCAGTGCTGGCAAAGACTGTTGCTACCCTACTCAACATATACAGCAGCTGAAAGATGGCTTCAATAATATAGCTGTTGCAAGGGTAAGCTCCAATCTCTAGTATCTTAAAGAATATGAAATAACTCTGAACTTCAAGAAGTTGACAAAATTTGACAGAGCAGTAAGGATGTGTATGAATTACAAAAGCTGAAGTACGCCTGCAGAAGTGTTATACCAGCAAATTGGTAAGAAGCTTCTCACTAACTAATTACAGCAACAAAATACTGCATCTAATCTATGTTTTGGAAAAACATGCAATGTAGAAACTGTAATTTTCCTTGTAAGTGGAGAGATTATTTGTTTTTGTGTGATCTCAAGAACATCTGGCAAAATCTGACCACTGGGTGATAAACTCAGTAGTTGCTGCCAGCCCAAGAAGGTTGTACAAAAATTAAAGCATTTTATATTTCTGAAATGGATTTTGGGAAATCACCACACACATGAAGCAAAGGCCATTCCAGTGACACAGAAATTTGTAAGCCTATAGAAATGAGCTTGAGCATTTAATGTGTTTTGAAGTTGCTGCATTGAAGTTTGTATGTAGAAGAATGAAGAGGTGGGGTTTTATTTTTTTTTTTCCTTCCCACAACCTATTACAGCTTTTCACATATTCTCTAAAAATTAGTTTCTGTTTTCAGAGTAGAAATAGTGGAAAAGGATAGCAAAAAACCTTATTTTATAAGCCTCTGTGTTCTCTGTATAAGGAGAATTTAATGTATGTTAATCAATAAAATGAATTCTCCCACTGACTAACTACTCAGTCATCATCTTCCTCACTGATGCAATACTGAACCAGTATGTCCTGAACATTGAAACAAAATACTTCAATTATTGTTTCATCAGATATTTAGACATTTTGTTTTGATGTAAATTAAACTAAAGATTAATAATCTGGATTGCTTCTAATTTAATTTATTATCATTTGCATGGCCTTCTGTTTTGCTTCTGCTGTCAGTTTTGTGGATTTTATGAAAATAGATGTGTCAAGTTAGATACTAAGATCTATTTTTGCTTATATAAAAAGATTAATTTAGATGTTAGATACCTGTAGTAGAATGTGATGTCGAAGCTGGAAATATCTAACTGTTAAAAATATCCATGAGATGCTGTTTTGAACACAATCTGTTTTTCTGGGATAGTAGCTGTAATTCTGACATGAAACCAAGTAGCGTGATTTTATGTGATTATGACTGTGAAAGCTATGAAGGTGAGTATCAGGAACAATAACCAGAACATTGTGTATCTGGATGCATATTCTATAATGGCAGAGATATAGCAGCAGAACTGTGTTGGTTTTCTTTTTTTAATGGAATTATTTTGCATTTATTTTTCTCTCAGTATTGTATTTTTTGAGTCAATCCTGCATTCTGCTTTTGCTGAGGGACAGAGGTCTCTGCCTGAGTGGCAGCAGCGGCTTCCACTGGGAGTATCTGTTTCTATGCCTAATGGTATGGTTGTCATATCCCTGTTAGTCTGGCATTGGGACTACTGAATTAATACTTAAATTTGCAGTCTTGAGATTGGTACTGTTGCATTAACCAGAGCTGCATACTGATACCTTATCACTTTCATTTGCAGCTACTGTCACGCAGAAACCCCCGAGAATGGGCTGATTGTAAAATAGAATTCAGAAGCACATGTAAGAATGCAGAAACTCTTGTCTCTTTTAGGACACGTTTTTGCAGCAGGGAGGGAAGTGGAGGCAGGAAAGTGCAGGGCTGGCGGAGTGAAAAGCTGGGTCAGGCCCAGACTGTGGGCACAGCAAGAAATGGTGGAAGAGGCATCCTGCACTCATGCATTTGAGTCTAGACTCATGTGCCAACAGTAAAGGGTCTCACCCCTTTTGGTGGCTTGCATTCTTACTTGGTTGTGATAATAAGATATAAAATGAAATGATCACATACAACTAGAGTAGCGTCTCCCAAAGATAAGTTGTGACTCTAGTTTAGTGTTTCTGGTATTTCTAGTACATTTTTAGCACTGAACGGTGGCAGCATGTTTTGTGTTAACTGAATATAAATCAATTTAGCCATCTTCGTGCTTCTTCCAAGGGTTCTGATAGCCATTTACTCCACATCAATGCAGACCAGCATTAGGCTAAGAGTGCTATAAATATTTGCAGCTCTCCGTGTCAAACCAGCGCTTACCATTTTCAGGCGAGGACTGAAACCGTTCCGTGCTCAGAGTCACACATTATGTAAGTGGAAGCAGCCTGGTCACACTGCCATCAAGTGGATGCATAGCATTACGGCACCAGCGTTAGGTTTGAAGTTTCTCATCCGCTTTTTATTCTAAGTCTTAATAAACATAACTTCACTTACTTGCATGTCTGATTCTGATGACGCTTACAGAAACCTCTCATTTCTGCCTGCAGTATTGAAGAAGCAGAGGTAGTTCTCTAAAACCCTGTGCTTACATGGGTAGATAATTTTTTTTTTTTTTTGCTCCATAGTCAAAATTGACTTATAATATGAGGTTGATTTTGATATTGGTATCCTTTTAATGTGTGAATAAGTGAGACTTTACTTATGTAACAGCCAGAATTGAAGTTGTTGTTCACAACTGCATTCAGAGCTTTACATGGGTCGTGTTTGCTTTATGAGTAATATTTTGCTATTTCTTCTGAGAATTTGTGTAGCTTCAGATCTTATTTGCTTCCCACTTTTCAGTGTTGTTCTGAAGATGAGGAGATGATCAAATCCAGAAATGGACTCGGATATCTAAAGCAAGACTTTAAATATATTTCATGCATCTTTACTCAAAAATATTCTTATGACTACCTAAGAAACGTCTTGCACTCAATAGCTACCTCTCTGTTTATCCACAGTTATCCTGTGTGCCTGCATACACTGATGCTTCAGTCTGGCAGTGTCATCAATTATTAAATACTGAACAACCTTTTCATTTGTCAGATGCTGAAAGTAGCTGAATATTTTCCAACAGGATTTTTTTTCCATTATTTATAGCTATATCACATGTTAGATGTTTAAGGTGAATGTTTCCATGATGACTTTTTTCCTTGGGCAGAAACTCCTTTGACTTTTGCCTTTTTTCTTTTAATCTACTCAAAATATACTTTTGTCAAACTATTTTTGAAAGTATTTTCTTTGTCAAGCTATTACACACCAAAATTTTGGAAAGGAAGCCTTGCTATTTGGCTGTGAGCTGGGATACACATTGCTGAATGCACATCACGAGTACTGTGAGGAGCTCAACACTGTCCGTGTGGTTTAAAAAAATTCTAACTTTTTAAAATTGCATCCTCAGAACGTTGTCATTCAGCTTTCTAGTTTATGGCTTATTCTACATCTCTCTCATTTTTCGTCTTCCACTTTACAGAATCACAGAATCATTGCGGTTGGAAAGGACCCTCAAGATCATCTAGTCCAACCGATAGCACTACACTACTCTTATCCCTAAATCATCCCCTNACACAGTACTCGAGGTGTGGCCTCACCAGTGCCGAGTACAGTGTCAAGATCACCTCCCTGCTCCTACTGGTCACACCATTTCTGATGCAAGCCAGGATACCTTTTGCCTTCTTAGCCACCTGGGCACACTGCTGGCTCATGTTCAGCCAGCTGTCAATCAGCACCCCCAGGTCCTTCTCTGCTGGGGAGCTCTCCAGCCACTCCTCCCTGAGCCTGTAGCGCTGCTGGGGGTTTTTACGCCCAAAATGCAGGACTCTACATTTACCCTTATTAAAAATTATTTAGCATTTGCATTATTCTTTTTGCAACAGGCAGTGTGCCCCAGAGCTGTTCATGAAGCCTGTCTTTCCACAGTGTGTTCCCTTTTTCTTATCATGTTGCAATCGTTTTGCTAATGTCTGTTTTCTCCCTACACTTTGTGCACATTGATGTGAAAGGAGTCTCAATAGAGTTCCGGGTTGGTAGAACTTAGCATCTGTCACTTCTCACACGCTGAACATGTTAGTGGTAGAAAAGGTCTTTCCACAAAATCTTTCAGTGTTACAAGAACTTCTGCATGTTCAAAAGACTACTAGATTTCATACCAATGAAAGCTGCTGCTAGAGGTTATCACAGTCTATGATATATCAACCTTCATATAAATTGAGCTTTTTATATAGGGTAACTTTAATTGTTGAAAAATTGTCTTGGGATAATAGGCAAAGCCTTAGGAATTTTAGTAAGATAATGTTTGCTTTCACATCCCCCTGTTAAGAGGCAAAATCGGTGATAAATTTATCTTCTTGGAAATTAGGTTAGGATACAAATGTATCGTAATTTTCCTTTTTGCCATGTTTTGGTCTGTATTAATACTTGTAGACACCTTTTTTTTAGGATACCAAGTGCAAAAATATTTCATAGTTAATTCTTTGAACTCAAGTTATAACAAACTTACTTTTAACGTGTTCTGTGGTTTTGACCCCTCAGCCGTAGTTATCTGCAGCTGCGGTAAAAATGTAGTTACAAGTTTCAGACACGTGGTAACAAGGTTTCATGCAAGCTTGTGAATTATGCAGGAAAAGCACTTACTCATTCTTGCTTTTTGTGTGTAGCTGGTGGCTTTGATTAGAACATCAATGCCTTTTCCAGAGGCCCCAAATTTGTTTCTTTTGTAAAGATGAGAACATCTCCTGCCCCAGGTTAAATGGGGGGAGGGAGAAGGAAGGGGAGAAGTATAGGAGAGGGAGAGAGATTAAATAGTCAGAAAGAGGTAATTCAGAAAACAAAGAGATTGGTCTCCCTGACAGGGTTGTCTTGAGTGCTCTGGCATGTTGTATCTGCTAAATGGAGCAAATTAAAAGGTAATAATGGTTCTAAGACCATTAAGTCTTTTGTTTAAAAAATTCAAGCTGTTTAACAAATACAGTACTTGATTTTCAGTGGAGTCCCCAGTTTATCTTGTGTTGTTATTTAGCTCTCTGAACTATTGTTATTATCCACTGGTTCTTCTCCTGCAGAGGACTGCTGCAAGGAGGTCTAGAAGTTATCTCTGTGCTTCGATGTAATTACTATGTCTAGATGGGATTCTTAGCCGGCTCTTGAATGCCAAAAAGTACTTCAGGTAAGATATACTGTAGATAAAATTTACCAGTCAACTAAAAATGTGGAATCTGGAATTTGAGCTTTGGCGTTGGTTTAACTGTGGCAGTACCCAGATTGTGGTCTGGCATGAGGGGGCCAGGCTTCATTTCTGGGCAGCACAGCTCCTTCTCAGGTGCTCACTGTGTGGAAGTTCTAAGCCAAACTTGTAAGTAAAGATATTGTGTGTTTTGCGTAGCTAGTATGTACTACTCCTGAGGAGTCTTAAACTAAATTCTGTTACATGTTGTGATTTCCATTTAGGGAATCAGCTGGAGTGCATGTAAATCTGGTCAAAAAATTTTCAATACAAGTGTCGTGGAGCTGATGAATCCTTAGCTATTTTAGGTGTATCATAGATTTATCTATTTTGAAAGTGTGACCTTATTTCATGTGCCCATACATTATTTTATTGGGTTTTCTTACCTCAAAGCCCCCCTGAGGCCTCAGTAGCCTAGGTGCTGTACAGGCAGCGAGCAGGAGGCAGTTTCTTCAAATTGCTGGTAGGAAGTATTACAGAAATGACAGATGGGATGTTGTAAATACATGCTTCTGTAGACCTTTTGGACGCTTTCAGGGAATTTTTGTGCTTTATAAATTTTTCAGCTGAAAGCAGGCCACAGAAAGGAACATCGAGGGCAGAATAAAAATCACATAATAGCAGTCATAGTCAAGAAACTGCAGAAGTGGCAAACCCTTTACCTCTAAGAACTAGACTAGGGTTGCAGATTGGGTTGGCTCAGGTAATCACAGGATGGTAGCATTAAGGCAAAAGTTGGATCTAGTCTTTCCAGTGGCAGAATGATAAATAGATACCTCTGTTGGCCACATTTGCATTAATGCAATTGTACCTTAGTGGTAAGAATACAGTAGAAGGGTTCTGATACAGTGTTCAAGATTCCTTTTGATCAGAAACATACTGTGTGTTTTCTTTATGCTTAGGGATGAGGTGTCAGTAGTCTCCTGACTTGGGACTGGTCCCTTTTAACTAAAAATCCATCTTTTAATTTGCAGGAAGCACTACATTATTCTTTGTGAAAAATGCAATTAATTTTCCAAATATGGTTTTAATTCTCTGTGTGTCTCTTATTGCTATCAAGTTAGGACCCCAACTGCATTTTGTGTTATGCAGGATAACATAAATAATTGGGTTCAATAGTAGTTGTATTAGCAACTGTGTGAAAGGGCAGCAACACACATCCAAAGAGGTCTCACTCAAATTGTAGACTTCCGTGCAGCCGGAACTAGAAGAATGTAGCTTTCTGCAATATAGCTGAAATCAAGAAACTTTTTATGCAAAATGGCCCACACTGTAAAACACAGGGAGACAATAACATTATTCTTTTTCATATCTAAAACATGAGTGTTTTTCCTTTCATTGTTTAATGGATTAGTAAGAGTATTATACATGTGCATATTGGTATTGTCAAGTGCTCGGCTAAACCTTCTTAAAGTCAGTAGCTTTAATCAGTAGGTTCTTCATTCATTGACAGCCATGTGAAGAAATTAGGCTCCTTTATGGAACATAAGGCTCAAGTCAGCAGATATCCCCAAACAAATGTGCATTTGTCACAGCCCAAAACAGAGGAGGTACATGCCTGTGTAAACAGAAATAGCAGAGAGATTTGTGGGCACATACTAGTAAGAAGTAGCAGACACCTAAGTAAGACTGGAAGAAAATTTTGTGTGAAAGCTAACTAAAAGAGGGCTATCACTTAAAGCAAAAACATGGTTTCCAGCTTATTTTTCTACTTTGTTCACTGTTGTTAGACTTAATACTCTCCTTATGTAAAATAACTGTGCTTCAAAGCAAGATTTACTTCATTAATCTATTTCTCCCTTTAATGAAACCAACATGCAGTTACAAATAAAATAAATGAGCCTAAAGAGAGGGGCATCAGTGTGTAAAATTCAGTACTTCTATCAAAATAGAAATACTAAATCTGTACCTGCTATCTGTGTTTAATTTTCTCATGACCAGAAAAACATCCTTGTTTTCAATGAAACAAATCTTCTCCCAAGGTTTTCTTGTGCATTTCTAGAAATTGCAGAACTGTTTGTGGTATACATTCATGACCTGACTTTTGCCTTCAGAAGTCCAGAAAGCATAGGATAACTAATTGCTGCCCCTTCACATTTCTGTTGCACTTATGGAGCACATGAAATAAGCACAAAGTCGCAGTTTGCTGCTGCTGTTGTTAATATAATGCTGTTCCCATTGTCTATGTTCATACAGTGTGTGGGAAGCAAAAGATTTTTTCATAAATAAGAATTACTTAATAAATTCAAGTGTAGCTTGCTTCCCCCCCTCACCAATAATGTAAATGGGGAGTGAACACATTAGCAGAAAATGGATTTTTATATTCAGAATGAAGCTTCATGAGTATTTATTTGTTTATGTATTACAGATAGTCTCCTAGCTTTAGTGTAGCTGCTGGTAATAAGTCAAGCCTGTTGTATGGTAGGAAGCATAACGTTTGTAATCAAATAAAACACATGCTTGCAGGATGATTGTGAAAGCCTCGCTTTTCAGTATACTTGTCCACACTGGACAAATTCTGGCATGGAAACCCATGGTTTCAGCTTCCTTGGACTTTATGGCACATCATATAACAACTGTTACTATCTGTACATCTTTGTGGAAAATCTCTTCCAAAGGAGAGCTAAGAGCAGTGTCACTGCTGCTCAGAGTCCCTGAGAAGGAAAATGTTATGCTCCTTAGCTGCAGGACAGGGAGAAGGTCTGTACTTCTGAAGCCAAAGGCTGTGATCTGCAGTGTTAACTAACACAGAATACAAGGAGTGCTTGTCCAGCACCTTGGCTATTCCTCAGTACAGAACCACTGTAGGAGAAAAGAGCGAGCTGCTTAGGGGAACAGGGAAAAATGCATCATTCTTACAGACAACCTTATCTTGGAAAAACTTAAAACTTTCATATTGATGTGGGACCAGAGGAAGAAGTCTGGGATTTTTATGAAGATTGCTTGGGAAATGAAAATGTTTTATTCTCTGTAACCTTATGGTACTTTCATAGTACTTTGAAATCTTCTAGTGATGTTCACTTAGAAATAGTGGCTTGCAATAATCCTTCTGGTCAGTGGTAAAGCTGAGAAAGAAACAACAGCTCTGTTTACTTCTTTGTGTCCTGGCTACTGGAACTAATATTCTTTTCTATTAATAAGAGAGAAAATAATTGGATGGTGATTATATCCTGAGTGAGATGGTCACATTTAAGGTGGCATTAGTGCAGCTTGTGTGAGGAAAAGTAAATTGTTGAATTCAGTTAAAGGAAATGCCCCATACTAATTTTGGCTTCTTGAGGGTCTGGGACAGAAGCTTTATGAAGTGTAAGCTTGTCCTTATATTTATTTTTTCTTTTTAAGAATAAAAAAATATATGTATATTAGCACAATTATGGTCTAGGTCAGCATTTCATCTTCTGTGGTTATGTATATATGAAATACCAGACACTGAAATAAAATGTGTATCAAACCAGAAGTGGCACCTTTGAAAGCAGCGGTTTTATTTATGAATTCTTTGATCCCAGGAAGCTGAATGGCAATTACAACATTGAAAAAGTTCATTAGCACCTGATGTGTTTTGAGTGTATTTTGCTTTAGAGGTCCTAGAATTTCACAAAATTAAATGGAGACACAGAGATACATAACTTTGTTTCAGAGACTCAGAACATACATGAGACAGTGTAATCCCTTTGATTCTGAACTAATTTTTCTTACCAGGCTTTTTCAGACTCTTGTTGCGATGAGACCTTGTTTCTGACAATTAGGTCTGTCCTTGAGTAGCCAAGGAGTCAAGTTTGTCCTGAGCTTGGTGGTGATGCTGTATATCAATATTAATCAGAAAATGTGAGAAACACTAATTCTTTTTCATAGAATCATAAAGTTGGAAAAGATCTCTAAGATCATCAAGTCCAGCCCTCAGCCCAACACCACCATGCCCACGAAGTGCCATGTCTACACATTTTATTTTTCTGTATTTTCTTCTCTCTGTCATATTTCATTTCTATTTTATGTGCATGATGTACATATGGGTACCTGACTTACTGTGCTAAAATTATCTCCTGTTTTAATTTGCAAAATACCATCTAAAGTTAGGTTTGTCTTTATAAATAACTGCAACTGTAATGTGTAGTGCTCACTATATCACTCACATATGAAAGGAATAAGTCTGAACTTCTCTTCCTGACTGGAGCCAAATGATTTGGGCTGCTTAACTCCAAAGTTAATGGTTTTATTTGGGTATTTTCTGACAATGCTATACAGTCAGCATAACAGTTACTTTTGACCACAGCTTATGCATTTCTGCTTTCTGCTGCTTAAGCATGGATGCTAAAGGCTTTAGGGAGATCCAACAGTTCTGTGGGTTTCTTGATTTAACTTTGTTTGTGTGTAGTATGATTCTGATACTGTTGCCAATCTTTTAACTATATTTTTCTGTCTTTCAGGTAATTGTAAAATTAGGGTGACAATAGCATACTCGCTTCTGAAACAGCACATGTCTAAACACAGCAGCTAGGCATTCTTTCCTACTCTATTGATGATTTTCTGGTTAACAGAGCTGTGTATTAAATGGTGCCCTTTTACTTTGTCCTCCTTCAGAAGCTACAAATTCTCATTATTCTTGATTTGACTAGCCTAGTTTTCTGAAACACATTACCTCAAGTTAAGGTTGAGAAATTTCTCACCTATTCAGGTATTCTTAATTGATTTAGCACAAGCCACTAGAAAGTACAACCCCTTGTAAAATTATGCAAACCTCAGGAACAATGTAGGTGAAATGTTCCTCAACATAAAAGGGCAGGAAGTGGGACCAAGTCTGGAGTGACATGAAGTAGCAAATGCTACCTCTGTTCTCCTCATCTGTGAACTCTAGGAAATGTGTAGCTACACCAGCACTGATCACTGTATACATTACAAATCTTGATTTGGTTCCCCCCACTTTTTTTTCTTTTTTTTACTATTGGTGTAAAACTGCTAAAATAATCACTCTAACATACTTCTGCTACATAATATAGCTGTGAGCAACATAGTAGCAGAATGAAACTATATTATTTATACTGTTTATAATTATTGCCACCCCAGGAAAAATTGAAGGTCAGGTCGGACAGGACTCTGAGCAAGCTGATATAGTTGTAGCTCTCTCTGCTCACAGCAGGGCAGTTGGAGTAGATGACCTCTAAAGGTCCCTTCCAACTCTAACCTTTCTATGATTCTATGATTTTGAGTTTAAATGTTGTGCCCACTGTGTGCTAGTTGAATGCATAGCTTGTCTCTGACAACCACACCACTTTCTCTCCTTGCAGAGGGAGCTGGTTGTGGCATTTTGAGAGGGTTTCAATGTAGAACTTGGTGTGATTGAATTTGCTTATTAGATAACTATCACAGATGCAGTTGTTTTGATGATTAGTATGTGCACAGTCTGAGGAGACAGTTATGTTGTAACTGTTATAATATATAATTACAATGAAGTGCATAATATGAATATGCAACTATGAACTACAGTTTACTTTTGGTGTTATTATTTATATTCTGAAAGTATGTGTAGTGGTCCAGCTTACCAGGAAGGCAGGTGGGTTAGCTTTGTTAGTATCAGCTTAATGTACAGCTTGAAGGTTCTATTTTGAATTGTTTCAAAACAAAATGTAGCATCTGTGAATGTACTTAGCTAAGATGCTAATTTATAGCACTTTTCCAAGCAAGGTGAGGCTAGGAGGATTTAAAAAAATTTTGAGTTGTTATAAAAGAAGTGCTCTTGCTTTAGAGGGTATAGGGGGCAATAGAATCATAGAATTATTTAGGTTGGAAAAATCCTTTAAGATCATGATGGGCAACTGTTAACCCAGCACTGCAAAGTCCGCCACTAAACCATGTCCTAAGCTCCACATCTACATGTATTTTAAATACCTCCAGGGATAGTGACTCAGTCACTTCCCTGGGCAGCCTGTTCCAATGCTTAACAGCTCTTTCAGGGAAGGAATTTTTCCTAATACCCACTCTCAACTTCCCCTATTACAACCTGAGACTGTTTGCCCTTGTCCTGTTGTTATTTGAGAGAAGAGACCCCAACCTCCACCTTGCTACAACCTCCTTCCGGGGGAGACCTTAAGTGTCCCCTGAGCCTCCTGTTGTCCAGAGTAAACAACCCCAGTTGCTTCAGCTGCTCCTCATAACACTTGTGCTCTAGACTCTTCACAAACTTTGTTGCCTTTCTTTGGATGTGCTTCAGCAGCTTACGTTCTTCTTGTAGTGAGGGTTCTGAAACTGAACACGGTTTTTGAGGTGCAGGCCCACCAGTGCCAGATATAGGGGAATTTTTACTTCCCTAGTCCTGCTGGCCACAGTATTTCTGATACAGTTCAGGATGCTATTGGCCTTCTTGGCCCCCTGAACAGTCTGCTGGCTCATGTTCGGCCAGCTGCCAACCAGCATCCCCAGGTCCTTTTCTGCAAGGCAGCATTCTAGCCACTCTTCTCCAAGCCTGTGGTGTTGCATAGGGTTGTTGTGACACAAGTGGAGGACCTGGTACTTGGCCTTGTTGAACCTCATTCATTTGGCCTTGGCCTATCAATCCGGCCTGTCCTCCTCCCCTCAAGGAGATCAGCAGTCTTGCCCAACTTCATATTGTCTGCAGGTAACTTCTGTTCCCCTTTTACAGGTCATTGATGAAGATACTAACCAGGACTGGCTCCAGTACTGAGCCCTGAGGTCACCAACTGAATTTAGCTCCATTCACCAGTACTCTGTGGGCTCAACCATGCAGGCAGGTTTTTACCCAGTGAAGAGTAGGCCCATCCAAGCCATGAGCAACCAGTTCCTCTAGGACAATGCTGTAGGAAATGATGTCAAAGGCTTTACTGAAGTCTAGGTAGACTGTGTCCACAGCCTTCCCTTATACACCAAGGGAGTCACCTTGTCATAGGAGATCAGGTTAGTCAAGCAGGATCTGCCTTTCATAAACCTATGCTGACTGTGCCTGATCACCTGCTTGCCACGTGATGCCACTCAAGATGTGCTCCATAAACTTCCCTGGCACTGAGGGCAGGCTGACAGTCCTGTAGTTCCTCAGATCCTCCTTCTGACCCTTCTTGTAGATGGGCATCACGTATATAAAACTGAATCAGTAAAAATGAAAGCATGGATGTGGACTTGGGCAAAAGGACAAAATTTTGCACGCGTCATCCATACAAGTCACAGCAGTGACTTTAAGGAGTAGGCAGCTGGGTATTTGGAGATAAGTAAAGCTATTCTATGCAGGTGAGTAAGAAGCAGTTCCTTAGAACAGTGAGGGACTGTGACCTGCCAGGTCAGCCTGGGAGAGTATAAGGGTTCCCCAGCATGTGCTCTCAAGCTGGATTTGGTTTTGGTGCATGTTGCATGCCTGCAGGAATATGCCCTGTAGTGCATGGGGAGGCTTTTGTGATGTCTGTACAACTGTGTCACTGGTCTACCACCAGTGAGACCATGAGGGACTGCTGGTGGTGCAGAGATTGCCTGCTAGCCACATGACTGAAGTAGATAAAGTCAGAAATACCCCCATGCTCTGGAGCCTCTTTTCTCCTATCAGTATAGATGTAGACTTTGACTTTCTGTGAATCTGCACTGCAGTAAAGATGGTTAGATGGGAAGGAAGGAGTGGTAGTGCCAATGCAAGAAATAGGTAATTGTTTCCACAGCAGCTGTGAGAAATGGGAGGCTGAAAAAGAGGGGGGGGGTGCTTCAGTGTTTTTATTTGTTGTTTTTGTTTCCCAAGCACCTTAATCAGACTTACAGTTGCGAATTAAATATGAACTGTTTTCTGAATCAAGAATCTCCTTGCACACAAAAAGGAACAGCAGCCTCTTTATTTAAATGCATCAGGCAATTTGCATGAGGATGTAGAGCTCTTTGATACTTTGGATTAGGTAGTAGTGGCACTAATGGTCTTTTTAATGTAATCAGTTTATGCTTTGAGTTCAGTGTCTCAGAAGCATAAAATCCGCTGTCACACAGATATTGGTAAAAATTTTGTCATGAAAAAAATACCAAGAATAAATCTTGTTTATCTACCTGTATAGTATTTCAGGACATTTGGTAGGCTAACATACCGAACTCTCCCATTCTTTATTGGGCTGCTCCAGTTCCATGAATAAAGGGAAGACTTTCTTTATGGAGATAGTTAACTTCTTACTATTAAAAAAAAATTGGAACATCAAATGAGTTAAAACAAAGTAAAATAGTCTTTTTTTTTTGGAGAAGCAATAGCTAAATAAAAATTGGTTGTTCTGTAAGTGGAGATGGATTTGGTAATAATGTTGAGAACAGAATAGGCTTATGTTAAAAAAGGCAGAAAAGGTGGAAATATGAGTGGGTGTAAGGACTACAACAAGATTGAATGCCTATTGAAAGATAATTAAGCTGAGACTGATAGCTTTAAGCAAATAAAGTTAAGATAAATGCAGTGGGTATTGGGAAAGTGTTTAAACTCATGGAAAGGGAATAAAAGCAGAAGGAGAGCAAAAGTAGGAGATGTGCAGTCAGCTGAATTTAAATTTCTCTTTGCATCTCTGGTGTAGTTCTACTCAGCTGTAAGAAGCAAGGGTGTATGACTCAGGGCACTTCACTGATCATTCAGCCTTGCCTTAGTAAGTATTCATTGCTTGTTTAATAACAGCCTTTGCTTCCAGAGTTATGGAGACAGAAAAACACCCACAAGCTTACTTAAATCCTAATAAAATCAAAGAATACTATTATTTTCCTGCATTTTTTAATAAAATAACTATTAGGGTAGAATAGCCTGTACAGTGACAAGACAGATTGTTTCCCTGTTACTTCTGTACATTAAAGACCAGATATTCTTACTCTGTGAAGTATTTTGCTCCTTGGTACTACAGAATCAAGGTAAGGCTGAATGAACTATGATCCTACTTAAAGGTTATAACTGCAAGTGAAGCCTTGTTTTGCTGGGTGCTCTGTAATGTTTAGAATAATTTGGCCTTAGATTGAACTGTTAATAACGAAGGCAGAAGTAAGCCCTTAACATGAGTAAATTTGCACCAAAGAAGACAGTAGCATATTGATTTCTGAACACAAAGCTTCCTGAAATCAAATGCCCTCTAGCCTGCAGTTCAACAGCCATATTAATACTAGTACCTTACTGTTTTTCTTCTGAGTCATACAATGAAATATGCATAAATATATGTTTGGAAGAACCTTGTGTTTCTGGAAGCAAAATGCATGTCTGTATAAATAACTCTTACAGACTTCCCTACATACATGTTTTTTCTATATGAAGTATGGTGGTTTTTCCATTTAAACAGAGCTTTGTTTAGATACACAATCACTTTAATCCAAAATTCAAAACACCGTAGGATTTTCAGCATTAAGGGGCAGGATGCTGTGTACTTACTAGGTGTAAGATTAACATCTTTGAAAATTTACACTGCAGCAGATGGCTTTTATATCTCTGAGTATGTAACTAATTGTATGGTTCATAATGTTGCTCCAACAAAGAGGTCATTTAGGCAGTTGTTTGGAACTGTTTTTTCTGTGCCCTTCACCAAATTACCCCAGTGTACAAAAGGAAGACAAATGACCTCATCTAAACCTGTATTAAAAACACTTCATGGCCAGTTGCAGAGGAAGGAGAAAAAGATATATAATTGCTACCAAATGCTGATGCTTCTGCAGTCTTAACTAGCAAAAGACTCTTAAGCACTGGGAAGAGTGTCTGGAAGCAGAGACTGTAATGTGACAGCTTACTTCAATGTACCAGTGAGAGAGACACTTCAGGCAAGACTGTAGTCATAAGCTTTGGACAACAGTATTTGCACTTGAATAAAATGAATAACTTTTTTTGTCTGCAGTGGTTTGCGACATGCAAGTCTCCAAATACATGCAGTCCATATGGCAAATAATTCCTGTACTTGCTATGAGAGGAGATAAGTTGTTTTTCTGTGTCCAGGGGGCCTTGGAGGTCTGTGATTGTGCTTCTCTCACAGCTAGGTGGAAGGTAGTGCCTTACCACATCATATCCATAGTAGTCTGCAAGGTAAAATGGCAATGTGAATTTTATCAGGGGAGAAGCTGTGTCCAGCTGTGTCCAGTTTTCATGACACCTGAAAGGGGAGTGAAGTCAGTGTCCCCAGATTGTCTGTGCTTTAGTTTGATCATGATCTCTATAGTTATACCACCAGGATTTGGCCCTGCAGTTCTAGTTTTTAAATAACTTTGCCTAGAAATCAGATAGCAGTGTGTGCAGGTGTGAGTCATTAGTACAGGAGACACAATGATGTGTGGAAAAAGCACGGCTCACATCCAAGACATCCCCCACACTTTCATCAACCCCTTGGAGTCTACAGCACAGAAAAAGTAAAATTTTTCAGGTCAGACTGCTGTAGCCCACCCAGTCTTAAAACTCAAAGATGCAGTAATATGGAACACAGTGCTTCTCCTGGTGCTTTGTCAATGACTTGTGCTCAAAAGGCAGTTTAATAAGACACTAATTCACTGTCTTGAGTTAATTGCTACGATTTCAACTAAAGAGATTAACGTGCCTCACATACACACAAAAAAAAGTGTGTCAAGGCTGCATTCTGTAAACCATTGGTTTAGAACATATAAGTTCTAAGGAATTGGGGAAATAATCCAAATTATTTCTTGATTTTATTTTAAAAATTTTATGAGCTGAAACTAGTATTGACTTCCATGATTGCAGAGTTAATGGAGGCTATAAGAAAGAAATCAACAAAAATCAACAACTATCAAAATAGCATTAATGAGAAGGTGCTGGTTTTGGAGAGAATTCCGGGGCGGGGGGAGGGAGTGTAAATTTTTGTTTAAGAATATGCCTGACTTCTAGCTGGTCTGATAAAGTTTATACTTCCAAGGCTTAACTTAAGCTGAAAGGGCATACCTGACTCCTGAAGCTCGTTGCTGTCATCTGTACTCTGATTTTTACTGATGTCTGGTGAAGATTCTGGGCAAAACAACTGAATTCAGAAAGGCTTCAAATAATTTTTTAAAGCAAAGATTAAAGACAGAAGTAAGTGGATTCTTTTAAAAACACATTTGCATTCTAGAGCTGGTATATTTTCAGTATTGCTGATTGACTAATTGTTTATCTTCATAAGTTGCACATTTTACTATTTTCTGGACAGTCTTTTTTCCCCCATATGTGTTCTTGTCCTATTTTTGCAGTGAAGTAAAGACAGAAAATTGAAGCACTTCAGATCACTTTCTCTAAAATTGTGACTTAGGTCTTGCCAAAAGATGCCATGTATTTTTCTTACTTGCTGTCATTGAAATTTTGTGTAGGATTCAAAGTTCTGTGTAGAGATGGTCACTTCCTTTCTTGTTTCTTTTGGCACATTCTTGTGCATGGATTAAACAGTAAAATGTAAGATTCGGACATCCTGGTAGACACAGAACAGAGATACAGAGAAGGCAGGGAATGTCAAAGCAGTCACACTGTATTGAAAATTACGTGTTTCCACAATAATTCTGTAAATATTTATGGTTAGCTGCTTCTGACTGACATCTGCCTGGAAAGGGTAAAATAAACTTTAATGTCAGTCTGCCTTCTGTGAAAATGATCCAGCCAGAGCTGATGAAAATGTCCTTGAGGCATTGAATGTGTTTTAAAGACAACAAAATTCTGTAAATTACAGTCACGTAAAATTAAGATGTCACGAGGCATTGCTGTAGGCTCACACTGATACAGATGAGAGCAGTATTTGGCTCAGCTGTTTTTCTGCTGTTGTTCCTTTAAACAGTGCTCATAATGAAGAAGAGGAGTGATAATATAATTGCTCAATGACATGCTTTTCTATAAATAGTTTCATTAAGAAAACAGGGAATTTTCCTATACTTTTTGATGTTTTTTTCAAAATCCCCTTTCATTTGAAACTGTAAGAATTAGCATTTTTGTTCTTTCCTGTGATTTAAGAAACTTTTCTGTTGTCTTGGTATTATGTTAGTTTTCATCTGTCCCTAATGTAGTAGATACTAACCTTAGGCAACTAAGAATGACACTGTCTAGATTTATAGGTATGCTTTCCTCCAGCAAATTCTCTGTCACTTGGCATGTTGAGAATACACTATATTCCTTACAATTGTTTTTAATTTTAAAAACTGGAAAAGAAGATAAAAACAGCTCTAAGGAAGAACTTTTCTCAGTAGACAAGTGTGTCACCAGCATAAAGTGCCATGACATTCAGTAACAGTGATATTACTCACTAAGTATACATAAACTCAAAAGAGACAGTTGTAGAACACCACTGGCAAATTTCCCAATGTTGAGGAGAAACTCAACAAAATACTATAAGGAATGTATGTCAAAAATAATGATGTTATGTTGGGAGATGCTGTTGAAGGCAGAGAGGCCCTGCAGAGAGATCTAGGCAGATTAGGGGGCTGGGCAATCACCAGCCATATGTAATTTAACAAAGGTAAGTGACAGGTTCTGCATCTGGGTGGGGCAACTCTGGATGTAACTATACACCGTGGAACGAGATACTGGAGAGTAGCCCTATAGAAAGGGATCTAGGGGTTCTGTTTAATGGCAAATTGAATATGAGTCAACAGTGTGCCCTGGCAGCCAAAAGGGCCTACTGTATCCCAGTGTGCATCAGGTACTGACTGCACTGCTTGCTGGTCCAGGGAGGTGATAATTGCACTCTACTCTGCACTGGTACAGCCTAACCTAGTGCGTTGTGCGTAGTTTTGGGTGGCGCAATGTAAGAATGATATTAAGCTGTGGGAGAGTGTCCAGAGGAGGGCCATGATGATGGTGAAGGCTCCAGAGGGGAAACCATATGAGAAGTGGCTGAATTCACTTAGTTTTTTCAGCCTGGGCAAGAGGAGACTGAGGGGAGACCTCATCACGATCTATAGCTTCCTCATGAGGGTTATGTTGTATTTTGATGCTTCCGTGTATTACGGAAGAAAGTGTCAAGGTACAGGTGCATTCTGATTGGAAGAGAGACATAAAACAATGTAGTGAAAGGAAAGATCAGTTATACCATATGTTGTCCTTTGTGGGATATTGTCACTCCATTTTTCTGTTTGAGGTAAAGTTTCTGTAGCCTACGAAACAATAGAAATGTTTCACTTGATGAGTAACAGTGTTATGGATATACAGTTGGTGTCCTGACTCCCTGGTTTTCTTTAAAGCTGTCAACCACATTCTGGATCTCACTTTGCTTCTTGCTGAACAGAAGCAACCCTTTTCATCTCCTCTGGTCTAGTGCTGCAAACAGTGGGCAGGCAGGGGAGATAAACTTATTCATACCAGGCACAATTTAACCTGGGAAATGTGGTTGGTTTATGTGTTAGATTCAGGCTTTTGTATTCCAGTTGGGGTTTTAATTAGGAGGAAGGCCTTTCAGTGGCATTTGCCTTAATCAGGCAAGAGCAGCCACCTCACTGAAGGAGGAGCTTGGCATGGCAAAGGATCAGGCCTCAGCAGTAAGCTCTTCCAGAAACAGTCTCTCTCTGCTAAACAAAGTCCAATATGAAAAAAGGTTACTGCTCAAGTAATTTTTTCTTCAAAAATCACAAAGCACCTTTTGTAGTATATGAGAGAAGAATCTGAATAGAAACTTAGTAACAGCACTTTGATCTCAGTGCAGACCATTCCATATAGATGAGCTAAATTATTTTTTGGTTAAGCTGTACACAGTATTTACACAACAGCGGGATTAAATTTCACTGTCAACTCATAGCGATGTGTCCAGTTCTGGGCTTCTCAGCACAAGAGAGACATGGATGTGCTGGACAGAGTCCAACAAAGGTACACAAAGATGATTAAGGAACTGGAGCATCTCTTCTGTGAGGAAAGGCTGAGGGAGTTGGGACTGTTTAGCACAGAAGAGAATGCACATATAGGGATCTCGTCTGTGAGTATAAATCAGCGATGGGAGGTTGCAAAAGGGTTTGTAGCCAGGCTCTTTTCAGTAGTGTCCAGTGACGGGACAAGAGGCAGTGGGCATACACTTAAAACACAGGAAACTCTGAACATCAGGAAACACTTTTTACTGTGAGAGTGACTGAACACTGGCACAGGTTTCCCGGAGAGGTTGTGAAGTCTTCATCCTTGGAGATACTCAAAAGCTGTCTAGGCATGGTCTTGGGCAGCTGGCCCCAGGTGGTCCTGCTTGAGGAGGGGATTGGACACGATGACCTCCAGAGTCCCTGTCAACCTCAAAACAGTTTGTGATTCTGATTCTGTACATGCACTCTGGCTCTAAAGACAAAATTTAATTTGTATAAAAAGTGAAAGAAGACATCTTCATTCAGTTGTGGCTAAGACAAGAATTAGTAGAAATAGTTTCCAATTTGTGTATTTTGATACTAAAAGAATACAGCAGGTAGTTTATGAGTAACTCTAGTTCTCATCATTGAAAGAATTAGGATTTGGTAATTGAGCTGTAAGTAGAATTATAACTTGAAAATTACATTCTCAATATATGGATGCATATGGAGTTTATTCTTGGTTTCAGTACCATTCAGTTACCATAGTAAGTTATTATGGGTAGATCTGCTAGAGATCAGATATGTGGTGCTATCTGAAATGGTAAAAACAAAGTCTGCAATTGTATTGTAGGAAAAATCAGTTTTGAAGTGATACTTACGAATTTTCCTATGCCAATCTAAAGTTCTAATCTGCAGCTTTTTTTTAGCATTGATATTATTGGTCTTCCCTGCTCTGACTCTGCAGCGCTAATACCAAGATCTTCTTATCTCATGCTGTGACATTTGTAAAGCTTATTTTTGGGCAGGCTGTGTCCACTGATTCAAGCATAGTGGGAACCAGGAGCTTTTCCAAAATTTTGTCAAAGTCTTTCTTTGTGACCTTCTTCCTCCTGTCAGATAAATCAGTTAATCTTTCTTTGGCTCAGTTTTGCTATCTCTAGAAAAAAAAAATCACATGATGTTGCTGCTGTAAATCTTCACTCATGGTCTGCTAGAGTACTTTGATACACTGAGATTTAAGGCACTGGAGAACTGTCTGTCTTACAGAATGGCTGTGGGCTCCTGTGCCTGGGAGCTGACCTCTAGTGGCTCATCTTCAAACTGGAGAGAGCAGCCAGGCAGTAACAGCTCCTCTTGGTCTCTCTGGAAAACATTACTCGGTAAAATGTCATTTGTGAACCCTCTTACCTTGACTTTTGTTAAGGTGATTATATACTTTGGATGTGTCAAAGATGGCCAACATTCAGCCTTTGAAGGAGAGGAAGATTGGATGGGTGGGTAGGAGTTGTGATTTTGAGGACATTTGTGACCTTGTGTGATACAACTCATTCATGTTATTTCAGAGCAACTAATAAAAGCTGCCTAGCGCGTCTCTGTAAGTCTGGTACACAGGCTGGTGCCATGCCAACTTTCAAAACCAGTGGATGGAAACACTAGGCTTGATACAGAAATGTTAGCTATAATTGTTGGGTTGATTTAATGGCCTTCTGACTGCACATTGTCCCACAGACATGGTGTCTGCCTCCACCATCCATTTACCAGTCCTCACTACCATTTGCAGTAAGGAGTCTCCATGGCTTTCAGCTTGCTTGTAATATAGAAGCATGTTGGTTTACTCGTTTAATCATATTAACCTTTCAGCCCTCACTTGGGCTGCCTGCAAGGTGACTTTTCCTTGCTTTCAAGTTTTCTATGCTTTTGCTTAACCCCCAGAACTAAGTGCTGAATGTCAGGCATTGGGCTTACAGATGCTTACACTAGTGTGGTGATGCTCCCTATGTCACTGCTTTTTTGCCTTTGCTACCCTTACTCCTCCTCAGTTCATACACTTCTCACTTGAACAGAACAATTATTGTTCCTTGTTTAACTTTTCTCCTTCTCTTGTCCCTGCTGGAAATCCTGGCTTAGTATCATGTTTTGAATAACTGTATGGCAGTTTGAAGTGTTTGCTGGGACAGGGCTTCTTTTTGGGCATCACTGATTCAGGTGTGTGCAAAATAAGAGAAAATTTCAAGTGAAAATAGCCAAGTTTTTGCATGTATAAGATCAGAATATTAGATCCAAGAATAGTAGCCATTTGACATATATTAAACTATTTTTGGCTTTCTAGCTTTTAGCAGAAATGTTTTTATAGTTCAGATTTATTTGGAGAAACAGCATTTAAAATGAGGTGCTCTGTGGAAATTTACAGTATGATTTATTGTTCTTCCCACTTTATACCAAGTGCTGAATTCAGTGCAGTGTTAAAATGTTTAACTGTGTCTTTTAGCATATTGCTACAAATAGGTTTAATAGCCACTGAAAATGTTTTTGTGTGTATGACAGTAATTCAGTGTGGCTTGTTTAGATTTTTTTGACCTTCAGCTCCAACTAATGATGGCAGATATGAATAATGTTTAGCTGTAAAGTGGCTGGGGCAAGAAACCTCCAAATACAAGTGCCAGAAAAATGAAGTACGATTAGTAGATAGTTCTGACTGTGCTACACAGTTTTACAAGTGTATTATTGTAAACCAGATTCAATGTGTTCATTTGTTTCCCATGTTTAAAGATCTTGGGTGCATAGCAGAAAAAAAGAGAAGGTGGGGCTTGTGTTGTAGCAACTGAAGGGCTGTGATGGGGTCCTGGAAAAAGGCTGAGGGTGAACCTGTTTAAGCTGCACTCATGCCCTTTCCTGGCCCTTGGTCCTGCATGCAGTAGCCTCAAACTGCCATGGCTTGTCACGACAGTGACCTACATAGGATTCAGGTTTTAAATCTGTAATAAGTCTGCTCCTACAGGAGAGGTGAGTTGTAATCTGTCTGATGACTCAGTTATCTGGTTTGAATGTGTGCCAGTAATTATATGAGGTAGACAAGCACAGTGTCAGTGCTGAAGAAATGCTCCTGTGGTTCCTTTCAGGCTGTTTACAGCCACCAAAAGCTTCAATAGTTAGATAGTGTGCTTTTTAGGACAGAGATGCTGCCATATGTTTGCAAGCATTAAGGCATTTTTATGGTACTGCATAAATAATATCCAAATAGAAACTAAAAAAAAAAAAGGAAGTCAGAGGCAACAGAAAATTGAGCCTCTGCTGATATAAGCAGGAGCTGTGTGCTGTGTTTGTATGCCCATAATTCACACAGTGTCTCTACCAAGCAATTGTTCTGTCCATCCTTGGGGTGGAAAGTACTTCTGAGAATTGCAAACCTGAGAGATTATCACATTTTATCATAGGTGTGGATAGCCAAACACTGCACAGCTGACAGAAGGTAATAAAGTTTGGATGAATGCTTGTGGTTAACCATTTTGCAATTGATTTTTGTTTGTAATTTTCAGAATTCAGTCGAATATTTCATTCTCTGAACCTATTTTTAGAACTTTAGGAAGTGTTTCAAAGGGCAGTTAGCTCCCCTGACTTGGTTTTAAGTATATCCACAAAACATTTATAACTTTGAACTACAGGAAAAGCATTACCTTTAAAGGACTTTTTTCTCTTTCTAGGAAGCCTGTACAAGCTTCCTTCCTCCACAGGCTTATCAAGCAAGCTATGTAAAGAGACATGGCTCCTGTGGCCACTGAAGAAAACAGTTGAACCAGAAGACCATTTGCTGGGATCCTAAACTGGAATTTATGCCACAGTGGAAAGGCTTCTTTCTTCCATCAGGCATCAGAATTGTTTTCTTTTGTGACCACGGACAGGGGGATTCTTGTCAAAAGTCATGAGTTAGACTGTATCTATCAGATAGTTAATGGCAGCAGGTGCTCTCCAAGGATGCTTAGTGCAGGCAAAACCAGATGTCAGGGAGGCAAAGTAAATGTCATTGCACTTAGCTGAAGCTGAACTCAGAGCTGCTTTCCACCCAGCAAGCATTTTACATCTGCAGTGTGCTGCCATTGCAGCATTGACTGGTTTTCACGATTAGGTAATTAATTTCTGCATTGCAGTTCTGGATGCATGCAGCTTCATTGTCTTTACCATTACCTCTTAAAAAACAAAAAAAAAAAAAAAAAGAAGGAAAGCAAAAGACATGTTGAGATCTGTAGATATGAACATCTATATTCCTTAGTAGGATAAGATAAGCAATATATCATACTGTTTGATGTGGAGTTTGTGCTGTTTGAGAGGGTAAATTGGCACTGAGGTTAGGAAACTAAAGCCTTTTACATATTCTCATGAAGAGAAAATTTCAACTATTTCCACTCAATTCTGGAAAATAATGTTAGTTTGAACTTTTGAAGTACAAGCCATCAGGGGCTTTTCTTGGGTAGCAAGGGAAGGATTTGCAGCTTCCATAAGGACCATCGTTCCCAGGCTGTGCAGTGAAGGGAAAGGAGGTATCTCTTGAGGACAGGCATTGTCAGAAAAAGGTTGGCCAGTGATTTCTTCCTGCCTGGTAAAAAAAAATATATCATATATGAAGTTACTCTGAAATCCAAGCCCAGAACACAAGAGAAACCCTTAACTCATTTTTAGCAGTTTAGTGGAACACTGATAAGCACCTTTTAAACTCACATATTCTGACTATGTCTCAGCATCTGTGAAAAGCCAGGTGAAAGGAAAATGAGTGTCACATCTCAAGACTTTGTGATGCTGAAGTGTAGGTGTCCAAATGCTGATGTGGCCAAACAACTATGCAACCATATATGAAACTTGTGACCTACAGAATTGTGATTATGAAGAGGAAACATACAGAAGACTGTCCTCTGAAATTCTGAGAGAGTATTGGCATGCTTCATCTGAATTTCAGAACTGATGCCATAAAAAACCCCAATCAAATAAGCACAGGTTACAGCTTTCTTGTCCTAGCAGTTTATATTGCAGAATTTAAGAATCCTTTGTACTTCCAAATATCAATCTACTGCTTCAGTTCTTATTGTGGATTTAAAGGCCTAATTTTACAACACAAATCTGAAGATGTGTGTAGATAACAAAACAACAGGAATATCAGAGAATCACAGAATATTAGGAGTTGGAAGGAACCTCGAAAGATCATCTAGTCCAACCCCCCTCCCGCAGCAGGATTTCCCTAGACCAGGTCACGCAGAAGCGCGTCCAGACGGGTTTTGAATATCTCCATAGGAGACTCCACAACCTCTCTGGGCAGTCTGTTCCAGTGCTCCCTCACCCTCACTGTGAAAAAATTTCTACGTGTATTCACACGGAACCTCCTATGCTTACAGCCATTGCCTCTTGTCCTTTCACTGGGCTTCTCTGAGAAGAGCCTGACCCCATCCTTCTGACACACACCCTTCACATATTTAAAAGCATAGATGAGGTCACCCCTTAGACTCCTCTTCTCCAAGCTAAAGAGACCCAGCTCCCTCAGCCTTTCCTCATAAGGAAGATGTTCCACCCCTTTCTTCATCTTTGTGGCTCTGCGCTGGACTCTTTCCAGCAGTTCCCTATCCTTCTTAAACTGAGTGGCCCAGAACTGGACACAATATTCCAGATACGGCATCACCAGGGTAGAGTAAAGGGGCAGAAGAACCTCTCTTGACCTACTAACCACACCCCTTCTAATACACCCCAGAATCCCATTGGCCCTCCTGGCCAGAAGAGCACCTTCTGCGGGAAGGAAAAGTAACTGTGGTCAGAGCAGTCACTTGATCTTACTGGTCTAAGTTTGCAGGAAAGATACCTAACAAAGAATGTAAATTGTTGCATAATCAAATATGAAAGCTTCTAGTACTTTACCCTGTTCATTCTCTTGGTAGTTGTGTTTTGAAACTCCTTATATAAAATAACCCAATAACAAAATAATAGAATTTAGAAATGAAGAGGATGAGATATTGAACTAGTGCCCATTACTTTATCTTCTTTTCACAAAATCACAGAATCATTAAAGTTGGAAGAGACCTCTAAGTTCATCAAGTCCAACCACCATTCTGTTACCAACATGCCACTAAACTATGTCCCTAAGTAGTACATCTATATGTTTTTTAAACACCTCCAGGGATGGTAACTTCACCACTTCCCTGTGGAGCCTCTTCCAATGCCTAACCACTCTTTGGGTGAAGAAATTTTTCCTGATATCCAAATATATTAAAATAACCTCCCTTCAGGTAGTTGTAGAGAGAGATGAAGTCTCTCCTGAGCCTTCTCTTCTTCCGAGTAAATAACCCCAGTTCCCTCAGCCACTCCTCATAAGACTTACTCTCCAGACTCCTCACTATCCTCATTGCCCTTCTCTGTATGTGCTCCAATGCCTCTATGTCTTTCTTGTAGTGAGTGGCCCAAAAATGAACACACTACTAGAGGTGTGGCCTCACCAGTCCTGAGTACAGGGAGACAATCACCTCTCTGGTCCTACTGGCCATACCATTTCTTATATAGGCTAGGATGCTGTTGGCTTTCTTGTCCACCTGGGCATACTGCTGGCTCATCTTCAGCTGGCTGTCGACCAGCACCTTCAGGTTGCTCTCTGCTGGGAAGCTTTCTAGCCACTCTTCCCCAAGCCTATAGAGTTGTGTGGGGTTGTTGTTACTGAAATGTAGGACCTGGTACTTGGCCTTGTTGAACCTATCCCACTGACCTCTGCCCATTGATCCAGCCTGTCCAGCCTCCCTATTCTCAAGCAGATCAACACTTCCTCCTAACTTGATGTCATCTGCAAACTTCCTGAGGGTGGACTCGATCCCCTTGTCCAGATCATTGGTAAAGACATTGGCCCAAAGCCAACCCCTGGGGAACCTTCATAGAAGGTTTCGTGCCCTGATAAAATATCGAACAGTTTGTAAATGAGCACAGCCTTTTTAGTTTTTTTGTGCCACTGTCAATTCTTGAAGTTATTGTAGTTGCTACCCAAGGATGCAGTACTTGTTGGAGGGTTAGGTGTGAGAAAGTGGGTCAGGTTACCTGGACCCTGAATGCTTAAGAAATTCTCAATATAATCTTGTTAACCTGCAGGTATTATATTTAAATGCCTTATAGTTGGCTTGAAAAAAACCAGTTGTCTCTTTCAGCATCTCAGTAGCTTCATTAGATTAGCTTATTATTCAGTCTGAACTGAATTTTATAAACTATACCATTACATATTTACTGATTTTGTTTTAAATATGCCACGAAGTACTGTGATGAATCATTACAGCTGATATTTGCCAAAATAAATTTATGAGATGTATCTGTTAAAGCTGTATTTTTAATATTTTTATGTTTTGTATTTACTTTCTTATGGAATTGCTTTGTTTAATAAA
Organism: Galbula dea; assembly: GCA_013399015.1. Lineage (NCBI taxonomy): Eukaryota > Metazoa > Chordata > Aves > Piciformes > Galbulidae > Galbula > Galbula dea. The sequence continues at coordinate 187,473 of VWZX01009217.1, read as the reverse complement.
TCTGCAGGCACTTTTACTGTCTTTAATTCGAAATAGATGTTGAAGGAAATGTTTTCAGATATATTACATTTTACTTCAGTTTTTTTTTGTTAATGGTCTTCCCTTTCAAGGGAAATTATTTTATGTACTTAAGAAGCAATATTCCATGAGTTTCACGCCAATATTTTGGGCATTGGTGTAATGGGAACTTGTGGCATACTCCATGTTTGGACTGGGTGTCAGTAGTTCCTTTACAAGTTCCAGCATCAGGTTGGCTTCACAGTGTTATAAAACTATTTGGTAAAACCTGTACAGATGTTGGTAAAACCAAACTATCCTACCCTGTTCAGTGCAGAACAGCAGACAGCTCTTGTTTCACCAAGGCAAATTAAAATAGCCATATAATTTTTCCGTGTTGTTTCCTGTCATGTGCTCCTTAACAGCGTGTCTATGACCAACCTTTCAATACTCTGTCCTTACAATACAATTTATTCTTCTGCCCAATTTATTTGTTGTTACCAAAAGTCGATGTTACATTGCTGAAGCACATCCAGGCTGGAGAATTAAGATAGTAAAATATGGGCTGTGCTTCACACTCATTATAGAGTCACAGAATCATAGAATAGTTTAGGTTGGAAGGGATCTTTAAAGGTCATCTAGTCCAACCCTCTCTGCAATGAGCAAGGACATCTTCAACTAGATCAGGTTGCTGAGAGCCCCATCTCTCAGCATCTGCCAACTCTTTGGGCAACCTGTTCTAATGTTTCACTACCTTCATTGTAAAAAATTTCTTTATTATATCTACTCTAAACTTACCCTCTTTTAGTTTAAAACCATTTCCCCTTGTCTTATCGTATAGTTGTAAATTACATCCTATTTAAGGAGAAATAGCTGTAATCAGCAGGAATGGAAATAGAATTAAAGTGCATTATGGTTCAGTGATGCAATATATTTTTACCTTGGAGCACCAGAGGATTAATAGTTTTATACCTAACACTTAAAAGGAAGAATAAAGTATAAGTCCACCTTATGGTGGTATGTGTCCTCAACTTTTTTCTCTTTAGAGGGAAAGTCTCTGAAGTGAATCTGGCATAACAATACCAGCTCCTTACAGTATTTGCCTCACAGAGGTAGGAGTTAAATATTGTGTTACTCCATGTTTGTATGGAGTATCAACCATCAACACGTTTGAGGTGCTTGCAAAGCTGTCTTGAGTACTGCAGGTTTAAATTGGTAATAAAAATTGGTAATAATTTGAGTGGTGAAAAGAATTATGTAGGTCAGTAGCTTTCCAGAACTCTTCACAGTTCATAAACCAGTGTTTTATGAAGGTTAATTTCTTTATAAAGTCAGTGCTGTGAAATTTGGGTTCTGGAGAGCAGTGTTTTTCAGGAGTGCAATATTGTATTTTCTTCTTCCTGAAAAAGATGTCATTGCTAGCTGGTTTTGTAGTGGATGAAGGTTCATAAATATCTTGTATGCTTTTCGTTGCCACAGGGTCACATTACTTATGGGATTAGGGGTTCCAATATGGGGGCAAAAAATACTGTAATTTACGTACTTCTATTAAGTAAAAATGTACCCAGTCTCACAATGACATTTGTAATTGCTCTAAAGGTCAGATTTTTACTCAGGTTAAAGTTTTTCTACTCTGCATCTCTTACTTGACTGTGGTATTTAACACTATTACAAGAAAATATAGATAAGTTGGGGTTTTTCTCCCATTTTGGAAAGAAAATTTAAACTGAAAAAAACCCTGCAAAATTATCTCAGAGAAGTTCTTATCATAAAAAAAGAACCCCTCTTAGTGATTTGTTATTTCAGTCTTACTTTATTTTTCATTTTATTTTTTTGTATTCTTTTCCTGAAGATCTGAATTATTGCCTCTCCAAAAAGATGAGTCTTTGTACAGTATAAAGCATTTTCTTTAAGAGGGAACCATGATGGGGGGAGAATGAAAGTAAAGTATTTGCAAATTAGCAGTAGAGGTGTATTTGTGTGCACTCTTAAAATCTGCAGAATGGCAGCTGGGAAGGTACAAAATTCAGAGGATCTGAAGATCTGGTTTGAGAATTGACCATTACTCAAACACAGACTAAGTAGACATGTAACCAGTGGAGTGTTTAAGGAAGATAAAGTAGAATAGCATTTGCTGCTGTTTTGGTTCTTCTGGTTGCTGGCAGTTCTTGGGGGTTTTTCCACTCAAATAGTCTCAATAGCTCACTTCCCTGGCTAAGCAGTAATTTTCTAATTAAGTGGCATTTCAAAGACAAATGTTATTTTCTTGATGTCAATACTTGTCACAGAAAGGATTCCTTATAGTGAATCTCCCAATCAGCTGTCCAAAGGTTAGCTGCTGCAGCATTCTTTTGGCTCTGTAAACAGAAAAGTGCCCCAACTCTGTCTGATTTTGCAAACCTTAAGGCTATCCACTATCTATAAATTTACTTAATGTCTCAGTCCTAAGCTTGGGAACCAGTTAGCAGTGGCAGTATATTAGACTGATTATCAGTATGTGACTTAAAAATGCTAATGTTACTGGGCTTTGATCCATTGTCATCCTTCTGAAAGTACCACTCCTATAGGTATTCGAGTATTTGACTAGCCTAGCTTATTCATTTCATGCAGCCAGCTTAAAGTATGCCTCATACAGCCAGCTTAAAGTATGCCTAAAGCCATTGCCAGCCTGAAGTCATCTTATACACCTCAAAATATTGTCCCCAGTTCTTAATGTATGGTGATGCATTAAGGCCCATTTTCTAAAGCATGTCCTTTAACCTTATTTTTTTTTAAGTTGTTGAGAAGACAGTCAGCTTTCTGACTAATAGTTTTGGATCAATCTGCTGTGTTCTGCTGTGTTGATATTCTCCAAAATCAATCAGTGGGAATGTGACTGAAGCTTGCTTCTTGAGCTTAGAACAAAAAAGCAGTCCAGAAAAATAATGAATACTTTTTTAAGGGAAACTGTAGTGTCTACAGAAATTTAATGTAGCCTTCAGCAGACACTTTACAGACTTGAGAATCTGCGACCCTCAGTGCTAAGGCTTGTCAACTCAAATGTGTTTATTCTTTCCTACCTATCTGATCTCAGTTCCATCCATTTTATGTGCCTTGGCCATGGTAATATTGTTTTGTGTTCAGCGTTCTGCTGGAGGGTGAGTGAGCTGAGACACTTCTCAGACATGTCACTTAAGTTTAGGTCTCTTTGCTAGGAACATGAGTGTCTAATTGCAGTTATTTTTAATGACTGGGAGTTTCTTTTGATACTAGGTGATGCAGATGTATCTCCCATTCTGTGGGATTGCCATTTCCAATGCCCAGCTTTTTGCAGCTTCAAGGAAGGAATATGACAGAAGCAGGGTGAGTAAGAATGTATATTGAGCCAATATCAAACCTTTGTCTTTTGTTCCTTCAGATTCCAGCTATGTGTGTTTGCTAAGCAGACAGTTTCAACTGTTTCACAAAAAAATGCATTTTCAACAGATCACTGGCTTGACTGAGGCAGCAAGCAGAGAGCGTGGGAGGGGAATACGCTCACGGTGGTAGCTGTTGTTTCCTGATGTTAGTTCCATGTTTCATAGTGCTGAAGCAATTGTTTGTGACACAGATGGTGAAGGAAAGAGTGTTACATTGGCAGAAATTCAATCTGTTGTAAAATTCCAGTAATATCACACCTTTGCAATCTTAAATTTGTCATATTTAGTTCATGTACAAATAATGTGGATATATCTTTAAGTAAGCAAGAAAAAGGCCATATGTGAAGGGTTTTGACAGCGTGTGTGCTGCATAGATACATTGCTCATGACTGCTGATGCGATGCATGAGTTTGGGACAGGAGATTTGAAAGAAGTGAAATGAATGCTAAACTCACATACTTTTCAAAGAGATCTTTATTTTTTTAAGAAATAAAATGGTAATTTTGGAAAGTGTTTTTCTTAAAAATCACCTTTCCTGCACTGACAGAAAATTATCGATACTTTTGTTATCATGGATCACAGCTCCAGAGTTTCAGTAGAAGTATCACTGGTTGTGTTGCAGTTACTCATCCTGCAGGAGAAACTACAGTAGGGTGGCTCAGTGTATTGAGCACTGACATTTATACACTCAGGATTTTTGAGCTTTCTGTGTATGGAAACTAATGCTTTCCACTACTTCAAAAACTAACAATAGCATTTTCTAATGATGTATATATTTAAGGGTCATGAAGCATCTGAGCTTGTGTTCTGTCCAGATTTGACTACAAACCACTGTATTTTGGTGTGGAGGTGTGGTGGAGGCTTAGGAAAGGGAAAAAGAAAAATTCTGCCAAAGATTATTTTTTCTTTGTATGATCTTCAAGCAAAACAGTTGTTTGATTATACAGAGACTTTAAATTTGCTGCAGATTTCCAGCCTGCAGGGAAAAACAAAAGATTTCTGAGGAGTCAGCATTTCATCTTCTTAGGGAGAGATTCAGAAGAAAACTGTTAGGCATTCTGATCCTACAGGAGAAAATGGTAAATTCTGTTGGTTGAACATGTCAAGGAAATTGTATTAGAGATAACTGATCGTTTGTTTCTTGTTGGTGCGTCAGGCATGTGAGACATAACAAATATAATTGCTATTTGACAGCTATGTGGTTACCTGTACTTAATTGCATTTCTGACCTGTTGGTGGTCTTTAGCTTTGCCTAGTCCATGTTTGAAATTAGTTGGCAAGTAATGTGATTAAAAAATCAATATACTTTGCCTTCCCTATCAAACTGGACACCAATAGTGGCAACTTCCACCGACTCTGATCAACATTTTGCTGATGACCACTGCATCAGGAAGGCTAAGACCACTGATGTTTATATTCTTACTTATCTAATATTCTTTAGTGTTGGTGCCCTAAACCAGAATAAAGGAAAAAGCATGCTTCTTTGGACCCGTGGTAAGAAATAACATGGACTATTATTTTTAAAGTTGACGAAATGAAAGAGGAAGTCCTTCATTTTAAAACAGTGTATTTTACAGACACATTGTTAGGGGTAAAGACTGGATCAAAGTGCTGTTGGAATATGGAAGTATTGATGTGGTTTTTTTCTTTCCAGCTTTGAAAGTGCAAAACGGATAATAAATTAGTAAAGTGGAGTTTAAATGGACCAGCAAATTCAGCACAACAAATCAAGTAACTCAATCCATACTGCATACTTGGAGAGTTGTGTTACAGCCATTGTTTCATTTTGGGACCACAGTGAAACAGTTTGAAAGATTCTCATTGTTTGCCAGGAGCTGGATTTTACCCAGTTATGAGCTAAGAAATACTGAACTTCTTTCTTTCTTCAGATACTCCCATCCCAATTCTTCAGCCATAAGAATCATTAAGAACTTTATTTGATGAAGATTTTCATTGGATCACTCATATTAAAATCAATCCCAGAGATTACACCTCCTTTGCAATGCTCCACATATTTATTAATTCTACAACCAATACAAGGGTTTTCTGTCCTTCTATGCAGGCTTTACTGGAAGTAGTGAATGACCTCTTTGAGGAACAGACTGACTTAGAGAAAATTGTCAAGAAAATTATGCATCGGGCCCAGACTCTACTGAAGTGTGAACGCTGCTCAGTGTTACTTCTGGAAGATATCGAATCACCAGTAAGTATGGCTACACATTTGGCAGAAAGGCTAATATTTGAGTGATGGAGCATCTGCTTTTATTGTGGTGTATTTTTTTTTCATGTCATATGTAAGTACTAGACAGCAATTATTCTTCCAGCATATCATTCTCTAAATGTAACTCAGGTACAGGCTGAATCTTTATGAACACCACTGTTGTGATTTAACCCAGTTGAGCAGCTAAGCCCCACACAGCTGCTCACTCATTTCCCCACCCCAAAGGATGGGGATGGGAATTGGAAGGGTAAAAGTGTGAAAACTTGTGGGTTGAGATAAAGACTGTTTAGTAGGTAAAGCAAAAGCAGGGCAAAATAAAGAATTCCTGTGCTACTTCCAATCAGCAGGCAGATTTCTGTCATTTCCTGCAAACCAGGGCTTCCATACATGTCATGGTTAGTTGTGAAGACAAATGCTATAACTCTGAAAGTGCCTCCCTTCCTCCTCCTTACCCCAGCTTTTATTGCATCATGAGCATGATGTCATACAGTATTGGGTATCCCTTTGGTCATTTGGGGTCAGCTGCTGTGGCTGTGTCCCATCCCAATCTATTGTGCACCCCCCAGTCTATTCACTGTGGCAGCAGAAGTGTGAAACAGAGAAGGCCCTGACACTGTGCAAGCCACTGTTCAGCAATAATGGAAACATCTCTTTGTTGTCAACACTGTTTTCATCACAAATCTGAAACATGTCACCATACAAGCTGCTATGAAGAAAATTAGCTCTATCCCAGCCAAAACCAGCATAGGTACTTTTTTTTTTTTTAAATGGAAACTGGAAGGTACATTTCTGGTCATTCAAGGGTATTTAATGTCTGTAAGTTGCTGATGGATCTATCAGTGGTGTGATTTAGCTGGTATGCTGTGATTCTTGGTTGTCTGTGTAGTGGAATTAGTGTTTATTACAGAGAAGAAGGAAGGTGCTCCTGTGGTCTGCTTAAAAAAAGCAAAATTACCTCATTTGTTATCAAATATTTATTTGCTCTGTTCTTTTCTGTCATTGTATAGCCACTAAAAGGAACGAATAATCCTTCTGTAGTTTAATTTACATTTACATGGAATTTATGACCTTGCTAACATTTTCAGGCTAATGACATATCAAATACATGGTTCTTGCAAGCAATTCCAGAACCAGTTGCATCAGCAACCAAATCTTCAGTGCTTATTTTTAGAGCTAACCTTTACTACATACATTCCAGTAAATTATTGATATTTCCGCAGTGTTCATACTTTTACATCTGTTATTGTTGTTTAACTGTAGGGAACTGAAATACTTGCATAGTTTCTATTCCAGTATATATCATGTTGCATCTTTAATGTAACAGAATACTTTAATTTAATCAGACTACTGATCCCCCAGAAATAACAAAATTAAACTCATCAGGACTTTGTTTACAGATAGTCCTGTGTATTCAGTAACTCAGTGAGCTTTACAGCAACCTAATCAGTGTCTTCACAGTTGTCTATTTCTGAACTGCTCTTGTTAATGTTTATTTGTGAAATACAGTATTTTAATGTGGAAGAACAAGACAGCAAGGGCTGAACCTGCAACACAAAGTTTTCTCAGCTACTTTTGGTGGAACATGGGATTTGTTCCTTCCTGGTAGTTTCCTACTCACGCTAGTTGTTGGCAGGGGCGTGTTTGTGAGTGGCTATGGTTGAACATTCTAACCAGCTTCTTTAATACTTTGCAAAATAAATAGTGAGAACGAGTCTCAGTTCCTAAGTGATAAAAATGCTGTGAAAAGAGAAGTGCTTTTGTTATTTTGTCATAGTAATTTTTCCCTGAGGTAATAGAAAATCCATTGGAAAAGACACATTTGCATGCAAATGTCTAGATAGTCACACACTTGTTCTTATGACAGGAAGAAGCTTTTACATTGAGCAGGTGAAGTAAAAATATGACTTTCAGCATTACTGAAGTATCTTTGGTTTTTGAAATTGCTGTGTTCACCTGAGCAAGGAATAATTATTTCATCGCAGAGCTCTTAAGTTGAACATAAGCTATATGGAAGTATTTGTCAAGAGTTGGATTTCACACACAGTTTTGATGGGGGCTTTCACTGGGATTTTGTAGTACTGCCATTTGTAGGATATGAGAGCCTCTTTAAAAATATTTAATGCTTTTATTAGTAGTAAAATAAGTGACTGTCTTTCTATTGGTACCTCCCTTCAGTGTGTTCAGGCTATTCAACACAAACTATTATCCTTTCACTGATTTGAGAAGTAGTTGAAAGATAAAAATATTGCCTGTAGTATTATTCTTTTTTCTACCTAAGTATCTTTGGATTCACTGACTCTGTAATCAATTATTTGTTGCTGGGCTGTGGCAAGTCTAAATGATTAACAAAGACAGAATCGTTTCTGTGTATGGCAGAAAAAAACCCATTATTTTTCTCTTCTGAGGAAAATAGGATTCTCATTTCATTTAAACTAGTAGAAATTAAGTACTTTCAGTGGAATATGCCCTAAATTACATTTGCTTTCATAAAAGTAAGATTGAAGTTTGTATTTCTTTTTTGTATTCTGTTGTGGAATTTTCATGTTTTCTAGATTGTTTTCTCTTTCTAGACCCCCCACACTGATTTTATAATTACAGGGTACAGTTCTGCTACATTTTTATGAAATGCCATTATGTTTGCAAGTGTGATATGATTTTTATTTTTTCACAGAACAGTACATTGTGTTAGTAGCAGGCTGTGGGTGGCATTGTTCACTTCACTTTTCTGCTTTTAGTACTGTTTCTACCTTTGAGCATGGAGGGTTTTTCCCCAAACCACAGGCAGTGAGTTCTCATTCCTCTAGACCAGATGCTAAAATGTGGACAGCCAAGGCATTCAGTTAAGCCTAAACTTTTTTCTAAACAGTCATAAATCTTAGGTTAATTTGGAGTAGGAGAATAGCATGTTGCCACCCACTTAGTCATTTTTACAAGTGGCAAAACAGTTATTTTCCTGATTCCCCCATATTTTTGGGAGTTACTCTGTGTATCAGAAGACATCTCCATTGAGTAATTCAGTGTTGAGCCATGTCTAAAATATTGTCATTTGTACATTGTGTGAAAAGCTTTTACAGTACAGAACTGAAGATGGGGACCCATACTAGCATCCAAAAACATTACCTATATTCTGTGTCACTTTAGCCACTCTTAAAATGTTTCACTTATGTGCTGTTGGCATATATGTTCAAGGAAAATTGGTTGCAATTAGTAGTGCAAATGGATATTTCTGTTTATTTTCCTACATTAAGAAAAGTAAAGTTTGGGTAAAGCTCCATAATTCCTGTTCCAAAAGCCCTTTGAAGGGAAGCATATGTTGTTCCATAAAATAGTTTCATGAAGGAATCTAAAGATACAATTTAATTTGATATTGTTTGTTAGTGAACTGTGTGAAATGTGTATTTTGAACATGAATTCTCCATTGTGGGAATACAGATGGAATTTTTATTGTAAGATCACTGGGTAAAAAATACAGTTTAAGTATAGTAGCCTTACATTACTATTTTCTTGCATATTTATTAATCTTAATAACAATTTTAAGTTACTTTTTTGTGACAGGTGGTGAAATTTACAAAATCCTTTGAGCTGTTATCTCCAAAATGCAGTGCTGATACTGACAACAGGTTAGTAGCACTCGTGTCCTCTATGGCAATGGATTCCTTTATTTTTCACATGGTTTCAAATTTTAAATTTATTCTCCTATGGAACTTGGGTAGATTTGATTGAAGAGTGTGAGCCTACAGTTTTTACTCAGGCAAGACTTCTGCTTTCTTCAAATAGACTGGCCTGATTAAGCATACATGCCCATATTTTTGTGTGTGTATATGCACTAACATTTTATCAGTGTCTCAGAAACAAAACCAGGAAATAACTGATGACTTCTGTTGAACTTGTGGAGACCATACAAATGTTCTTTTGCACAGTTAATACTGAAGTAAAAATTGCAAAATTATTTTAGATTGTTTGTTGATCTCTTACAAAATGCCTCCTTACAGTTGTGTTGAAAGGTTTCCAGTAAAATTTTATTTCTGCTCATGTTGTCAAGCTGGAAAGCCTGAAAACCTCAGAGAACATGTATTTTCTAAAAATTGTGTCCCTTGACTAAATCTTGTTTGAGACCCCAGTCAGTATAGAAGTATCTATTTTATTTAGTAGGACCTATATTTAAACATTGATAAAGGGGTAATTGTCAGTAGTAATAGAAAGAGCTTTTTACTCATGTAGGGTTACTGTGTTAATTCCTACAAGATAATACAATTGTTAATAATTCACATAAAATGTCCTTTATACCAAATAAATGGGTGGATATAAGAAGGTTTCTCCCATCTTTCAGGGTCCAAAATCAGTGACTGTCATACACATTTTATGCAAATCAACTCATACTGATTCTGAATTAGAATTTTCCATATCAAATGGCTTCCATAATGAAAACCTAGTCTTCTGTCCAGCTTGCTATCCATAGCTTAGGACACTTGAAGATTACTTTGTCCTTTGCCACATTTAAGCAGCATTTTAAAATATTTTGGGGTACTTTGCCTTCTTTAGTGCTTTATTTCTTCAGTTCCAGTGTGGAAGCTACCACTTCATTAAGGTGAATGGGCACATTGTACTCCAGATTATGACAGGTTGTAATTCTTAATGGTTTTCATGGCTTGAGCTCACAGCATTATAGAAATGGGTTGTGTTATTTTTAAGATGTGCAAGCTGACAGCAAAGTCCAGGGCCACATGGAGTGACACTTAAAAGCTAGATCTCTTCTGTGCCTTATGTACTAGCTGAGAGATTAGGAATGGTGAGACAAATGGAAAAAAAGTGATAACAAATAGGAAGGTTTTAATATGAATAAGTAATCTGATGATTCATCAGAAAGCAGAAGTTACTGCCTTTGACAGAGAACTTCAGAGTAGCAGTTGGTCTTTCCTAGGTCAATTAAATGAGTGAAAATACATTCCTTTTGTTTAGAAACAGGAGCATGAATCAAGGGATGTGGTTGTTACTCCTGTTTTTGTCAAACTTCATCTGTAGATAGATTAGTCAAAACAATGTAGAGTGGTGTCAAGATAACTGAGGTGGATCATTTCTTGTTACCATAGTTATATTAGCATGTTATAAAAAGTAATTTGTAGTAGCCTGCTCTGCATGTATTTAAGTCAAGATTATTTTAACTTTAGTCTGAAACATGAGTAAGTGCATGAAATCTGGTAGAGAGTCTTTATAAGATTTATAAAGGTATATTATTGTACATCTTAGTATAAAAAATCATTGGTTTTTCTTTTGTTTTTCATTGAGTGGAGAGTGAAGTTGGTCTTACAAAGACCATGGGTAGAGTGGCTTGTGTGATTGTCACATTTGGATCTAGCACAGGCACAGCTTGAATTATTGGCAGTATAGCGTGAAAATAAAGGTTATTTAGGATACAGAACAATGCCACGAGCCCTTGACATATGAGCATTTTTCTAGTGAGTTTTGCCGTTTTCATTCTACATTCTGCAGCTGTAACTGATGTAAAGTCCTGAGATGTTTCATGTGGAAAAAAATGGCAAAATGGGTTTCTTCATCATTACACCAGTGAAGATAAATATTATTTCTTTGGAATTATAGTGAAATCCAAAGAGATTATAGACTGAAAACAATTCTGGTTATAAGTTTTATCTGAAGGAGAGAGAAGCTCCAGGAACATTATAATCTTTCATGTCCTAGCATACTTTCTCACACAGTTTTAGAATAAATTAGCATTTCTTTTGCTCTTCTTGCATCTGGCTAATAGCATTTCACCTATTTAGTCCCTAAATATTATAATGAATACTCATGTATTTTTTTCCTTTGCTACTGTTGTAAAGAAATAACTTGAAAAAACACATTTTTCTGTTCAGTTTGCAATTTTTCAGCAAGCAGCATGATCAAGTTTGTTTATTATCCATCATGGCACACTGTTGGTCTCATTTTTGCCAGTGATTTTGTTCTTGAAGTACAGGTTTGTCAAGTCTCCTAAATTTTATCTCCCTTTGAAAAAAGCTTACATAAATCTTCAAAGATTTGAGGGCACAGGTCTCTAACCTGTGTACCAGTTGTTGTGGAAAGGTCAACTGCTTGACCCAGAGCGTGGGCTGCATGTCAGAAAATATCTGTGCTCCTTCCCAGTTGGGCTGGTATAGGGAAAGTGCTGAAATCCCTGCTACTATTGTTTCAGCACCACGGTGTCCTGAAATAATGGTCACTCATGTATCACTCCATGCCCTGCTGTATTTTTATGCTTCTTAAGGTGTCTTTCTGCTCTTCTAGTCCTAGGAACTGAAAGGGCTCATGTCATGTTAGAAGGGGTTGAAGGTACCCATGATTTTGGCTGCAGTACTTTCCCACTGTACTTTCTGCAATCCCCGTCAGAGGATCTTTGGGGAAGATAGCAAGGGCAAGCAGCTGCATAAAGGGGGAACCTGCAGCACTGCTCGGTGTCTCGAGCTGGGTTTACCCTGCTGCCTGGCATGCTATGCTCCTGCTAGTGTGTGGGCAAGACAGGGAGATGGTGGCATGCATCAGTCCTGCAGGACTCACTCACAATTTTCCACAGTATGGAGGAGATTGTAGCTTGTGATTTTTAGAGTAGCTTGTGAGTGTTCTGAGTTGCTGAGGATGGAGACAGAGCCAGCTGGCTGTGATTTGCATCAGAATTAATCACTGATATTTTCTCCTACTGAAAGTTGAGTGCCTCTCTTCCAGAGTGCAGTTGTAAAGCACTTGCTAGGAATGGAGACAACATATTAAAACATACTTTTTAAACTTCTTCCTGAATGATATGTTGTTTCTTTCACTTGAATTCATTTTTCTGCTTATAATGCTTGACACCAATAATGCAGTCCAAATTTGAAGTGCCTTATATTATAAAGATAATATCATGCAGAGTTTAAAGGTGTGAACTGGGAGCTGTGCGAATGAAATTAGATTTTTATCCTTAATTTTATTTTTTATTTCTCAAATATTGATGCCCTGAAATAAACTTCAAATTGTAAACATTAATTTTTTACATAGCTCAAAAAACATATTTCTATAAATGTTCCTAAGTATACACATAACATCTGTTACAGTCGCTCAAAATTCTTAACTCAAATGGAAGTTCATACACTTAGATTTATTTGTGTAAATCATTATTATTATCTTTATTTATAGTCTCTTAAGAATATTGAGTCTTCTTTCAAATAAGTGACTTAGTTGAATTAGTCTCCAGAAAATCAATGCAGCAAACAAAAATCAATCCCTTCACTTTGATCGGGTCTTTCAAGCATTTTACTGCGTGTCCTTCTTTCATTGTCCTACTTTCATTTCAAAGTGCATTACTTTGAAACTTCAAGCTAGTGTAGTCTTCTCTGTGGCTGCTCAGAGTCACTTTTTTCTGAGTCATGTTTCTTAGGTGTTGAAAGTTGATCAGTTTTCTTCTCAAAACTGAGATGACGTACATTCATTCATTTACATGTGAATAAGCTACACCTTACCAGTGTCAAAAACCTGTCTGCAATAAGTCAATGAGAACTTCCTTGATGATTAGATGAGGCTCAAGGTTAGGACTTCAAGGTCTGTGTAGATACTGAGTTTTCTGGAGAGGTTGGAGTGGAGTGGAGCAAGTTGAGCCCATAATTCTAGTGTCTTATGGTCATTTACTGTCAGCTCTCTAGCCCTTGATGTTTGTATGTCTACTGAGATCCACCTTACATTATTGATTTTAAGACTTATTTCATAATCCCTTCTTCAGTTGTTTGATTCTGGCATTTCAGACCAAAATAAAAAAAAAAAAAAGACATACTCCTTCACAGGAAAATTATTGGAAATATGAATTAATAACACCCCAAATTATTAGACTAATTTGAAAAGTTCAAATCTTAAAGTTACATACTATTAATTAACTCTGTAGAAAATATTTAGAACTCGTAGCTTTTGATGAGCAGGCTTGTATCCCATAGAAACTTGGAACATAATCCCACTCTTGATTCATAAGTAAATAATTCTATTATTAAATGCTGTATTTACTTGACTTGGGAGATCAGTGCTGTTTTCAATAGGAAGAATTGTGTAAAAGAGACAATTTTTGATGTACCATTTCAGTGAATACCAAATTATTGTTACTTAGATAATGTCTAGTAAACATTAATAACTGTGAATGGTTCTGCTGTTCCTATGAATATGCCTGCAAGACCTTCTGGACTTCCAAGCAATGTTGACTGTATTCTTTTCTTCCCTTGTTATGCCTTTTGATAGTTTCAAAGACAGCATGGAGAAACCATCATCTTATTCTGACTGGCTAATAAATAACAGCGTTGCTGAGCTTGTAGCTTCCACAGGTCTCCCGGTGAACATCAGTGATGCCTATCAGGATCCTCGCTTTGATGCTGAAGTAAGAGATTTTTAGAAATGTAAACATACACCATAGTTTTGGCATTGCAGCTAGTACAACATTGTTCTATAGTTATATCTAAGGGGCTGTAAAACATGAATTTTTTTTAAAATTATTTTTTTCTATCCTATATTTCCTTTTCCTGGTCTGCTGGTGTTGACATGGCTTTGTACAAGAAACACAGGTCACTGAATAACTTTAGGTAGTTACTAAGTCTGACCATGATTAGTTTTTTTTTTTTTCATTTTTAAGTGGTACTTTTCTCTACAAAGTGCTTTGATATTTATGCAAACTGATTTTTATTGCTGAAAGTTCCACTGCTGGTGTTCAGTGTTAGCAGCACCATCATTGTTAGCTGTTGGGGTGATTGAGAAACAGTGTAAACCGAACCACTATCTACAGAGACAAATGTTGTTTGGGATCTAACTTAGCTAACTAACTAATAAATAAAATAAACAAATAAAATATACACACAAATAAATATACACACTGGCTTAGTTATTTCTCCAAGATACATATAACTTATAATAAAAATTGGTTTTGTATCTTAAGGTATTAATTCCAGCCTCAGAGAGATGTAGATACAGATAAAAATATATCCTTAACACTTAAATAAATGTTAGAGGTATATGGAAGGACAAAATCTTCACAGAATTCTATTCACTGAAACAGTATTACTGTGGGGAGCTTGGCCAGTAGTTAGGCAGCATATTAATCAGTGGGCAGCTTTGGCCAGCAAGCTTGCTAAACTCTGTTGCTACGATAAGAGTGTATGGAAGTGTTTCATGATGAGAGTTTGCTTGGTTCCAGTTTTATTCCATTTGTCATTAAAGGAATTATCTCTCAAACCAGCAGAATTTATCAAAACAAGGCAAATAAAAGGGACCCACTGTAAAAGTGTAGAAAAAAACTGTTGCTACTGTTTTTTTCAGAATGTCAACAAGTACAATTAATGTCCGGCGTCTGTTTTCTGCCAAAGAGATATGCTAAAGCATGCGAATCCTTAATATGTTTGCAGTTGTATTTTTAATATATTATGTCCTGAATTATTCAGCTCTCTTATTTGTTTCATAGTTAGCCCTTTCCAAGTTAGAGGCACTGCCCAATTTATATAGAGAAAAAGAAAACAATAAAAAGGCAGTGATTATTTTGTATTGTTGGGTTCCTATGAAAATTTAATTCTTAAATTCAGTTGTTACAGTCTTTGTATCAGACAGTCAAGTGAAGTAAGAGGAACGTGTTATCCCTTATGACTTAGGTAGAATTAAATATGCATTTGTAGCGAGGAACAGTTATTCTGTTCTCTTTCTCTATTAAAAACTCTTTTTCTTCTGAGAACACTAATTGTCATTTTTGAATGTTGATGGTCAATTTTCAGTTCATTCACTGAGAATGTAATGCCAAAATATTTTCACTGAGTTTATTTTAAGGTACTCATCTGAAGCAATTGTTCCCCTATTCCCATGGATTTTAGGTGGCACTCCACTCTGATTTCAGTGATGAGTTCAGAGTATGTATAAATAGGCAGTACTCCAATTAAAACCTGAGTTACATCTTTTGCTAGCTAAAAGATCACAGTGATCCCATTCTGCCTGTAGTATATGGGTTATTGCTAGTCTTTTACTTCTATTACAGATTGCTTGTAGCACTGGTGGTTTTGGTAAGAGAACATCTCCTGATCTCCTGTCAGTGGACTTATCCCACTCTCTTATTCTAATCTCTTTTGAAAAAATAGTTTCTTTTCTTCAGAATTTGCGGCAATGGCCCTAAAGAATAAAGCTTATTAACTGTACAAAAGAGAGAATCAGTGGCACAACAAATTGCAAAGTTTTATACTATGTTAGATAGAAAACAATAAATGAGGCAGAAAATTCTCTTCGGAACCTCAAGAGCAAGTAAACCAACATAGAAAATACCAGATCTTGCGTTTGACCCCATCCTTCCATTTCTTCCTAGCTTGCACTTCTGCACAATTCCCTACTTTTGCTTTTCTTCTGAAAATGTGTACTTCCTATAAACCCCCTTTTATAGCTGCTTTACTAAGTCAAATTTCAGTTTGACAATTGTAAAGAGTATTTCTAAGGCACGCTTACCCAATGGAGTTTGTCTCTACTAATCCACCAGTGAAAGTAACCTAGGAATGTCTGGACATTGCCTCAATTGCAGTGTGTCTTTAATTCTGAATCAAAGTCAGTTTTCTGTGGCATCAGTTTTTAGAATAATCCTTATGACTTTTGGTTAATCTTACTATGAATGAAGTTTCAGCAGAATTTTTTTCTGAGTGAGAGCTAATCTGTATGGAATGACATTTGTAAATGGAAACTTATTCCTTGACATTTCTGTTACTAGAATTAGAATGTAAAAGGCTGCAAATCATACCTACTGCTAATGTAAGCACTCATTTCTGTGTTTTAGGCTGACCAGATTTCTGGCTTTCACATAAGGTCTGTTCTGTGTGTTCCTATATGGAATAGCAATCACCAAATAATTGGTAAGACCTTCCTTATGGCTGCATCATTTTTGTCCTAAAGTAAATTTAATTCTTTTTAATTCTATATTGCTTTTTCTTCTTTTTCCCATCTGAATATTATTAAGAAGTTATGGTACCTAGAATGTTTGCTAAGTATCCAAGAAGGGATGTTTTGACTTGGATACTATATAGACTTTTTCAGCTTTCCCACTGTGCCATTGTTAAGTTATATATTGTAATGAAACTTTAAGACTACCAAGATGAAAACAGAAATTCTAACAATACTAGTGAAAAAGATTTTGTATGTTTTGATACTTTCCTTGGTTCTCCCTTTTTTTGTACAGAACTCAAGCAACTTATTTCCGCAGTTTAGCAAAGGGGTTATTTCCATATTTAATGGTAAACTACACAGTCAAGGAAGACTTAACAGACAGGTTGTAGCAGCTGTCAGAGTTGCCTGTGGCGGCTGGTGTGTGCTGGATCAGGATGTGACAGGGTCTTACTGCTTGTTGGATGGGGTGCTTCACATCTACGAGCAGCTGCAATTTGCGCTGCATTATTACTTTCTTTTGGCACAAAAAGTAGTACCATTTGTAAATAAAAGTGCCAGATTCCTCTGTTAACTTTCCACAAAAGAATTAAGTCAAAGTGACAGCAGTTTAAACCAGCAGGGCAAGACTTACCTTGTGGCTGTCAGCAAGAGCTAAGTAGTGCGTTGCTGAAGGTGCTTGGTGCCATGTGGGATCAGGATCATTGAGTTTATTCAGCAGAAGGTCTTTTAAAAATATGGCTCATTGTTTGTTGTGAAGTGTGTATTATATTAAAGAAGTTGAAAGAAACTGAACCTTTGGCTACAAAGTATTTACAGTATTTTTCTAAGAGCATGTTGTAGCTAAATGACATAGAAACAGTTGTGGCGGTAGAGCTTTGTGTTAGTTCAGGTGGAGCCAAGAGATTTGAACACTTATTTTTTAAGTAGTTTAGGGAAGTTACTTTTTTTTTTTCATTGGTTCAATATATTTATGGATCAGTCATGAGAAAAAGATAATAGATATAACTATGTGATGCTAAACCAAGTAAGATTTTTGGAATGAAGGTACAGCTGATTCAGCAAATTATAGTAGCGATTTTAAATTGCTAGGAGAATTTACATGATTGCTGTTAGAAGAGTGCTTAAGTTCTTTCCTAAAGAGCTCCTTAACCTTTTGTGAAAAGTTAAAGTAACTTGTGAATAACTTTTGGATTTAAAATATTACACTTGGAGAGGAAAGAATAACAGTTGAAAGCAATAAGCTGAGTCCTGGCATCAAAACAACATCAGACTTCAGCCATATTTATGTCACAGAATCACAGAATCATTGCGGTTGGAAAGGACCCTCAAGATCATCTAGTCCAACCAATAGCCCTACACTACTCTTACCCCAAAATCATCCCCTGAAGAAACACATCTATCCTCTTCTTAAAACCCTCCAGGGATGGTGACTCCACCACCTCCCTGGGCAGCCTATTCCAGTATCTCACCACTCTTTCAGTAAAGAAATTCTTCCTAATATCTAATCTAAACCTACCCTGGCTCAGCTTAAGCCCATTCCCTCTAGTCCTGTCACTAGTCACAAGGGAGAAGAGGCCAACACCCTCCTCCCTAGAATGACCTTTCAAGTAGCTGAAGAGAGCCATAAGGTCTCCCCTCCGCCTCCTCTTCTCCAGGCTAAACAACCCCAGCTCCCTAAGCCTCTCCTCATAAGGCCTGTTTTCCAGACCCCTGACTAGCTTAGTTGCCCTTCTCTGCACTCTCTCCAGTAGCTCAATGTCCTTCCTAAACTGCGGTGCCCGAAACTGCACACAGTACTCGAGGTGTCCATTTAATGATTTTCAGAAAAAATATTTGCAGTTTCACTTTTCAGTTTGAAAGGTATATTTTAAATGTTACCAGTGAGTAAAATATTCTGCATTGTAAATTCATGAGTGGAGATTATAACTCATATTAACTCTTTCTAAAGGGGTAGCTCAAGTGTTGAACAGGCTTGATGGGAAACCCTTTGACGATGCTGACCAACGACTGTTTGAAGTAAGAGGCATTCAGTTTCATAGCAATAACGTACCTTTTCAGCAGGATTTGGTATTTCTGGGTAATGGTGCTTCAGGCTGCTGGGGGGGGGAGGAAATATGTTTTCTGTATTTGTGCTTTCACATTAATTCTCAAAACTCCTCACTTAAGGTTGCATCCTGATTAAAACAAGTTTCTTGCATCTGATCTTTCTTATCTTGTTGAGGCCAATGGCTTACCTCCATTCTCAAGATAACCTGTCGAGTCATGATTATTCCTAATATTTCCATCCCTTTTCACCATTAAGCCAGCATTCATCTTTGTGTTTATATTAGAATCAAAATATAATTTACTTTCTTTTCTTTTTCTCTTTTTAATTCTAGGCTTTTGTTATTTTTTGTGGCCTGGGCATCAACAACACAATTATGTACGACCAAGTGAAGAAGTCTTGGGCAAAACAGTCTGTGGCTCTTGATGTATGTATGCATTTTAGTGAAAACTTTTTTCCTTATAAACGTGGCATATAAAGGCACCTACTGCTTCTGAATTTATTGTGGTTGGGATCACTTTCTATGTCTACCTCTCTGCACCTCGGTGTTGTTTTATTAAGGTAATGCTGAAGGGAAACTTCAGTGAAGAGTAATTCTTTCTATAAATGAGCAGTAGCTCATGATAATATTTGTGTAAAGAGATTGGATATGGCAGAAAAGTACTGAATAAAAGTATGGTATATGGTGAAGGACTGTGAATCCTTTTTTCAGTAATAGAATACTTTATTAGTATTTATGTATTTAGCTAGGATGGCAATGAGTGGTATTGGAAAATTACATTGATAACAGATGTAAAATAATCTGTTTGGTACATACCGTAGTAGGATTCTTATCCAGATATATAGATACTGGGTTTTGTATAGAATTACCATAGGATTGATTAATAAATAGAAGACCAAAATGTAAATAAATGATGTGGAATGGTTGACAGTAGCATGCCATGTAGTTCAAAACCAGGCTATATATGGTACATAATTAAAATACTAGAATAATCAATATGAAGACTGTAAGAATCTAGAGGGTTATAATGAATGCAGGTAAAGGAGAAGCTGGACAAGAATTTTGGTGTTAAGTATAATCTGTCATAGCAGAAAACATAATTTTACTAGTCTGATAGATTTCTGAGAGGAGCTACAATATCATTGGATGGAAAAATAGATACTATTTGAGGAAAGACATGATGCATTGCTATAGAAAATAAAACATGGGACAGAACAAGTGAATTAGTGTTTGTTATTTATTCTTTTATAGTGCAGGAATGATTTCCTGTTACCGTAAAAGATGACATCTCCAAAATTGATATGTGTAAATACATCTTGGGACTTACTGCCACAAGATACTGCAAGCCAAAGGCATTTGAGATAGAGTTTAAGTATGTTTGTATGAGTAACAGAGTCGTTCACAGATGAAAACAGTTTCATAATGAGAAATATATATCAAAGCTTTACCACATAAGCAGATAGGGTGTTGCTGTGTGGTGAGGAGGACCTGTTCTTGCTAGGAGTGCTCTGGCTCTGTGAGGTCCCTAACAGACCAGTGCCTCATCCCACACAGCTTGGTGGGCCCAGTACACAGGGCGGTTCTTGCACATTCTGGACTGCTTGTTCAATGTTAGTATCATCACATAATGCATTCTATGTAAATGTATGCGTAGTTACAGGTAATAAAAGGAGGTGTGCAGTACTTTATGCATTTTATTTGATGCTTTCATCTCCCTAATGGTGCTGAAGAGAATGTCAGGCATAGCATAGAGGTGCTGATTTGCATGCAGTGATGTGCCACTAGCAAAGGCGTTAAAGCTTTACAGTATAGGAAAAGGCATTTTTTAAAGTCTGTAAATCTACTGTTATTTTTGCATTAAATTCTTTCTCTTTTAATTGTAGAATTCCAGGAGAACAATGTAGGAATGCTTATAATATTAAATTACTTACTGTCCATGATGTCCTATAAAATTCCCTGCAACACAAATGCCAAATGTATACCTGATAACCTGCAATTAGTTATTATATGCTGACAGTCAGAACTGAATTACCATGCATAAATTAAATTTCCTTTAAACATCATTGATTAGACTGCAGTACAAAGCCCTATTATTTCTACTTGTCAAATCTACAAAAATGGTTTTTTGTCTTTTGTTCTGGGGCAGGTGTTATCTTATCATGCAACATGTTCGAAGACAGAAGTTGATAAATTTAAGGTAAGGTTTTAAGTTTTTAGTTCTTTCTGAAAATATAACAGTAAATTACAATGGTTGTAGATTATCTGAAAAAAGTTTTACATCAAAAGCAGAAAACATAATTAACAATAATTTACAAAAGATCTCTTACATGTTAGTCTCTGAGGCAGGGAGGGTGGAAAAAAAAATATCTGTCAAAGGATTAAAGAGTTGCAGGGATGGATTCACAGTGACAAAATACCATTTTGCCCATTTGTCCTAACGTGAGCTGATAGAACTGTATGTCAGTATGGGTTTGGTGGCCTCCTCAGCAAGAATCACCATAGGGAAGTCATACCAGAGTGGGAGGTGAGGAATAGATTAGAGAAAACGAGAGGAATTTAGGACTTTACATGCTTGCAGTGTAAATCATCTTATCTATGACCATCTTATCTATGGAATGAAATTGCTCCTGTCTCCTCCCTTGCAAAACTCTGTCAGCTGGCCTCACTGGTGAGATCACCTAGGTCATCCTATCCTGAAATCACAGTTCTTTTCTCTGTTTGTTGTGTTAGATTTTGTATAAGCCCTTTGTTATATTAGGATCATCTTCTGGACTTGACTGGCTAATAAACAGTTCCTCCCTCTGGAGGTGCTTGGGGCTAAAACTGTCCCCTCTCCCTTTGGTGATTTATTAGCAGATGTCAGAGGAATTGTCTGTTATGATTTACCCAATGTTCTGGTTCAGTTAGAAGAGTAACAAACACACATGATAAAAACATCTAAATGAGAGTCATGCCAGTAGTTCACTGCTGGCTCTGGACTGACATGGGACCTAACAGTAATTAATGACTTTGGAGTGACAATAGATTTGAGTTGACAACTTTTCAACATATTACCCCAATCACACTGTAACTGGACCCCAGCAGCTTGGAAATAATTACATATTCTTACTCCTAGTTTAAGTCATTTATTTCCAAATTTGTCATCTTATTTCTTTATGGTCTTGATAAAATCATTTTCTTCAATTTTTTATTTGCCTGAGGTCTGAAGCATATTCTGATACAAAGTGAAAAATTGGTGGTGTATTTGAAGTTTATTTTTCCTCTGGCTTTTACTAGTGAATTAATTTTACTGCATTACAGAAAACCTAGCAAGACAAGTTGAAGTTCATTTTTCACTTGAAATTTTGTCAATAATATCGTACTGTTACTGGATGAATTCACAAATATACAAATTCACAAATATACCTGACATCTTTTTAAGAACGGAACTTAATCACTGTGAGCAGGTTCTATAAAACAACATTTATTTCTGTTGCTACTAATCCTGTCTAAGAATGAATGAGACAACAAAAAAGCCCACCTAAGTAAGAAACCTTTAAGAAATTAGATACCTTTGTCCAGATGCTAGGATGGGGAAAAGTGCAGGGCACTGTTGGTTGGGGAGGTGGAAACTACAGAGAGAGGTTCACACTATGGAAAAATTAAATGTGAGTGTATGATAATGGACCATGTCATGCAATTGACCTATTCCTTACCTGATTTCTACAACTGTCTAAAAACGAAGCAGCAGCATAGATTCACATGGAATGGGTTTTTAATACATTTTTGAAGGGATTCCATTTTTTAGGGTTGCTACAATGTAGCTTTCACTAATAAGAATCTAAATGCCAAGTTTAAAAATGCTTATATGATTTGAAATTGTTCTATTGATGAATGGATGTGAGTTGGTTTTTTTTCTCAGAAGAGAATCCAGTTATGTAAATCATTATTGTAAAAACTTGTTTCACCACTTCTTTTCATTATTTGCATTAAAGCTTTTGGGATTCATTCACACGTGCAGTAGCAGACACATGTTTCTGAGGAGGCCATTGTGAGCAGAACCAGTGTGAGACTCAGACACAGTATAGGCAGGTGCATGTCAGCTGACCTGGATGGAGCCACCCCTCAATCTGCTGCCTGTGCCCAGGGAAAGTGGGGGTGGAAAACTCATGCCGTTAACCCAGTGAATATGTTTTGTCCAGGTAGACTCAAGGGCAACTGCAAAGATCTGGATTCAGATCCTGAGCAAATTCCTTAGTCTCTGTAGGCGATAATCTGACCCCTGGGAAGGTAATGGGAGGTTTGCCATTGATTTCAGCAGGATGTTGCTGTCTTCAGCTTTATTTGGCATTTGTAAAATTCCATAGTAATATTCTCTCTGACACCTCCCATCTGTTTATTCATGACAGTCAGTCTTTTTTATTGCATTTGCTGGTAGAAGAACATCTCTGAAATAAGTTAAAATTTAAGATCCAGCCCACTTAATGTAAGTTAAGTAAAAACTTGACTTGTCATGCAGTGTAAAAGGGTCCTTTTTCCTAAAAATGGGCAGGTTTTTAAAATGGGGAAAATCATATGGAAGCTTGATTGATAGTTTCAATAACAGGCAATTGAACCAGAATTAATTATTAATCAGAATTAATCGTGGGGTATATGCCATTATTCCTGTATTTGGGATATGTGCTGTACTTTCAGGTTCTAACCAGGTTCTGTGTTTTTTGTGAGTGATTTGTAGGATTAAAACAAGAGCAACTAAAACCTACAATTTATAGTAAGTATTGTGCATATATCCTTCATTGCCAGATTATTTTACATTTATTTGCTGCTAAATATTTTTCAACTTTGATTTTTTTTTAAGACTTAGATTATGACAACTTCAAAAAAAAGAGATTAATTTAAATCCAATATCTGCTAAATTCATATCAACTGCATAATATTTAGTAGGTTTTCTGATACGTGCTGCATTACTCTGACAGGTAGACTTCTGTTACCATTGCTCTACATTGGTCTAGGGAGAACAATTAAACTTTACTTTTCATGGGCATTTGCAAATAAAACAAAAGAAAATCTACCTTGAGTGGAAACATTTCATGCATATCTGAGAATGTCTGTGTGAAGTATGGAGCCTGATTTATCACTGTGCTACTCCTCACTTCCACCTATGTAACTACACTGAATTCAAACTCAACTTTGGCAAGATAAGCTAAAGTAATGCACCAATTAAT
This sequence comes from Galbula dea, assembly GCA_013399015.1. Classification (NCBI taxonomy): domain Eukaryota; kingdom Metazoa; phylum Chordata; class Aves; order Piciformes; family Galbulidae; genus Galbula; species Galbula dea. The sequence goes on along the minus strand of VWZX01009217.1, from coordinate 163,706 downwards.
AATACTCATACTGATAATCATTTTGGGTTTTTAAGAAGTTATAAACAGGTATGATTTTAAAAAATGTGGCAACTCAGTTCTCTCTTGTATTGTAGACTTAAAAGATAATTCAGTTCTTTCTGTTGTGTAGTTGTAAGCATTTGTATTATTGGAATCAAAAACTATAAGACAAGTGAAGTCTGCTTAATCTAAGATTGGTGCTATTATTATTATTGTCCTGTAGCACTAGGTTTCTTCTGACTGAAATGCTGGCTCTACAAATCTAAAAATAGTTGTCTTTTAGGCAAATATAGAAAGCCAACACAGAAGTGGAGAATGCAGAATTGTGTCAGCAGGTGTTGGCCTCTTCTCCCTTGTGACTAGTGACAGGACTAGAGGGAATGGGCTTAAGCTGAGCCAGGGTAGGTTTAGATTAGATATTAGGAAGAATTTCTTTACTGAAAGAGTGGTTAGATATTGGAATAGGCTGCCCAGGGAGGGGGTGGAGTCACCATCCCTGGAGGTTTTTAAGAAGGGGATAGATGTGTTTCTTCAGGGGATGATTTAAGGGTAAGAGTAGTGTAGGGCTATTGGTTGGACTAGATGATCTTGAGGGTCCTTTCCAACCGTAATGATTCTGTGATTCTGTGTCCAGGACAGGATATTTATAGCAAAAGTTACCGACTTCTGAGACAGTAATGAACAAGTCCTGTGACTTAGCAAGCAGACCCACAAACACACATCACCTTTATATTTAACTAATATAGTTTCCAAAGAGAACGTGTAAACACTTTCCTATTATGCATAATATACAGGAGGCTCTTTTTAAAAAGCTAACCTAATTGTACAGCTGTGAACGGTATAACCCAGATCAATATTTAATGACTATGATGCATTATTTATAGCCCTGTGAGAGATTCCCTTTTTTAGTTTGAACAGCACACAGGAGAGCTACACAATGGAAAATGATGTATCACCTGCTTTACGGAATCTTCAAAGTGAGGAATGAATAACAATTCCTGTATTTCTCATTTCCAAAGCCCTGAAGTATGGCTAGTTAAGACCTAACCTCCACGTGGAGAGACTTTTGTGTCTCTCTTAAAAACACAAACTAAAATAGTCTTAGACAAACTAAGCAGTGATGGAAAGAACTGAATCAAAAAAGGAAACAACTTTGAGGACTGTTACTGTATATGACAATGTAAACAGCTGAATCCATGAAAGATGATGGATTTAAGTGAATTTGATACTTGGAATGTGTCACATGTATGATATGAAATTAATTTGTTATTCATGTCATATGCTGTTACAATTTTATACCTACCCTTACATGTGTAACAGTGGGCAGCACAATTTAAAATTGAGGTTTTTGTTTTAATTTTATCCCAAACTCTGTAAGGATTGGGAAAGCATTCCTAGGCTATGTTATTCTCTGCTGTGACACTATCTTTCAAATTAGAGCTATGTTAGTTAGTTTTCTGTTCTGGTAATTAAGTAATTTGTAGTGGTTTATAATAACTACGGTATAGTCTTATGCAGTAATTAAGTATCAGAAAGGCAAGCTGACCTTTGTGTTTCAGACCACTTATGAAGTCTTGCCATTCATATATGTATAGATGGAGAGTGAAGTTTTTATGCCATGACACTTCTGTTTCAATCTGCTTGGCAATAATGATTTACCAAGGACCAAAGCCATGTAATCACACTAGAAAGTCAGTATTGCAAGCCATGGTGCCGGCCATGGATATGGTGAAACACATACATCTCTTTAGAGGCCTACAATTCTATTAAGTGCATGAAGTTATTCACATGCCGAGGTATTTTTCAGATTGTCCTCCAAGGCTAGTCACACAGACTCTTGGACTCCTCTTTGGCTGTCACAAGAGGGTCTCTGCTTGCACCAAGTTTTTCCCCAATGCTATTCTACCTGCTCAGGTTTCACTGAGGGTAGTGACAGTGGGGAAAAAAATAAGGAGAAACCTTGAAGGTAAAAAGGGTTTAAGTGGTAATACTGAGCTATGCTCCCTTTTCCCTCTTTGAAAAATACACATGTTCACAAGATGTCAAACACAGTTTATTTTCTCTGCTTTTCTACATGCACTATCCACATGTGACCTAAAGCACAGTGTTAAGAGTCTCATAATTCATGAAATTGAGGTCTTTGTTGTATTACCTTATTTCACATGCTTTTACATGTGCCTCTGTCTTCAGTTGTCATGGAAACAAGAAGTCAGGAACACATTGCATACACTGAAAATTATTAAAAAATATAAATAGTGATTGAAACTAAAATACTGGGATTTTTCTACTAGTTTCTGAAATGTGAGCCTGTCATCTGTTGACATCAGGCTAGTGCTTTGTAGTTCAAAGATAAATAAAACTAAAAAAATCTTTTACATTTCGGTGAAGAGAGGGAATGGCGTAGAGAAGGGATAGGGAAAGATTGTTCATGGTCTTTTGTCATACATTGTTTAGGCCTAGAGTCATCAAATGAAATTATCAGGGAACAGACTATTTTAATTTGACTAAAGATCTTGCTTCAGCAAACGTAGTTATATTGGATGACCTATCACCATAGGTAGGTTAAATAGTTAAAAAAGATGAATTAAGGGAAGACGCAAATGAGGACTGTTGTATGAAGATAGTAATCCCTGGCTCAGGAAATCTCCAAAGTGCAGCTCACCAAAGCTCAGAGGAGTGCACCAAGGAAGTATGTTTTCAAAGTTCAAATAGTCTTCCCTGCTCTTGGTCACTCTCAAAGTTAAGGCACAGGGCTTAGAAGGACCTTTGGTCTGACACAATGGAACTATTCTTACATAACTAATAGGTGCCTTCCAATAGCACTGCTTGGAAAAAAAATAGGAATATGCATTGTTTGCATCACTTTTTATCACCCAGAAAACAGATCATCCCTTCTGTTTAAATTAAAGGTGTTTTGACTTCACAGAATCACAGAATGTTAGGAGTTGGAAGGGACCTCGAAAGATCATCTAGTCCAACAGCCCTGCCGCAGCAGGATTCCCTAGACCAGGTCACACAGAAACGCATCCAGACAGATTTTGAATACCTCCAGAGAAGGAGACTCCACAACCTCTCTGGGCAGTCTGTTCCCATGCCCCGTCACCCTCACTGGGACACACAGAACCTCCTATGCTTCAGCTTACAGCCATTGCCCCTTGACTTGTCACTGGGCTTCGCTGAGAAGAGCCTGACCCCATCCTCCTGACACACACCCTTCACATATTTAAAAGCATAGATGAGGTCACCCCTTAGCCTCCTCTTCTCCAAGCTAAAGAGATCCAGCTCCCTCAGCCTTTCCTCAGAAGGAAGATGTTCCCCCCCCCTTCATCGTCTTTGTGGCTCTGTGCTGGACTCTTTCCAGCAGTTCCCTATCCTTCTGAAACTGAGTGGCCCAGAACTGGACACAGTCTTCCAGATGCGGCCTCACCAGGGTAGAGTAAAGGGGCAGAAGAACCTCTCTTGACCTACTAACCACACCTCTTCTAATACACCCCAGAATCCCACTGGCCCTCCCGGCCACAAGAGCACACTGCTGGCTCATGGTCATTCTTCCATCCACCAGGTCCCCCAGGCCCCTTTCCCCTTCACTGCTATCCAACAGGTCCATCCTCAACCTATCCTGATCCATAGCAATAAAAGAGCAATATGACAGTTTCTGGAAAAAAATGATTTTTTTAAATTTTTTTTTTTTTGCTTTAATTTCTTCCATGAGGCATTTTCTGAGGAACAAAGTGGGAGAGGAACCTGTTGGCAAATTACTTTTGGAACTGTCTCACTACTAATTTTAGTGATAGTTAACAGAAGAAGCTAATGGGAATTCTCAGTTTGCTTTCAAAAATCTAAACATTCAGTTTTATTAAAATTTCAGCACTTTAATTTACTGGCTTTGTAGTTGGTCAAGGTGAGATTAAATTGTTGCAAAGGTCACTGAAAGGATTCCTCTTGTATTTCTAAAATTACTTTTATTATTTCCAGGGCAAAAGATGGAGTTCCCAGAGTAAAACGGTTCCTTGCCCCCAAGGCAGATGAAATATGAATTTTCCAGGATGTTGTGGAGGGCGAGTTTACAATGAGCAATTTAACCTGGTGAGACTTAGGCTCTGAGCTGCTGTCTGAACGGGCCAGCCTGTTTTGTTGGCTATGGAGGGGCAAAGGGAGGTTATAGTTGCCATGAGGAGTACATCCACCCTGTCTGCCCACCTCTGAGTATTTGTAGTCTAACTGGGCAGGTTCCTTGCGCTTGTCTTATTCTTGCCCATCTGAACAGGGCAGGGCACTTCGTGTTTTGGTTTTCCATCTGCAAAGAAGAGACAGAAGTATTAAAACATCTCTGTGTAAGATTTCAACATTTCTGCTTTCTGACTGCAAAATATTTGTGTGATGCAACTATGTTGCATGTGTATGATAAACCTGCACAAACCCAGTGATTTCGTAGTGTAGGAGATAAGTAAATCCTATTTTTAAAAAAAACTTTCTCTTGAGGAAAAGCTGTGTATGATCTGAGAGAGTTAAGGCAAAAGAAAGAAACCTGTGGTCCGAAAGCTAGAAAAGCTGACAATTTAATCATATATCCATGCCAGACAATTATTTCTGTTCATTTAAGAGTTCAGCACAGGTCATTAAATGACTTTTTTAAAGGGATAGAATTCTTTCAGCAAAGAATAGGTTTTGTTCTGTTGGTTATGGCAAAGCAAGGGTGTAATGCAGATATTAGTAAGGAACTTCCTATGGGATTATTTTAATATGCAGAGGCAAAATACATTTATTCTTAAGTGTTTGTGCTATACAGAGTAATCCCTGAATACATTTACACTGTCAGTTAAAAAGAAGAGAGCTTAAGGGTTAGGATTTTAAAAATATGAAGAATCAACACTGGTATTCTGACTGCAGAGTAAAGACACACAGTAACTAGAAATATTAAATAATAAATGACTACTTCTAAGATCAGGTACTTCATAGCTAGACCAGAGCTCAAATCTCCGTGTTCAATACCTTAAGAAGAAATAAACTTCAATCACTGAAAACAGCAGAAAATTAAAATTACAGGTGTGGTCAAAACCAGTCTTTTTACAACCTTTTAAAAACACCTTTCTTCTGTAAAGCTAAAATAGATTTCCATTTATTTAGGTGATAATGCTAGGGGTTTCTGCTATAATCTAATATTTGTTTACAGTACTAAAAAACCATTCTAAGTAGTTGAAAAAACTGCCTTACTGCCTTTAATATTGGCTGGTTTTCAGTGTCTTAGTAATTATGCACACTAATACAGAGGTACTTCAGAAATTTTCAGCAGGGGAGTAATAAAGCACTCATTAATTATTTATTAATTATATTTTAATATATTTAATATTAATTTATCTATACTAAAAGAACTGTGCTACTTCTTTGCTGCTTTCAGATACTGCATTTTGTTGTTTACATGAGAAGTTTTGTATTTCTTGCACCTGCTTTCATATCCATGAAAACAGTTGATGTCCAGGACTTGAGAATGCTTGGGAAATCAAATAGAAGTTGCAGTTGTTGGGGACACAGTATTGCTCATAAGTGACTGTGAAATGATGAATTACCCAACAGACCTGTCTGTCCTTCAGTCTAACCGGTCATCATACACCACAAGACTCTCTTGTCAGCTGAAAAGCATCAAGGAATAAATATAGTTCAACATTACCCGGTTAGCCAGCGACCATGCAAAAAGTGATAAGGCATAGAATACATTTCTAATGTCATGCAAGTCTGAGGAATATCTGATGAATGATTAAAAAAAAGAAGAAAAATATCAGCACTTGTCAATTGATAAAGCAGTATGTTTCAGTCAGTAAGAAACTTGGGAATTTATATTTGGCAAGATTTTCACGCAGGAAGAAAAATCTATCTGGCAAAGACTTGTACACTTAAATTGGACCATAATAATTTTAAAAAATTGGGGTACTTCAGTGAATGATGGTACTTCAAGAGTTCTTCACTGTGTGTTTGTCATTATTCTTTTGCCATCCACAAGGAGCAAATTATTTCCCATGCAACTTATAGGCATCCCTGGGGCTAACCCTGTATGTGACAGCTTAGTGTTCTGAAACCAGCTTTCCTAGACTGGCCCAGTAAGACCATTTTACTCTTTGTTTTAACTCGTGGAAGAAAGAATTCTTCAAAGAAATCCAGAAAAATGGCACAGTATCTCACATTTGAAATTATTCTTTATTTATCTGTGCTTGGATTTCTTTTGCAGCCTCAGAAGACTGATAATTATAGGTAGGATTTTTCTGGTTAAAAAATCAAATTGCTTTTCACCAGACTTTATTTGGATAGAAATTTTCTAATTGTCATTAATACTATCAATCTTAATTTTAAAATTGAACAAGTTCCTTAGTATTGTGCTGATTTTCAAACCAGGAAGAGAAGTATTTTGTTTTTCCTAGCATGCACTCTACAAAACAAAACAAAATTATTTGTTTATTTGTTTGTTCCTTTATACAGTGTTCTGGCTGCAAACTGTTGTTTGTCATAAATGTTTACCTGTATTGATTTTAAATTATTAATGGCAGTTTTTCTGTAGGCATGGTTTTTTACAAAATATTTTGCAAAAGGAAACATAGATGTCCCCCAAAGGATGAAGGCAACCTCGTTAAGGGGTTTTTGACATTTCAAACGAGTTCATATTAGAGCTAGAGCCTTTTTATAATTAAAACTCCTGAAAGGGAAGAATGAGAAATAGATGAGAACAGTTTTTCTGAGGTGAATCTGTTTGGCCACTGGGTGCCATCCTTGCTCCACTTTAAAGCTGATTGCCTAGCAGCATTTCTGTTCAGCTGTAAAATCCTGAAAAAGCTAATACCAGTGCAATTTCACACCATCATAAATGTTTGTGTGTGCATGTAGTAGAATATGTTAGCAGCACAGGCAGCATGTCTTTCTTGCACGAGTCACCAAGAGACTCAGGAGAAATATCCTCACAAGTTCAGCCATGTTGTATCCAGTCTCCTGTTTTTTTGCATTCTTCCATCAGATGGTAAGAGAAAGGATGTGTTGAAAGACCTGTTCCCACACATGATGAGTGTCTGAGTGACTGTGCTCCTTTGCAATATTAGCTTAGGTTGTGGAATTATTTGAAGGTAAAAATTACATGGATGCACACTTGTTTGTGAGATCAATTCATATTTGGGGTGTATGGGCCTGTGCCATCCAAGGAGAACTATAGCATATATTATGTAAAAAATACTTGTGATTACAACCTTCTATGGGTTATTTATTACACTATTTCATTGTCTGCCTGATGGGTGGATTCCTCTCTCTGCTTTAGTCTCAAAAGCCTCCTGTTTTAGTGTGGGCAAAATCCCAGGTAGAGGAAATGCACTTTCTAACAGCAATTACATCAGTAGTTTTGTGGATTTAGGCTTTCAAATTTAAAATGTAAACACTTTAAATGTATGAGAAGTAGGCTGTAGCACTTCTCTTTCTTATTGCCACTGTATGGAAAATGTGCAGATTGTACCCCAGGCAAAAACAGGAAACTGAATATTTTATGAGGCTGTTTCTGTGAAGTATTCCATCATTTTGTGCTTTGCAATAAGCTACCCAGATCTGAAAGCGCACAAAAAAGCTGAGAACATCAGATACCAGTGTTTGCCAGCACCTTTGTGACCCTCTTGCACATACAGCATCCTGTTTGGTGTGCTTAAACATAATTCGGCTAACCCTGCTTTCTGTGCTGCAAGGAGCTGTGGGTTTTCCTACACATACAGCAAGCTTATGGGCACACAAAAAAAAACACAAGAAAGCAACAAAAAATTATTTCTATTTATGGCCTTCATGAACTCTATTGTTAAACTGTTTCCAAGTATCTACTTGCATTATCTGTCCTTTACCCAGAAGGATACCTGTTGCTGTGGGTAGTGGTTAGAAAGGTTCTAAGTGGCATAATCACAGCAACGCCATGGCAAGCTGTGGCAAGACCTGGGCTGTGGGTAGTGCCTGCTCCAGGGTCGAATGGCAGTGACCTGCAGAAGACCTTGATGAGCTGGGTACTGGGTGACACAGCAGTGCAGCTGCAGTAGAGTCCCATATTCATCTCCTTGCCTGGCTCATTTCTCACTTGTCTGCACATTAACTTCCTCTCTGAGTCAGTACTGGCTGAGGTATTTGGGCACCCCACAGCTTTGTGCCAGGTACGAATGATCCTCAGTGTTCCTAAAATGGAGTCATGCAGACAGATCTCTTCACTGAGGTTCATAGCCCTTTGGCTGATGCTGTGGCCCTCTGCAGCTCTGTCTAAGCATAGGATAAGATATTGCATCAAAGCATTCATATGACAGATGCAAGGTGTCTAGGAAAAAAAGAACAGTTACATCACTCAAATATCATAGTTTTCATGGGGGCCAATTAACATGTTTTGCAAGAACCTCATGAATGATAAGAAACAAGTATTTGTGGCTGTGTTGCAATCTTTCACCTCAAAGTAGAGATAAATAAAAGCAACTTTTGTTTAAAGAAAATGTATATAGCTAGTAGTATATAGGTAGTAAGAAAAGAGCTAAATAAAAGATTTAAGTGCCTCTTGTTTTTGTGAAAGAGTAGGATCTTTACATTTTATTTTTTCTCAGAAAATATGTGGTGATCAGATTGTGAGTTGTGTGTAATCTAGAGCTCGGTGCCACTGTGACCTCAGGCTTTCTCTGCTAGTGTGCTTTGTGAGATGAAGGGTGCTGTGGAAGATGTGCATTTTTCTACAGAGAGAGGAGCTGGGCTCTGTGTTTGCAGTCTGCCCTGTAGAAGCCTCATACAGGATAATCTTCCTGGCTTGTTGAACAGCAGCAAGATGAAGCTCTGGGTTGTGGGGTTTTCTTTGTGAATGCTATTCTGTGAAGTCCTGAATGCTCCTAGGTAGTGATTTGTGGACTCAGAGTAGGATAGATAGATTTCTTTAAAACCTGCAATCAGAACTTGATGAAAACTAATGAGAAAAAGAGATAAAACATTTTTTAAGGATAATCACTGCAGTGTTCTCCATAGTTTTTCTGTAAATATGTGTTGCAAGTTTGAAGGTGTTTTCAATATTATTTATTGTCTACTTGACAATATTCTGCTATAGCTGTCACTCTAGCAGATCTGAAATAGGGCTTTTTCCCTAATGGAGCAGGAGCCCACTCGTATATTTGCATAACTTTCACCACCAGTCACTGTACTGCCAGTTTGATTTGTTGCAAGTGCTCAGAAAGAAAATGTCGGTGGCCAGCAGGAACACCATCCAGTGCCATTGCTGTGCAGTCTTGCAGCACTGCTGCAGCCCCATGGCAGCACACCAGCAGTGCTCCTGTGAATTGGCCTGGGCGCAGTGAGTGCTGCTGGAGTAGCCTGGGTTAGAAAAAAATAGTGTAATACCAGTGTTCATGCTATTGTGGCACCACTGCAGTTTTTGAGGTTTTATGAGGGTTTTGGGGTTGTTTTTAGTGTCTGGTCTTGGCAGCGCCTTCACTTCTTTCTCTTTCATGCGCTCTCTCGCACCATATGTCCAGTTGAGAATTGCAGGGCACAATTTGGGCTATTTGTAAAAGAGCCAGTTCCTCCCAGTGCCTTCACATTGTGTCCTCTGTAAGAACCCTGATCCTCTTCCTTCTACTCTTAATCAGGGTTTTCCTCTTCTGAGTCTTCAAGGAGGCAGATAGAGCCTTCCCTCCCCTTCCTAGGTAGTCTTGTGGAGGAGGAGGCTGCCTTGTGTCCCTCTTCCTTCACCCTCCCAGCTTTATAGATGTGAGAGGGTCAGTCCATCTTCCCCATTTTGCTATTTGTGGGAGCGACAAAGCTGACTCTCTGCCTACCAAAACCAAGTAGGGCTGTTGTGGGAAATGGCTGTGTGTATGCCTGACACTTTAGTATCGCAGGGAAATACTTGCCCTAAGTTTGCTGCTTGTGTTTGTTTAAAATTCTGGGACAGAGACTGAATAGACCCTTTTGTACGAGCATCTGCACCAGTGGTCATAAAAAGTTGACAGTTGCTAGCCTGTAGTATGCGACACACTGGTTATTTCTTAATCACCATAAGCCAAAAGGATGTGAACGCTCCCCTGCGCGCCTTGGGAGATCATTGTGTCGAATGTGCATGCCCTGTGTAACTCCAGTCCTAGGCTGCTGTGGTTATGGACTTTGGCCTTAAGAATAATAGATGCTCAGACCATTAATTGTTTTTATTTTATGTCTCTGTTCTTTTAAAATAGAAAATTCTTGTTCCTTTTGTAGGCTGCTATATATTTTGTTTCTGTGTTCTGGGAAACAACTACAACATCAAGGCTTGCTTTTTAGCAACATAAATAATGTATTTTGAGTCTTTTTTGTTACAGTTTGTAGCAAAATTTTAAATGTAATATCTTTATCTCTTAAATTTATTTTCCTTTTTGATAGGTGCCAATTTCAGACAGTGGCAAGTTCAGACAGGATTGACTGATCAGAAACATTCAAAATGTACTTTTACGTTTTTAGCTATAATTCTGAACTGACTTAATTTACATTACACATACTTACAGCATGTGTAATGCTGTAATGATGTATCTTCCCTGGCCCTTTAAAAGATAAAATTATAATAAGAAAAATCCTTTTCTCAGGCACATATATCTTTATTCCAAAAGGAGAAAGTAAATACCATTTTTGTCACAAGCCTACAGTGCATGATAATAAAAAAAAAATCCTAAATGCTATATTTGATAGTGATATATTGCTTAATGGCTACTTTTCTTGTTCTAATAGAAGAACAAATAGCTTTCTTAAAGCCATGAAGTTTCTCTTTTAATTAAAACAAATACTAGTATTCATACTAAGCAGCAGTTATATTTGGTAAATAGTCAAACCAAGTAAAACTTTGGGAAACAAGACTAAATGCAACATTCTTTGTTCCGCATTTAATGCCAGAATTACGTGTCACACTGTTAGTTTGCCAGCTAAGGATGAAGCAGTATGCACCATGTCTTTGTGCTTCAGCTGCGGATTTTGAAGCTGGATGCAAGAGCAGTATTATTCTCAGTTTACAGATGTGTAACTGGCTAAAACAATGAATGACCTTTTCCAGGAAAGGGCTCAGACACCTACTGTGGAACTTGGGGCTGAGTTTAGTTATTTGATTTCACAAATGCAACCCTCTGGTTATCTGCTGGGTTACTCTGAAGAGGTTTAAAATACATAAATCCTGTTCCGGGGACGGTTGATTTTTTTTGCATCTGAACAGTTGTTGGATAAAAACCAGAGTCTGGCACGCAGAAACAGGGATTCTGGTAGATCTGACAGTAACATAGCATGTTTATATGGCAGGGGTGAGGTCTCCTTTTCTCTTGTTTTTGTCCAGCTGCCTTCAGATGAGTCCAAAGCCCCACTCCCACCTCATCCCAGTCCTCAGCTGTGGTTATCTGAGTATCCTAGTGACCTCATTCAGAGAACTGGAATTTGGTAGAAGGTGTTGAAAGCAAATGAAGTTGGGGTTTTTCTGTCACTGCTTGAACAGGGGCATTGGACTGGCTGGTCTCAAGAGCTTCTTTCCAACCTAAATGATTCTATGATTCTGGGCGATTTCATTCCTGAAGGCAGCAGCAGTGCTACAATCATAATAATGTTAAAAAATCATTAGAATCAAAATCTAGAAGAGAATATATGTGTACACTTTAAATCTCTTCCACACCAACTCCCTTTTTCTGTAAATATTGTGAAATTTCCTTGAATTGCCACTGTCCTGCTTCTGCTGTGGTTGGTCATTGGGAAAGTGCTGCAAACTCAGCATTGTGAAGGGCAGAGAGACGCCATCTGCAGTCTGCAGTAACAGATGGAGGCCTTTAAAAGACGGGTTGCTCTGGGCATTAAAACATCCCTGAGCTGAAACATTTGATTCTTTCCCCTTTGGAGAGAGTAAGAAATGTGTCAGACTGGAACATAAAAGGCTTTGGTCTTCCATGTCTATGAAGAAGTGCAAAATTTGTCCACTACTGCTAATAACTGACTATGAAGATACATTTTAGAAGATGCCTAGAGCTATAAATATAAGCAAGTATTTTAGAGTCCTTTGTACATGAAAAGAACCCTGTAGAAATAAAATCTTTTCTGTGAGAAAATCCTGTCTCCAGTATAGCTTGATAGAAGATTGAGAGATAAAAGAAGGCATCACATTTAAATATTCTCCAATTTCATGCTTTCTGTGCAGGTTTTTTCCATCAGTTTTGCAGTATTTTCTGATGAGGAAACCTTGCTAGCTGTTCCACATGTAATTGTCCATAGGAGTGTCTAAAAAGTAGACTATATTATGGAAGTTAATGTTACAGAATAGTTCTGATACTGCATGGGAAAGAAGCTGAGCATACCAAATGGCAGAATGTGCTCTTTTTTTAAACAAAGCCATACTAATATACTTATCAGTAGGTTTCAAAATGTTTTCTTTGCATAATAAGCACTGATGTCTTATCTACTCTCATACGTAATAAAACTAAAGTACAGAGAGTTTGAGCTGACACAGTAAAGTAGGATTCACTCCAGTGTTTTTTGTGTTTAGCTGGACTGCTTCCATGGTAGTGAATGTTTTACAAGGAGAAAGAACACTTTCTGAAGAACTTGTTATTTCCTTACATCTGAGTTTATCACATCAAATATGGATATAGAAGATCATGAAGAATATGCCACTAGAAGAGTTAGTGCAAAACTATTTAGTGAGCCTTCCTTGTCAGTCTGTTGACTGGCATCTTTGTCTTGTGTTCTTAGTATCAAATGAGATCAAAAACTCTGTTTTCATATAATATTTAATGCTGAATGAACTTCATATAATCAGACTCTGCAGCTGTAGAAATCTTCTGTTTAGTAAACTCCTTAAGCTGCATGTCGGTGTGTGCCAATTTGAATGCAATAAAGATGGAATAAGAGCATTATGGCAAGATGAAACAAAATGTGATCACCACCTTGAAATTGTCCTCTCTCCACCACTGACTCAGTCTCTCCAAACCAAATTCTGATAGAGGAGATCATTAAATATCCAAATTGCTATTTCATATTTGTTCCTGACATGATGGCAGTTTTGCCTACATAAGGGGTTATCTCCCCCCTGACCATTTTTTATGCTGGCAGCATGTGCCCTGTCTGCTGTCTCCACTGGCAGTACATCTGGCTAGCTGGAACTAGAAGACTTTAGCTTAGTATAGCTTTCACATACTGGAATGTAGCCTTCCAACTCACACAGGAAGCTTGGTTTGTAAAACTTTGTGGATTGTTATGGGAATCCATAAAGTTTCTTCTCTATTTAGAAGGACAGCTGTTACACCTCAGGACAAGCTACTCAGGACAGGAAGCTTGCCCCCTTTCCTTTCACCCATCTCCAAAGGATTATTCTTGTACTGTTTATAACTATAAACTGATTTAAAGTTAATTTGTAAGAGGGTGTTTAATGGTATGCTTTGCATATGTCTTTTCAATAGCAGTATTGGTCATTATGGAGGTCTTAGTATGGTATTTGACAGAAACTGAAAGCAGGATTAAAATGGAAGCAATTTGCAATAACATTAACCAAGAAGTATGTAAAACCTCTCTCTCATTCAGGAAGTATGTTCAGTAAGAGCAGCAGAAGTCTCCCCTTTTGCTTGTGTTGATTGATTGTGGTCACCTTGTTCAGCCCATGCAGTGAGAATGTTGTAAAATGCTCTGTGTATATGTGTGTGTATATTACACTGCACTTCTCTAACATACATATACACATGAACACATAGGGCCCAGAAGAAAAATCAAGTATGAGTGTTTATCTGTATTGTTATCTAATTGCATGCTCATAATATAAAGAAACTATTTTATACAGCATATGTTTTCTGCATACTTCTAAAACTGAAATAGTTGTCTTCAGCAGCACTAAGGTATAAGCATCAAATAGTAGCTTTTGTTTAAAGTATTTATCCTTTCAAAGTTTCCCTAAAACTTTGACTCTTTAGTTTCCTAAAGTTTTCCTTCTTAGTTTTCTTCATCCACAGCAGCCCAAAGTCTTACTAATGCTGAACGAGAAACATTTTTCTATTCCTGTGGGCTGTCTTTTATAGTGGCCAGAACTGGGACTTTACTGTTGGTTGAATCCACTTTGGTGTTCCATGTATTTGGAAGTATGACTGTTGTTAATGCCATATGGACCTTTGGCAATGCCTGATGTAAGGTAAGGTTCAACCAGTCACTAGTCTCCTAGCTGTTTGCATATACAAGCATGTTGTGAAGCAATTTAGATGGTAGCAAAGAGCAATGAGAAAAGGAGAGTCTGCTTATAATCCTGAATTGAGTAGAAGGGCATTTTTCCTCCTTTCTGTATCCATCCCAGCCCTTCCAATGCACATCTGAGTATGGAGTAGGCACAGACTTTGCACACTCATTTAGGAACTCTCTTAAAAAAGCTCCTCTTCCAAGCTGTCTACAAGTAGTGGTAGTTTGCCAGTGCTGAGTTTGTACTTTATTAGACAAAACTGGTTGCCTTCCATGTGTTAAGCCCAACTTACGTTCACAGTTCCTTTCAAAACAAATTTTTGCTTTGGTATCAGGGAGTATGGAGATGTGACTCTAGGAGGCACACCCAACATTAATTTACCATAAGCTCAGAGTAGTCGCGAAGTTTTCTCAAGGATGAAGAGCATGGAAATTGCTTGGTCCACAGGGTAAAAAGACTTCAGAGTACAATGTCCTTAATTGTTTTTACAAAAATGGGAAACTGAACTTCAAAATGTTCAAAAGGAAGCACGCCTTTTAAGTGATTTTAAATCACTCTGGTGCTTTAAAAAAATAATTTCACTGTAACTTGAATTTTAATTGCTTGCCCCTTCCTCTTACTGTTATAGTACTTTTATCCTCTCTGCTTTCCTGAAAGAGAGTTTTGTTATTACTGTTTATTTTAAGAAATCCACTGGAATTTCTCCTGCAGTGCAGAAAAATTTCAGGGATAGATATTTTTTAATATTCTGTATTATGAATATTTTTTATATCTTTGTAATTAAAAAAATGAAGTTTTAATGACTGCTTACCTATAAACCCTGGACTGCTGCATTTCCAGCATAAGAAGCTGAGGACAGACAATGCCAGGTGCAGCCAGAATATTGCTGCAGCCCCACAACATATCATTTTTTAAACATTATTCAAATTAGTCTCAACACTCATAATTCTGTTGTTTCCTTTATTGCTGTTGTAAAGCAAATGGTTCTTTTATACAAATGTTATCTCCTGGCTATTAATTCAGCAGTTATTTTGGATTATAGCACTCCTGTTAAATTTAGGAATGCAAAACCTCATAAATATTTAAAAGTTTCAGACTGACGTGGGAAGAAATTGTTTTTGACTTGCTTTGTTAATATCCTGTTGTTCAATTTGGAATACATTTGGAATATATTGTTATTTCTCCACTGTTTGTAGAAGGGAAGACAATTGCGGTTGAAAACCGCTTCAAGTGTTCTTCCTTGAATTGTAACAGGCTGGTAAAAGTGGTTTTTACCAGAAAAAAATAGCAAGGAAAATATCTGTTTTCTCTTAAGAGGACAAAAAACATTAAAATTTTAATCAGAGCCCACTTCAGAATTAATGAAAATGCAGCAGTAGGTTTGTAAAGATGGTTTCAATAAAACAATTTTGGGTAGATCTACTTACAATCAAGTGCTTTTGTTTAAGCATCTTTGTTATTTAAACTTCTCTCTAAGGAACAAACAAGTGAAATGGACAAATGTGTTTAATCCCTCAAGAGACGTTTTATAGAGTGTATTTACTATGTAATGAGTGTATTCATAGACTAAATATTAGTATGCATCTTGAGTATCCCCCAAAGCTCTGAAGAATAAAAGAATGATTAGGAAGTCACAAAATTTGTAAGACTGCTGAAGGTCTGGACAGGACAGTCACTGATCTGGTGTTCCTGTTTCACACCTAACCATATTTTCTTTCTTTTTTTCTTTAGCTCAGAAGCACATATATGGCTTTTCAGCCAGATCTTACAGGGTGTTACAGTGTAACTCCTACTGGGGTTGTGCCGACATATTTTAATGTTATTTAAAAAAAGATGCTGAGTCAATTCAACCTAGATAACTATACTAGCAGACAAAGTAAGTATGCAGTTAACAGAGCTTACTTATACCTCTGCCTCCATGCTTCAGAGGTTTGGCAGCTGCGTCCTGAAATGACACTTGATGAGTTTGTT
Source organism: Galbula dea (assembly GCA_013399015.1). NCBI lineage: Eukaryota > Metazoa > Chordata > Aves > Piciformes > Galbulidae > Galbula > Galbula dea. The sequence goes on along the minus strand of VWZX01009217.1, from coordinate 147,547 downwards.
ATATTTCCTATGTCATTTAGCATCACTGGCACAATGCCATGACTTTGGGTATTGGCATGCTTTACTGGGTACTGAACTGAAAAGAAAGTTTTCTAGCTAGCAAATAAGTTAACACTTCAATGTTAATGCTATTTTATAGCAGTTTTACACCATCTTCTCTTATATGGTATAGCTAAACCAGCTTAACCTCTGCATAAAGTAATTATTGAGGTGGCATTTTCCACTTGGCCAGAAAAAGCTTTTTACAGGTCAGTAACTTCTTGAAGTTAGGGTGAAATATTTCAAAACTCAAGTTTTCAAACTGGAAACCATAAGGCTGTCACAAAGAAGCTGTAACTGTGAAAGTGAACTTGGATTTCCACGAACAAGTGGGTGTTTTATGCAAGTGAGTAGCTGGATGTGTTACACCAGCTGAGTCCATGCGATTTTAACGAATTCAGCATGGTCCAGTTCATGAACTGTGGGCTGGATCCAGCCCCTTAGTTGAGGTTTCTATCTGACCCATCACCTTCTCACTGCAGGAGAACAGATGCCTCTTCAGCAAATGCAGCCTTCTCCACCTGTTCTCTCTAGGGAGATGAGTGGCAAGTCCAAAGGGGTGTAAGGAAGGGCATACAAACCCATGAAGGTTGTCAGCACCTCTGCCTGGCTCCGCAGGTGCTGCCACAGAGCCAGCCACAGCACATATGTGTGCACAACTGTGTGCATTAGCCAGTCTCTCCACCCTCATTTGTATGGTTTTGTCTGCAAGAAAATCCCATTCCTCTCTTACAAGCACAACAAAAGTCTGCTGTTACATGGAGAAAGCAAAATGTAAGGCTTTTGCTGTTGTTTATTGACTTCCTACATAATAAGCTTGTTTAAAATTATTTTTATTTTACTTTTGAAAAGTGCTTCTGCTAGACGTTTCTTGTATGCTTCCTTTTGTGGTTCTATGAATGGGCAGTGAACAATGTAAAGCAAAGGGTACTTGTATTTGGATGAAGAAATTCTGCAGAGCAGTATATTTCTGTTGCCTTTCTGAATGGCAGTGATTAAAATTCCCAAGTGCTGGCTGTCCAGATGTTTCTTGCATTCGAGCATTGTGATTTGCACTGGAATATATTGTGTTACTAGAGTAGCTGTGAAGTGGTCAGCTCTCACAGTCTAAATGCTGTATATGGGCTCCAACTGGGATGGTAAGCACATTTCCTGCTCATACCAGGTTCTTCTCCTTCCCACTGTTTCCTCGCTCTGTTAGCTTGACATGTTTGTATTCCTCCACTGAAGACTTTCATTGCTTGGCATTCAAATCAAGCAGGGGATGTATTGGCAGGTCAGAACTGATGTATGGATGATTTCTCGTAAGAATGACACAGAAAAAAAGACCCAAATTTTGAATTGGAGGTTTCCCTTTCCCTCTGGCATTTTCAGGCAGCAAACATCCCTCTGGTGTCAGAGCTTGGCATTGATGACATCCATTTTGATGACTTCTCGCTTGATGTGGATGCCATGATTACTGCAGCCCTGCGGATGTTCATGGAACTTGGAATGGTTCAGAAATTTAAAATTGACTATGAGGTAACCATCTGCACTGCAGAGATATCTGCTGTGTTTGTCTTGGCACTGCTCTGTCCATTTATACACATTTAGTAGCCCTGATACAATTTGTACTTTTCATTTCAGACACTGTGTAGGTGGCTTTTGACAGTTAGGAAGAATTATCGAATGGTTTTGTATCACAACTGGAGACATGCTTTCAACGTTTGCCAGCTCATGTTTGCCATGTTAACTGTAAGTATCCAGCTACAGACACAATCCCCTAAGAACTTTTACTGCCACACTGCCTTACCTGTCTAAACATTTTCCAACATTAGATTTCTTTTCTAGTTATTATGATTCAAGCAGCACATATTTGGCACAACCTTCTAGTGTTTTAGTGGCAGTGATATCACAGACACATTAAAGGGACTGAAAACAGATGGCAGTTTTGGAGTGAGCTTGTTATTATAGATCTTGATCTTACAAAAATGATTTTTTGTTTTGGCACTTGTTGATTTGGCATTTATTTCAGACTCTTAAATTGAGAAGTACAAACCCAAAGAAGATTAGAATCCTGTTGATTGTTATTTATAACTTTCTTATCCAGCTTCATGTAAATAGTTGTAGAAGGTATTCCCCTAAAACATACTGAGATTATCTTCCAGCTTAGTGGTCAAAGTGAATCTTGTCTCCATTGGACACTGTAACACTTTTATCTCTAATGAAATCTTGGGGTGATGTGTGGGCACAGGTGATTTTAAAGTTTTATAAACTTGACATGCTTCAGTTATAGAAAAATGAAGAGCTTTTTTCTCTGAGGAGTAAGGGCAAAGTCAGGCAGGGCAGTTCAGCTGGGAACTAGAGCTAGATTTTCTGCCAAACACTGCCAGGGGTTGAGTCCTCAGACCTCCCCCGTGAGAACCTCTAGATGGCGCTCCAAGGCTAGCTTTTCGGCAGGCTGAGCTTTCGGTGGGAACGCGCTCTCCTACCAGCCCTCTCCACCTCAGCTAGCGGTGACTGACTACACTGGCAACCAGCAGGGAGAGCGCAGGTCCCTGCTGCTTCAGCAACCGTCAGCAAGACTGCGAGGCCTTAATCGTAAACTGCTTTGACTGTGGTTCTCAAAGCATGATTTCGTGATCCTTTTAATCAGAAAGCACACGGTCACAACTGTCTGGGGGAGGTGATCTGGGACTTTGAAACTAAGCTCATTTCATTGCCCACGCTTCTGGTAATAAAACAAATGAGAAATTCCACTTGCAGAGATTCATGTGCCCTTGGCATTGGACTCACCACATATCCCAGTCCTCTTTGCTGTGGCTTTTGTCTGTGAACAGAGTAAGTTCAGGTGTATGGTCCACTGCTCTCCCTTCCAGAGACAGGAGGACTGTAAAAAAAGTCTTATGAAAAAAGACACAAAAGAGAAAGTCAAGAGACCAGTAATAGCACAAAGCTTGCTCTTACACATTTGTCTTGGGGTAACCATCTGAGTTAGTATGTGCCTTGTTTTTTTTCACCTGCCAAAAGGGGAAAATTCTTTAACCATCAGAGTGGGGCTCTGATGGTCAAGAAGGCACCGCTTGGTGCAGTTATTGCACCCTGTTCCTGATTTCTCCATGACAGTCAACAATATTGACTGCACCATGAATACAAACCAAATAGGTTTATTGTAGGATGTTTACAGGTCAGGCTTTCTGTAGCATAGTAATGTCTACCTGTAATGCAGTAGTCTCTAATGGGACAACCATGCCCCCTCACTGAATGCAGAAGGAAGATTCAGCTGGGTTGAACAAGCCAAACAGCAGAGATCCAACAAACCTTAAACCAATAACAACTGGTAACTTACAACTCCTCGTTCAGCCTTCTGCATATCTTAAGTTCCTGTATATCTAAGTAGGTATTTTGTCTTCCCATTTAGACACTGAACAATTATAGGTCCAGTCCTGTGAGCCATACTTCTGTATTTCAGACCCACCTAAATATTCTGAACAAGCACTGAAGCAAGACTGCTCCTGTGAATTAAGGAAGTCACATAAGAGTAAACTGCAAGATGAAGCCCAGGCTTCATTATCAGCTCATTTGCTTAACACAGTTCACACTAATAGTTTCAAAAAGTAAAAATGAACAAGTAAGCAATACAAAGTTAAAATCCCATCTGGTGTGCTAATAACAAAACATATAAATGCGAGGCAAGGTATAACGAATGCAATTCATTCCCTCACATGAAAGAATGACCTCCATAACTCATTGGAGACTCTGCCACTCATGAGTTATGGGTCATTCCTTTTCTGGTGAAAATAAATTTTACTGCACCATCGTCTACAGCCATGTATTTTTTCTCTCTGTATAATTCAAAAAAATGGGGAAATGTAACCCTCTCTTTTCTTCTGTTGTGTTCAAAGCAGATATCCCCTTACCGTAACATTGTTTTAAATATGTTCTTTATTAAGTGAAATGTGCTGCATTTCTCTCATATATTCAATGACAAGAGTTTTGATTAAATAAAATGTTGGATTTATTTTTGAGATATTGCTGCTGCTAATAAATTCCTTAATCGGTTTTCCTGCATTTGCGATACAGGTTGAATCCTTGAGTTTAATCAAAGCTTGTGTTATACTAAAGAATATTTATTACAGCATCAATTTTTATATTATTCAACTTCTATGTTAAGTTGTTTGAACTGAGCCATGAGCGTTTTCTCCAGATTGAAACTTGACACATGATATCATCAGTTAGAAACCTATTTTTTAATCTCTTTTCAAGAAACACACTAATCATTAATTGTTATGTAAAAACAATGTTTAAAAAATAAAAAGAGAAATCACTATTTTTTAGAGTATTTCTTCTGCCTGGCTAGCTCCTACTGAAACTAAAAATTAAAGCAACACTACTAGAAATCCAGAGAATCTCTTTTGTAATATTCAAATTACTCTGTCACCAGTGGATTCTACACAAAATGAATCTTTTTTGAATCTTTTTTCCTCATACTTGATAATCTTTTCTGATATGTAGATTTTGAGCACAATTCTAAAGCTTCTGTAGCAAGTCCTCCACTTCCTCAGTTCCCACTGAAATGCGTTCCTGAGCACCTGGGGGAGCTTGGCTTCCTGAAATGCCTGAATATTAACTGCAGCCATATTTCAGACTATGAAAACAGAGGAGATTTGGATTTGAATGTGCATTCATTTAAGTAGAATTTGTGGTCTTTGGCGCGAGTAGCAGAGTTTTCACATGGTATTGCAGCTATTGTCTGGCATTTCTTAGTGGGCTGTAAGTTCCTACCAGGTAAGGACATCAAGTCCCACTGATACTCTTGTACTGCTTTGTATCCCTTCACTCTCTCGTGAGTGAGTGTAGCTATGCCTCATTGAAAGCCAGTGGAATTCAGGATTTCTTACCCACTGTTAATCTTACCGCTGTTGGTGGTTTGGTCCTCCAACAGAAATATATTTTGTATTCCTTTTATGTAATTTCCTTTCATACTCACTGGAACTTGTGGCTAATTGAAGGGTGTCATTGGAGACTGGCACCACGGGAGGACAAGCTTTATGGTTTTCCAGCTCAGCCAGTCATTTTTGCAGGCAGTATGGCCTTATGCTTCTGAAGAGTTGAAGAATGAGATTATGTCTGCCATGGGTAAGATGCACAGCACCGAACAGGTGGTGTCCCATGCAGCATCCAGCACGTCCTCCAGACAGGATCCATTCAGGATGCCTGAGGTTAGCAATTACAGTAGTGTTTCTTTTCTGACATGAGGCACTTCAGGCAGGAAAACTGTTGTGGAAAGTATTAATGAAAAGTATAGTGGTAAAAAAAATGTTTCTAGGGTCAGATCCCCCCATTCATTTGGGCATATCTAGTCTGATATGGGGAATGGCTGCTCTTGGGGAATTTCAGTACAGCAGTTTTCAAAATTCTCTCCCAAATTTAAATGGGTAGCTGCAGCAGAAATATGCCATTTGAGACATTTCCTCTTTAAATCATGCAGCTTCATTTCATGTGTCCCAGATAACAAATCTCTTAATAGTTCATAACAGTTCCATAGAGTATATTTTAACTGGCTTCTTTTATAGGTCTTTTGATTTAATATCTCAGCTGTCTCTGGCAGTAGAGCTTGGCTAAGATGGTCACCTCAGAATTGAAGAAATATGTCTAAATACTTCTCTGAACAATAATTTCAAAATTGACTCAATTTTGTTTTGTATTTCTCTGGTATAAAATTCCAGTTCCCATCTTAGTGTGTAGTTATTGGTGTTTGTTTTCAGCTCTTTTTGCCTTTACTGCCTTCTGGGTGGTGGAGAAATGCCATGCTGGAAATGCAACAGAGAGATAATAACAGATCACTCCAAGGACATTATCTGTTCTGCTAACCATCTAACATACAGCGGGGAATATAATATGACAATAAAACATTTATCTTCTCCTTACTGAAACATTCATGAAATGAAGTTGACTCTTGCTCGATGGGCTAACATTACTTATCCCTTTTGCTACTGATAGTTACAGCTGCTATTTTTTTTTTCTGTTCTCAGACTGCAGGATTTCAGGAGATTCTAACTGAAATTGAAATTTTAGCTTTGATTGTGGGATGCTTGTGTCATGACCTTGACCACAGGGGAACCAACAATGCCTTCCAAGCCAAGTAAGTTCTCTAATTCTTATTACTTTAATCTGTTTTTCTTCCACAGAAGAGCAAAAGGTGACCAGGATAAAGAATGAAGCATTAATTTCAGGCCTCCTAGGCCAAGGCCAAGTATTCTTATTCTTGTACATGGCAGGGGACTATCCATCTTTATCATTTTCTGTTCTTTTAGGTAATTGCTGGCTTGTCCTTTGTATCAGGCTGTTGAACTGACATAATCTATTGAAATGTGGTACCCAAACTCGATACTCGTTTCAGGCTCTGGTATTATTGATTCTGGTATTCCACCCAGGAAACACTGACACTGTCTATCTGGGTTGTTCTTGCTGGCTGGAATATGTGACATTAAGCAAAACCTTGTTCAGCTCTTAAGAATTAAAGAAAATAGGTAAAACTGAAATAATGCTTTCATGAAAACTTTCACACCAGTATAGGCAAGAAAACTTAAACTACTTCCAAGCTTGTAAAGTATGAAACAGTTGCCATTGTACTGGGGCTTTGATGCATATTGATCTCAAGGGGTGACTGGAGTAGCTGCCTCATCACATACCCATCAGTTGTGGAGTCTGGTCTGTAGAAATGCCTCCTTCCTGGCCTGCCCCACACACAAGAGCACATAGGGCGTGTTCAGAGATGTGCTACAGAGGGCAGGGGTGGGCTGCAACGATCAGTACCCACCTGAACACAAAGCTGCATCTCAAAGGCAGATTCATACATTACCTATGTGAAATCTTGCTCTCTAGATTGTTTTCAATTGTAGGAATTAATTTTATTCTGTTCAAAGTGTTTCTGACCTAATTCAGCAGCCCTGACTTGCATATGCTTTTACTGTCCAGGCTGCTGCCCTCAAACACAGTGGGGTAGGAGCACATCTGTGGAAAGTTTGAGGATATTTCTTAATGTGCTGGTAAGGGAACTCCCTTGGTGAAGGTCAAATTCTTTCCAAAATCTGTGTTCCCTGAGAAAAGGAGGGACAACAGGAAGTGTCCCCTGACAGCATCCTGGCCAAGCTGGAAAACAAAGCTGTCAGACGCGGAGACTTTTCCAAATCCCATGTTGTTTTCTCAGCTCCCCATGTCCTCTACAGTCAGAATATGATACCCTGAGGCTCTCTTGTCCTGCAGATCCCAGAATGCATTTGCAGTTTTTTTGTTCAGCATTACTGCTAATCCTCCAGCGTGAAAAGGAAGTGGTCAAATGGTTGTCCAAAGATACTTGAAGCACGGTGTGATGTTCTGTTAGCCTATTTTGTCCTACCTTTTGCAGAAATACCCTGCTGCAATGTGTGTAAGCATGCGCTGCTGCATATCTGGGGCATGTTGCCTCAGCGAATGTCACTCAAAGGGATGTTTTTGATATTCACTAAGCTGCCATTTCCTGAGCTATTGGTGTGCACTCTCAATGAAACAATGACACTGTCTGGATCTTCAATCACCACAGCAAGGAAAATCAATTGCAGTGCTCAAAAGACAGAGCTGGTGGTGCAAAGGTTACCAAGCACTGCTAGATGCCTTTTTACAGCTGAGGCTTGAAGAGAAATAAAAAAGACCAAACAAATGGAAAGGAAGCTCAGCTGATTGATGTTTATGTTCCTAATTTGCAAAAATGAGACCTAAGATTTACACCCTGATTGTTTTAGGCTCTGATTAGGTTAACCACTTCTCCACTGTAACATTACACAACAGTATCTCTCATGCAGAGGGATGGCCGAGTAAAAGATAGAGATTTCAGCATTAGACTGCTATCACTTATACTTGTTGTTTGACAGTAGAGCACAAAGAGGAGGCTACCATTTTATGACTCCATAAAGAAATTTCTGAAGACATTTAACAAAAGACATTACCTCACATGTGTAAAACATCCATGAAAAAAGAAGCTGTAGTTTTCATAACAGCAGCTATGATTTATTCCTCTAACCTGACATAAATTTAAGCATCACATTTTCCTACTTTATCTTCAGTGTTCAACACTGCTATTCTGTGTGATGAAAGTTCAAGAAGTATATGATGGAGGCAATATCACAGTTGTCTGAAATGGCTCTGTTATATATCTCAACACCGTGTTCTCTGGGGATGGTGTTTCCTGGACATCGTCTCTCTAATATAGCTGCTTCTGATAATTAAATATCAGTATGGTGCAGTTTTATAGTGTATGCTCCTAGGAGACTCCTTCTCTTTGTCTCTAACATAATCTCTTATTCTCGTTTCTTTAGATAGAAAACCCATCTTGTCACTTTAGGCAGGGTCCCAGGAGTGAAGTAATGGTGAACAGTAACTATTCTGAAAATCAAATCCCATTCTCTGCACCTCCCAACAATTCACAATTTTATAATTGTGTTCTGTAGATTTTTGTTCTTTAAACCCACCTGCTCTGTGCATTTTGAATCTAATTTTGATTAAGACAATGAACATGGTGAGAAAATACATTCTGAAGAGATAGTAAACTTTACTTTTATGTTCCTTGTTCTCACTTGTGGTTTTTTGTTTATTATTTTCTTAAGTGCATGATTTTACGTGGAGACAGAACCCCACTGCATTTCTGGTTGGATTTTTTATTGTTGCACTTTGGTTTTTTTAAAAAGGTTTGTAATTGCCCATTGTAAGTCATTGTATTTATATCTGTTAAGAATCAAAAGTAAAAAGCAGTAGCAGAAGAGACAGTGCTAGCTCAAGGACATTACTGCACAGTGGTGCACTTGTGCTCCTGCATTCCTGAGGCATTTTGAAAGCTGCATTACAAAATTTCATGTCCTTCCAGGAAAATCTTTTATCAGGTGATTATTTTTAGCGAAGTCTGGAGCACAAATGCTTTCTGTCTGGCTTTAAATTAGTATTTTGATCTTGTCAACTTAATCTTAAGTGTGGTTGCTGGAATGGAAAGGAAAAATGTGGCTACATGCTTTTGTTACTAAGCTGTCTCTGAAACTTGCTTCGTAAGCAGACGAACGGTATTTGTTGACTCCCCATGTTCCGTTTCAGGAGTGGATCAGCCTTAGCTCAGCTCTACGGCACCTCTGCTACCTTGGAGCACCACCATTTCAATCATGCTGTCATGATTCTCCAAAGTGAGGTACAAAAGCGTTACTATTAATCTCACTGTAAGCTGTTGGGCAGTTTCAGCCGGAGAAAGGAAATACCACACACAGTACCTTTTTAATGCCCTCTCCTTGAGGAATTATTTATTGGTTACCACAAAGGTCACAACTAGCACAAAATTAAACAACTACAAATGCTGATCGTAGAGCCCAGAGATTATATTTGTCTCAATCAGCTAGGGGCAAGGAGAACATATCCTAATCATATTGTCAGCTTTTCTTGGTCATCTTATATATATCCTGCTCAGTGGTTTATAGATTGGTGAAACAAGCTCTTACCTTTCCCCACAGGTGTTGTATTCAGTATATCAGAGTCATCCTTTACTGGACCAATTTAATTTCTTTGGCAGTCTTTCTGTAATTAGTATTTTTATGATGGTTTTGCACAATTTTGCTAAGTGTATTTTTAAAAAGTAAATAATATGGTGCTATCCAAAGTACACTAGTTGCTTTGCAGATAAATATAAAGACATAGTTCTTGCCTTAAATGCATAATGGTGTGCAGCATGCAGTACCCCAGAGATGTAGAAAAGATGGGCACTCAATCCTCACAAAGCAATGGATATATCTTCTTAATTTACACAGGTAGTTGCAAAGTGTATTCAGTATATATAAACCCAAAAATGTTGTTCATGCAGCGCAATGGGAGACCATATGCTGATCTGCAGTAACTTTGGAAGAGCATCTGGGAATGTCGCATGATCACAGGCAATTGGGAACAGGGTGATGGTTTTACCTCTGTGTACAGTGCCTGTGGCTTTAGTCTTCAGTTTCAACATTATGTTAAAAAAAGTAGACAAAGGAAAGGAGAGCACCAGCATGAGATTTTAACAACTGAATCTGCCTGGCCTAGACTAGCTTATCTAAAAGGTGATACTGGGGATAAAATGGCTCCTTATACTACCAGGGAGTGGCATAGAAAAGGCAGCATTTGAAAGTTAGTTAAACAGAGTGGTTCAGAATAGGAAAAAAAGGGGTTTTTGGTGGGATTTTTTTGGTGGTGGTTTTGTTTGTTTGGTTGGTTTGGTTTGTTTTCTAAACCAATGAGACTGTTCAGCATCTGGAACAACCTTTCCTAGGAAACAGCAATTACTCTAGTTCCCAAAATCTTCATCATGAGTCAATGTGTCTCTGAAGACAGGCTCAAGACATAGGTAACTCTGCGAAAGGATATAGCTCATGTCAGTCTAGATGCTTTTTTTTATATTTTCCAGCTTTAAAATCAAGAAACTCACTAAAAACCAAAACCAAAACCAAACAAAGAAAAAGACAACCCAAACACCCCCTGCCTTTTTCCCTTGGAATATACTCCAGCTTCTTTCAGAGATGTAAAATATTACTTGAAATGTGAGTTGTCCCCTTTGATCCTCCAGGCAGCTTCTCCAGGTCCTCGTGTCTAGACCAGAAAATTAATTCTACAGGATTTTTATCCAGTAGATACTATTTGGTGATGGAACACAACACCCTGTAGTTTGGAGTAAATGCAGATTTGGGCCCTGCAATCTCCTTAAAGATCAGTAACTTTCACCAGCTGAGCAGTTGGTCCCCTCTCTCAAATAAGCTGAAATTAGACTTTTCATTAGACTGAATTATTAGACTCAATTAGACTGAAAATATCCTATCCACTAATATAATCTAGTCTGTCTTTGCTATCTAGAAGGAAACTAAGTATATTGTATTATTTCTTTAGATTTTTATCATGTCAGACAAAGGAACTATTTATCCTTTAATTTTGACAGGATAATCAGTATAAGTGATCTAGAGCTTTGTAGTGACATGGTTTCATATAGCATGAAACAGGTCAGAAACACAACAGATACTATAGAAAAACAGACAACTCGGTGACTTGCCCCTGTTGTAAAAGCTGGTATTTCCTGATACATTTTCCTTTATTTTCTTGCAAGCACTTTGGTTTTAAAGTTGTTTTTCTTAAATAAGCTTTAGGATCTCAAATCCTTGTCAATACTTAGCTGAAAAGAAATTATTATTTTATTGTCACAGAGATGATCTTTTGTGCATGGCAAATTATTGTTTTAGTTCAACAATTAGCTGATCTATTAGAACATACCATGTCTATCTCCAGCCCTTATCTCATCTATGTCCTCAAACCATCATGGCTATAGCAATTCTGTTTCTGGAATATTCTTAAGGTCATTTTGATCTTCCTAAGCAGTAGATGGCAGTGCATACTGAATGTGTGTGTTACAGTGCTAAATGCCACAAAAAAAATTACTCTGTTTAGTAAGAATCTCATTACTTGTATAGGCAATTAGGAAAATTAAAAAAAAAAGTTTAGTTCATTTATGTTAATTCAGTTGTGTGTGACTAATGTCACAGAGACCACTTCTTAAGCTTCCATTTAGAATTTTCCATTGATGTTCTTGTTTCCTCTAGGATTTCTTAGAGAAATGATAGGATCTCTGCCCCTATTAATTTTCAGAAGTTATTACAAAAGAACCTTCCTGCTCTCAAGTAGTGATATTAAATAATTCGTTTCCTTTTGTGCTGGCTATAGAGCATCTTTCAAATTCTTAATCCCTTAAAAAGTAGCCCATTGGGCCTATAAAGGGTGTTTAAACTGCTTAAAGTTTGGCTCTTTAGCCTGCATGGGCAACACTTGTATACACTATAAGACAGCGCAGTCAGTAATGGGTAGAGTGAGCAAATGGGCTGTTTTGAATGGAAAACTGATTTAGGGTCTTTGATGCTCTAACAGCAGTTTGTGTGCCAGCAAGCAGCAGCGCAGATAAATCTATTAGAAGCACAACTCAAAAGCTGCAATGCACAGCTCCCCAAAACATAATAAGAGGAAAGATTGAGATGTATCCATAGTTTTTCCCCATAAACTGAGTCTGTGCAGGGTCAGAGCAGAGAGCAATTCTTTCCTCAAGAGGCTATAATTTCAGCAGAGTTTAGAGAAACGTACCAGTGCTTGATTGCAATCGTCAACTCTTCCACCCTGCTGTAATCTCAGCAGTATTAACATTAGTATTGTGTTCTAGTTTTGCCATGAATCAGAAAGGCCTCTGTTACAGGGAAACAGTGGACTAAAGAGTTAGAAAACCTTTTAAAAACCTATATTGATTGCTAGCCCTTTACCTCTTTTATCTCTTTCATTATAGGGTCACAACATCTTTGCTAACTTGTCCTCTAAGGACTATAGTGACCTTATGCAGCTTCTAAAGCAATCGATATTGGCAACAGACCTCACTCTGTATTTTGAGTAAGTATTGGCATTTCTTGTATTTGACAAATGAAAATTCAAAGAACTTTCTCTAATGACCTATTAAATACCAATAAGGATATATTATATGAGAAATTAGTGTTTAGTTGTGGTTGAAGAGATTTAGTCTAATACTTAGTATATCTTAGGCTCATAGAAATACCTCAAGTGTCCAAGTAAGTTTTGCTTTAATGTGTAACATGTCTGTATCAACAAAAAGCAAGTTAAATCCTAGGCCTATTCTTCAAACCAATCCTAAGAATCAGTTACAGCTCAATTCCATAATTATTCTGTCTCTCTATGGTCATTTCTTCAGGCTTATAGAAAATCAACAACATTTTAGAATTCTTTTACACCATCTCAGAGTATCTAAACATGTATGCTAAGAAATACTCTATTTAGTTACAGATTCAGTTGCAGAGATAATGAAAGCATACACATTGCTTCTTCAAGGACAAATTATGCCAAGTTTCATCACATGAGAATAGGTCTTAAAGAGCTTAACTCAAGAGAAGTATAATAGGATCTCTGGCATCCAGTTTTCTTCCATTTCCGTTTTTGGAAATCAAATCTCCAAGTAAACTTCAAGTTGTTGCCATTTTATGTTTTTTAAGTACTGTTAATTATTACCAAGCTCTTCCCAGTGAGAATGTGTGTAAGCATATATGGCATATGTGTAGTCAGAGGAGTCATGGTGTCACCATCACATTGCACTTTTAACATCTGCCTCTCTGGTACATGCCTGTGGATGACTTACAGGGGGAGGTGCTGTCAGATGTGCAGTTTCAGCATACTACCTTTCCTGTCTTGATGGCAATTCATCCTTAGGAATTTTTGTTTGATGTCCATTAGCATCCTATCCTGTGCAGTGCTGGCTAGCATTTAGTAATGTTTTTGTTAGGGTGATATAGCTAGATTCCACCATTCCTTTCTTTTGATAGTCAATACCAAACTGAGTTTCCAAAAAACTTCAGACAAATGAAATTGAAATTGCTCAACTATATGTCTCAACACTGTGTCTTTAGCTGTTGACTGTAAAAATACTAACAGGGATGGTGCAGTGTTTGCTTTGTTTTTTTTTTTCCTCAGTATTTAGTAACTGTTCCAAGGGTTGTTTCTAAACAGTACTGGCAGTAGACATGCTGATGCTCTTTGTTTCATGCTAGTCTATTCTTAGAGAAATTATATTAAGAAAGGGTTTTAGTGAATAGTTTTATTATAAGTAACTTCTAAACATTAGTCTGTGAAGCAATTTCTGCTTGCCAGCATGAAAATCCTGAGCAGGACAAATAAACCCTTTTAATTATACTCTTTTTCAAGCTCTCTGTTAGGATTGCTTGTTATCTGAGGGGCTGGTGTGATAGGGGAATTTGCTGACAGCTTTAAGTGCGATAGAGAGACCACAGGGATGCGTCAGTTGGGTTCTCCTGTCTCACCGCAAACAAAAGTGCTGCAGAAGTGTTTTGTGCTGTCAAAGAAAAGATGAATGGCAAGGGCTGAGAGGGCAGCTGCCCTGGAACAGCCCACATCCCTGGCTGAGATCCTGCAGCCTCTGGAAGAGCCAGAGAGGGCCCACAGCAGTGCCTTCGGGAGGAACCCAATCCGGACTCGGGCATGATGGAGCTCTCTTCCCTGCCTGAAAAGCTGAAAAACTACAGGGTCAAGTTGTCTTTCTAGTTTGAATACAGAGAAATAATGTCCAAAAAGAGACATCAGCTGAATTTCAAGACTATTCTTCCTTGCTTGCCTAATTGATTTTTATGTGCTACATGAATCAGCGAACTTATAGCAAATGAGGCTTCTTTACTCAGCAGTCTGCAAATAAGTTATCTTTTCCTCTTGTGTTATTATGATTCATTAATCAGGTAGCTGTTAATGCTACTTTACTTCCAAAAGTGCCTGAAATCACTCCCTGGAAACGCTGATTTAAGCCACCCTATGTGAACAGATGCTTCCGCACAAGTACTTAACTTTATTTTTCAATTTGCTATGTCTTCAGTATTTTTGCAGGGAAGGAAATTCTCATATTAGTGTTCTTAGAATGCCTAAGCCTAATGATTACAAAGTCCACATAGTGACTAGCAAAACTTCAAGCAGAGCAAGGCTTTATGACCTTCTCAAGGCACTACTTTTCTACAAACAAACAAAAAGATGACTGTCAGAGGAAGATCAGATAGTAAATGTACTTGATTTTGGTAGATGATTCTGGACAATAATGCTTATAGATCACACAATAAACAAAAACATGGAACCAAAATGAAGTTTATGGAAATGCACCCAAATGATATCTTGAGCCACTCAGCTGTAGAGTAACTGGATTTGCCGTATATAGCAAGACAACTTTCCCTTCCAGGCAAAATGCAATCAGAGTCAATGTTACTCAAAGACATTGCAAAAATGTTATCATTCTGTTTATTTCTGCAATCCTAGTATATTATGTTTGCTTAATAATAGCAAATTTCTTAATTTTAGATACCATGCATAAACAACCAGTAGGAAACACCAAATTGTTTCCCTATACATAGCTTCTTTTTGTCCAGTAGCATATGAATTGTCCAGAATACCCAATACTTCAAAACAAAATCATTACCAAATTTTACATTGTTAGGCTGGGCCCTAAGATACAGGATGCACAAATCCACTGCTTGCTTTCTTAATAGAGTCTATAGGTGTTGATAATCTGCTCAGGATTAGACTAGTTTAAGGTTTATGTGCAACTACTCTTGGCTATTAAAATTTTCATTATTGCAGTATTTATTTCCACGGGGGCCATGATGTTATTACTTTGTGTGGAAGAACTGAATTTGTTTTCTGCATGCCTGACTTTGCATTGTCCCAGTGAATTTTGTAACGTGAAACTCCTATATCTGATGTCATGAAACATAAAGGATTAGAGATCATCCCCTAGTCCTTATATCTCCCTGTTCTAGTTAAGGTCATGAAATCCAGTATAGAGAGGCTCTACAGCAGGAGTGTCTGGTCATGTCACACATGACAGTCAGAGACTAGAATAATGCAACATGCTCTGCACAAAATTCTCTCCAGGCATCAAGGGCAGTGTTCCTGGAAGTGCGCATCTCTTCATCTGTAAAACCTGCATTTCTGCCACCAGACTGTGCTTTCAATACTCACTGCTCAAAATTTCAGTCTAGCTGAAGTAAATGTAGAAAATACAAGTTTGAAAACTCTGTTCTGTTGGAAAATCAAACTACATTTCCACTTTGACAAAGGGATAGCACAGTCTTCTATGAGGCGGGGCACTGGACTGTCACTTAGAACATAGGTATTTGCTTTCCAGCTTTGATGCTAATGTGTCACTCTGGGCAAGTTTTCCATATTTTTGTACCTCAACTTCTGCTATATCTGGGGAGGATCTAATTCATATTGTAGTCATGCTGCATGCAGTAAGTGCCACTTGGAGTCTCAGTACCATAAAAAATTACAGACTGTGATGGGTCAGATTTTGGTACTTAAAAGCACCGAACAAGCATTTAACAATGTTCTGGCTCATGTTTTGTCCATCTTTGCGGACACAGGAAAGATGTTCCAGAAGCCAAAGCACAAGACCAACAAGGGAGACTTAGTTTCTAGTCAAAGAGAACTACTGACTCAAGACATCTGCAGCTTCTGTGTGTCATTGTTCTGTTCTGTGTGCTAGAAATAATGAATTGCACATCTCTGAAAAAACCCTTCAGGATACAGAAGTAGAAGCCATTCTACAAGGACAAGTAAAGAGAATTGTGTATATATTTCAGGGGTGTTTCCATTGTCTGTATGTCCACTGCTGTAGTTGAACAGTTCATGCTTCCATGGAAGACTGAACATTTTGGTACCATTTATTTCCTTATCTGCAGAGACCATAAATACAATATTACTTTTACTAGGCAACACTGACATTGATAACAGACATTTATAGAACACATTCTGAAATTAGTGTGTTTCGCTTAAATGGACTGTCAGTATAATGACTTTAACAGTAATACATGAGGTGCAATAATTTCATATCATCCAGAGAACTGTGCTTCTACTGCAGTGCCGCCCTGGAAGTGACTTGTTTCTTTCTCTGATAATCTGTTTTGTTGCAGGAGAAGGACCGAGTTTTTTGAGCTTGTCAGTCAAGGTAGTTATGATTGGAATATAAAAAACAACCGAGAAATATTTCGGTGAGCACTATTATTTATTGCTTTCTAGTTATTTCAAAGTGTAGCCATGTTTATTTAAGGAATTTCATATATCATGGAGTGAAGACTTAGAGTAACAAGAGAAGGTGACTTGTTTTAGAAATATGATCCATGGTATGAAATATATGGTATGATTTCTAAATATGACCAGACAGCAGGGATGTAATCAGTGACCTCACACTCTTCATTCCTGTTTCTGCCATCACACTCTTGTCATGTCTTCTTCCCATTTTCCCAGCCTCACCAGTTACTGCTCAACCTTTCCACTCTTTCTCCAGAAAGCATTAGTATTCTGCAAAACCTTTTTTGTCGATTTCCCTATTTCCTCCACCTCTCAGCTGTTTTCTTTCACTGGCCACACTTCTCTCTGCTCTTCTAGTCTGTACCTGGGAATTTGCAGATATGCAGTAGTCTTCCAGCCTTCAAGAATGATTTGAGAAAAAAAAACCTCACATTATGAGTTGAAAACCTCACATTATGAGTGGTTTGAGTACAACATACTTTTGAGACAATAAAATGTGTGCATTTGCATATGCATGCCTGATTATCTCTCATTTGATATGAAATTTCATTAAAATTCTGTTTCCTTTTGGTCTTTTAACCAAAATATTGGCCATTTGCTATTTTCCATATCATTTCACCCATTCCTAATTTTAGATTCAGGCAATATATTTGATGCTTCATTTTCAGTGCCCTTGTTCTTCATTTAAACTTTCTTAGACTTCTGTCTTCATCATGACACTGTACGTAAATGCTTTCTACAGCTGAATGGTTTCTTTCTTCTCATGCATATAAAACATTGTTGTAGCTGGGTATTAAACTGCAGTGGAACAGTATAGCTCATAGTAAATCTTAAATTTTTATTGTAGATGAGTAGTAGAAATTGCTTAAACAGTGTCTGGGAAGCCTCCCGTGATTATAGGTTCTCTTGCTACAGCAGTCACTTACAAATAGGCATATAAATTGATCCAGTTTGCAGGTGTTATTATGTAATAATACTTTTATATTATTTGAAGCACATGCTTTCTGGTCTATTATAAGTATTAATGTATGCAGTATTAGAAGTATTGCAAAATTAGCATGTACTCCCTTGAAATATAATTTCTTTTCTGGTGTGGAATGCACAATACCAAAATTCATCATCTGATGACCTGCAACACATTAGGCTTCCTAGGCACAATTGTGATGTAAAAGCCATGCTGATGGCTGAGATTTCAAACATGTCATTCTTTCCTGGAGGAAAAGAAGGTGCCAGGGCTGACATTTTATATATGTATTATTTATTTATGCATCCAGAGCAGAGTTGTTTAGAAATCCAACAAAGGTTGATTCAGCTTGTATTGTTCATTTCTGTTTTTCAGATCAATGCTAATGACAGCCTGTGACCTTGGAGCTGTGACCAAACCGTGGGAGATTTCAAGACAGGCAAGTCATGATTAATAGCAGGGCTGGGAGGAGGCAGGACTGGCAGGACAATATTCCCAGGGCCCTGGCTTACAAGGGACCAAAACTGGAATCAATTTACAGCAGCATTAATGCTATAAAAAAATAGCAGGGGGTTTCTGCAAGAAATGGTTTATTGCATAATCTTTCCACGTCCACATGCTGGTGAGCAGCATGTAGGTACCTGAAGAGATCTGGCTTGACAGCCTCTCCTCAGATTAACCTTTTAAATCCATATAAAAAAAGTGGATGGGTTAAACAAAACAAGTGTTAGCCACATGTAGCTGCGCTTACTTGTTTTGTCCCGAATTTTTCCTTGGCAGTGGCAGAATATTCTCTAAATCAAAAATACCAGCAAATGATCTGCAAAACTTGATTAACATAAATCTTCAGTATATATGATAAGAGAAATGTGTTCATTTTCTCAACACCGATGAAAAAGGCTGCCAAGTGTAGTATAGAGCCTTTTTGTAGTATCCTGTACTTAGAAACACAGAAACAAAATTCAGGCTTCTGCTGCAGAGTAGGCTTTTCAGAAGTATACATAAAACTTGGGTCTGGCATTGGCAAACAATTGGCAATGTGTGAATGTAACCTGTCTCAAACATCTTGTTCTTTACCACCATTTCACCTCTTCTAGGCATCCTTCCTTACTCAGCATCCATCCTTAATATTTCCTGTGTCCCTCCTAATCATTGTCTATCCTTTACTGAGGTCCAGAACAAGCTAGTAGAAGGCAGGCTGTGTAAGGTTGTGGAGAAATGTACAGCATCAAGAAGCAATTAGAAAATACACCAGCACAGCTAAGTGTGGCTAAGCACCAGGAGGAAGTTTGATTGGCTTAACAGCAAAGTGATGGTTAAAAAGATGGAGCAAAAGTGAGAAGCTAGACTAGAGAACTAGTGAGGCAGAAGCAGAGAGATTTCTTGGACAAGGAGGTAACAGAAACCAAAAGGGACCTGTGAGAGTTACACACACTTTAATTCAGTAAAAAAGTATTTACATGGTGAGGGCTTGAGCTCAGCTTGCAGATTAGTCTTTTTTTGTTGCTTTTGTAAGCAAACTTATGATAGTAGTCCTTCTAAGGCTGTTACTCTATTTAGGCAGAACATGACCACCTTGCATGGAAATCAGAGAAGTTGCTTGTATCCTGCAGTGGGAAAATGAGCCACAAGATTTTTCAGTGCCACCTAACCCCAGCTGCAGTGTGTGCAATCCCTCCCCATTTTTTCTGTTTAACCCAGTTCACTTCTCCATCTTGACAGCCAAAACGTCAGGTAGGGTCTGTTTTCCATGTTGTCAAGCTTTGTGCTGTGGTGCTGAATTAGTGCTGAAGTCTCGGGCAAACTGTTTTTTAATACTTATGACTTCGGAGATCTGCAGGTGAAAACTCCCCTGCAGCCTAGTGTACAGGTTTACTTTATACTGAAAAAGCCAGTCTGGGATGATTGAAACATAACTTGTTTGAACAGAGAGGCCAGTAACTCCAGAACAGGAAAACAGGAAAGAATTGGACCTCAACAGTGGTTGAAACATGAGGGAGAAAGCAATTAAAATACATGAATCAAAGAGACAAAGACTACATGTAAGAAGGCAAAATTAATGAAGAGGAAATAGAAACAAAAGAAGAGGGAAAGGGACACAAGAACAGAACCAGAATAGCAGTGAGAGGACAGGGGTGAGACTACATCTTGATTATTTTTATACAATACACTTGACAAACCCTTAACTGCTGCTAAGTTGTTAAATTATTCCTCTATCCTAGAGTATTGATCCAGAGTTTTATTAGTGCACTGGGATTAGATACTTTATAAAGTTCCAAACTGTGTGATTGCCTGGCTCAAGATTTAGAAGTACTTTATAACATCAGTTCACCTACTTCCAATTTATTTTGGTGCTTCTTATTTCAACTGTAAAAAGCTTAGCATTTGTGAATGTTACCTACCAGGCAGTTGCTAGAGCAAGAAATATTGAGATTTTTTGAAGTGTCGGTTCTCTGCTTAGTTCACTCTCTAGTACCTTGGTGTAAAGAAATCATTTCCTACCTTGAAAACACTTGAGAACAACAAGCATGGCAGGAGCTTTAGGAACTGCATACCATCTTCAATGGATTAGTTTCCTTTTTTTGCAGCTCAAATGTCATGTGTACCTACCCTTCAAAGTCCCACACATGAGAAGAGCACAGGACATAAGGGCTACCAGGATTTCTCCCTGTTTGACTTCTTAAAATTCCAGTTGTTTCTATCACTAATTTTGGTTTTAAATCTTGTGTTCTTCTGAGAACACAAACTTCTGCTGTGAATGGAACATCTTTATTCACAAAAGTCAGAAAGATGCATTCCAAATTCCAACCCACCAGTTCTTGATTTTGATTCAATATGATAATCACAACCTGAGTTCGTATTTAGATATTCAGATCCTATAATGATGACAGTTGTGGGAAAAAAGTAGAGCCTGGTGGGGAAAAAACTTCATAATTTCACATTAGATTAAGACAGCAGAGGTTATTGGTTAACTAATTTTCTTTGATAAGCGATGTTGTTTACAGCCTGTAAATGCCCAGAGGGCTTTTGCACATTTTACAGAGCATTTTTGCGGACATAATTGTGGATGCCAAGAAGAACCTATGATTTTCTGTTCTGTTCTCAATACTTGTGTAAGTTGCATACGCATGGTTGCATTGAGTGCTGCCATGACATTGCAATGTAATTCCTACAGTCAATTCCCTATCAAAAAGGAATAAGTCTGCCTATCAGTGGTTATGGCTTTTTATATACCCCCTGTATGCCGAGTCCTGAAAACTATTACAAACATGTGCTTGACATCAGTTATGTCAGTGGGCTATTCACTTCTTTATAGGTAAGCACAGGGTGAAGACATGGAGTGAAAAAGAACTCATTACCCTAAAAATTATGTAGCAAGAACTCTAATCTTTTTTCTGATTTATGTTTCAGGCAGCTGAGCTGGTAACCAGTGAGTTCTTTGAACAAGGAGACAGAGAAAGATTTGAACTCAAACTCACCCCTTCGGTAAGTTTTTATCACTTATGATATAGTTACTACTTTGAATAGGGTACAAAATTATCATTGAAAGGATAAGTTGATATTGAGTGGAATATAGGCAGATGGGTATAAAGTGTCAAACAAGAACTAAGAAAAAAGTTTCATAAAGACTTTCAGTGAATGATTTGAAGAGAAAACCTTGTCCAGGTTAAATACCTCAAA
The DNA here is from genome assembly GCA_013399015.1 of Galbula dea. Lineage (NCBI taxonomy): Eukaryota > Metazoa > Chordata > Aves > Piciformes > Galbulidae > Galbula > Galbula dea. The sequence goes on along the minus strand of VWZX01009217.1, from coordinate 126,219 downwards.
ATGTTGACAAGCTACTATCTGGATGCAACAGCAGAAGGGTAACAAAGTATTCTATGGAATTTAACTTACAAACCATTCAGAAATAACATTTATGCTTCTAAAAATAAAAAGACAATTCCAGTGGCTCAGATTTGTTCTCACTTCAGTAATACTCACACATAAGCCTTTGGTGATGTAATGAAGTCAATAAAGTTAAAAAGTTTGTACTAAATAATGCTTAGATACAATAAATGGCTATTCACTTTGTATATTGTCAGAGGCTGGGATGTTAATGGATTTCTTCCCTATAGTAATTCTGTGTAATACATCTTAGAAAAAATGGTAGCTATAGTCCATGGAAGAGTAATCAGTCAGTCATGGTATTCACAATTCTGAGACCAAATCTGGGCCTGAATATCTGCAAGTAGCATTCCATATAATAAGGATATAAGTGATATATTTGCTTGGAAGAGTCCAGCACAGAGCCACAAAGATGATGAAGGGGCTGGAACATCTTCCTTCTGAGGAAAGGCTGAGGGAGCTGGGTCTCTTTAGCTTGGAGAAGAGGAGTCTAAGGGGAATGACCTCATTTATGCTTTTAAATATGTGAAGGGTGAGTGTCAGAAGGATGGGGTCAGGCTCTTCTTAGGGAAGCCCAGTGACAGGACAAGAGGCAATGGCTGTAAGCTGAAGCATAGGAGATTCCGTGTGAATACACATAGAAATTTTTTTCCCAGTGAGGGTGAGGGAGCACTGGCACAGACTGCCCAGAGGGATTGTGGAGTCTCCTTCTATGGAGATATTCAAACCCCATCTGGACACGCTTCTGTGTGACCTGGTCTAGGGAATCCTGCTCTGGCAGGGGGGTTGGAATAGATGATCTTTCAAGGTCCCTTCCAACTCCTAACATTCTGTGATTCTGTGAAGTGCCTTTCCTGCCTTGCATATAAAATTTATTGTGCTTTTTGTGCTAATGAAGCATAACAGGAAGTAATTTTATTTCAATACACATTAATGTTACTGTCTTCAAGTAGCAGTGAATTCTAGTGCAAATGACCCAGGTCCAACAACCATAAGAATTATTGTAAGGTGTGTTGCTATATCTATGACTAGGACATACTGTGAGCTTGGTAGAAGTGCAGAAGAAGACAAAAGCCAGCACTTTCTTCTGGACTCATGTCATCTGAAAATCTGCATCCAACAGCCTAGACAGCTGGGAAAGAAGAGTGCATTGATATAAATGTCTTCAGTACTTCTTCCATCATAGGAGCCCTCTCACTCTTCCTTTGGGCTCTACAGTCTGCCCCAAGGAATACAGTAGTCTGTGGGCCACATGTAGGATTCTTTGAAACTATACAGGAAGATTTTCTTCTCTGTTTGACCCTTCACAATTCCAAAAAATCCAGTAAACATGTATTTAGTGTTTTACGTTGGGAGATAAGGCCAGTAAATAATCACAGAGTTCATCAGTTCTAGCAGTTGATGGCTAAGGGTCAAAATTATGTAAAGTTTTACCACATCAATGAGAAATTTTTAAACAAGATCAAATGCTGATGTGTTTCTTGACATATCGTTATGACAAGCTACCTAGATAGGTCTTGCTGCTAATTACATAGGAGACTTTTTAACAAGATAGTGTGATAGTCTCGTAACTTGGTGGTTTTTTCTTGTAGTGTACTTACAACAATCTAAAAATGACAGGATTTTTCAAAATTATTTGAATAGGAAATGCAGAACTTTCCAAAATCAAGCCCAATATTCTAATTTAAGATCACAGAGTCCTTGAATCTTATCTCCTGGTCTTACTTAGATACATTGTGTGATAGCTGTTTATGTCAGAAAGAGCAGGCTACAACTAGAAGAATTCAACCAGACACTCTATGTGATGTAGTATGTATAGCCTGGAGTCTCTAAAAGGTAGAGAAGGAAAGTGAGTTTCCTCAGATGTCAGCCTTGAGGAGATGGGCCCAGAATAACAGCAGACTTTTCACAGAAAGACAGAGGATTTAAAATTTGGCATATTCAAAGAGTTTAGAAAAAAAAAAAAGGCATTCAATAAATGGAAAGCTGATGGACCCAAATAATCTCAGGCAGAGTATGGAGAAAACATGTTCAAACACTGCAGAACTCAGTTTCTTCCATCTCAGTCAACATTGACTTCAGTCAATAATTGAGCCTCTTAAACATCAGCTTTGACCTCTATAATTTCCTCTCTGGGGCAGTGCAGCGAGCAGTGAGTTAGGTGGTTTACAGAGGAACAAATTGAAAACTGCTCGCAAAAATCAATCTGTTGATTCCCTGCCCTTTGGTTTCACAGACATCACTGGTTCTGCAGAAAGGGTCTGTAACTGGGAGGGAGGGAGCTAGTCCAGATCAATCGCTGTTCATTTTGCTGAGCTGGAAAAACTTATGTGAGAAAAGGGAAATATCTGCACAAAGGTATCTGCTTCACATTTCTACCCGAGATTTCTTACCAGCTCAGCTCCAGATGATTATTTTACATCACAGAATTATAAAATTCAAATACATTCAGCCTACAAATTTTGAAACAAAATTGAAAATAAACAGTTTATTTTTCATTCCAGACAAAGCAGTAGGAAGACTGCTGCTGACTGATTACGGTTTACAAAGTGTTCTGGTTGTAAGAATTCGATCATAGCTTCAAAGTGCTGGATGATGTGTTTATAAAATACTTCAGTGTGATAAAGCATGACAGTTTTGTTCCCTTCTCAATTCAGGCCATTTTTGATCGAAACAGGAAGGATGAACTACCCAGATTGCAGCTTGAGTGGATTGATAGCATCTGCATGCCATTGTATGAGGTAATTTTTACTAACTGCTCCTATACAGTCCAAAGAAGATTGTTCTTATCTATCTAGGGAAGAAGTGTTCGCTTATAGTGTAACTTTAAAGGCTATTTGAACACTTATCTTATTTTGACTTTACAAAAAGTCTGTATTCTATGCAGAAATCTTCAGAGTCCCTGAAGGTGGTAATATCTGTAAACATAATTTCTCTCTAAGTTATAAAGCTGATAGAGCAACTGTTTCTTATATTTGAGACAAACTGAGTCTTATCATGGCAAGGTGTGGAGTACTGTGCAGAGAGGTGGCAAAGGGACAGCCTCATTAGGTGCTGCTGTCAAACCTGTCTGAATATGTGTGACCCAAAGGGAAGCTCAAAGCTAAGCCTTTGCACTTCCATCTGGCTCCATTCCAAAGTGTTAAGGGGCAGTCTAGGCCAAGCCTTTAAGGTCAGCCACAAATGATTTGTGGTTTAACCTGTGTGCTGTTCAGCTTGGAATTTACTCTTTTACATGCTTCTACACAGACTGCATGGGTGCTTGTTATAAGGTGTATAACCTCTCAAGTATTACTTTATTAAGGCTGTAGATGGCTAGAATAATGCTTCTCTGTTTTTTGGTTTAAAACAGCTTCAGCATTTGACTCGTGTAACATAAGCTTCACCAATTTAACTTTTTGTCTGTTGCCTGTTTAGAAAGCAGAGCTACATGAGCAGAGTGATAAATAGAAAGTAACACTATGGAAATTTAACCGTCAAATAACTGTGTCAGCAAGTCTTTCTCCTGTTCACTGAGACCATACAGACTGCCTTATGCCACTAAAGACTGCCAGTTTGGCCACTGATATCAGAGAAAAGAGATAGGCATTTTTGGAGAACTGCAGCAAGTTCTCTATGTTACCACTGCACCCTAAACTGCTTCACATCTCCAAGAATTGAATGGGTCAGTGATGACACAAAGCCAAGCGCTGAAAAGCAGGTGCCAGTTGCCATGTTAACATTAAACTGATGAACTTGTGCCTGAACATAGCTTCCCTACACGCAAACAAAAATGCACTGGCCATAACTTCTCATTTTATAGACCAGATATGTCTCCAGTAGCATAGAAGGTAAGGACGACAATGTGCTTCTCCTGCCCTCTATACCTTGTGGCATCTGAGGCTGCCACTGTGGCTATAATGAAGTGACTGCCCAGCCACAAAGGCAATTCATGTTGTATGACATGGACAACATGTGCTTGTATAAAAGGTGAGGTGGGCTACTGCCTTGCCAGTAGATCCTGTCTTTCTTCAGTCAGTCTATGTCATGATGAAGTAAACTAAAGCTACAGATTTCAAATAATTAAGGCAAAATAAGCACAGAAGAAGAATATAAACCTGTATTTATAAAATACCAAGATCATTTTGGACAACATGGGGGGAGAAGGGGAAACTGACTTTGGACAAAAACTCTTCAAAAATAATGTTCTTTTCAGTATTTCAATATTTTCAATAGTTCATATTACAGTAGAATGCATATTAAACCAGAATTCATGATTTGTAATAGCATCTGTAATCCAAAAATGTACAATAAAGCAGGGAGAGCTGATAATCAGCCCATCCTCGGCATGAGACTAAATCTGAGCACTAAAGCTCTGGTTAGTTAGCTCCATCTTAGCAGGAGATCTCTGGGGAATATATTCACATCTGATTTCCCTGCTTTCTGCTGTCTTTGCATCATGCTGTGCAGCTATTATCCTGCTGCTCAACAACTTAAAAAAGAGACACCATCAAACCTGGAAGCCATTGCAGCACCAGCCTTAGGGGTAAACAGAAAACTTGATGTCATAGTATCACACTGCGGGAGATTCTCTCTTCGATGTGGAGTGAAGTTTTAATTTTCATATCCAGCTTAATCAAACCTCAGTACAACATATCACATCAGAAGTGTATTCAGGCATTGTAAATCCTCTGTTTAGGGCCAGCTGAGTGCTACAACTATGGCTAAGTCCTGGATTTCTTTTCTTTCTTTCTTTCCAAATACATTCTTCAAAATTCTAGCCATTTTAATATGCTGTAGGGACTGCATATGGATTACATCATTACAAATGTAACATAAGGAGGCAGAGTGGCAGATGACAAATTAATAAGTTCTTAGCAGTACTTGTAGAGCTCACTAGCATAGTGCTTATAAAAGCTGTATGTTTGAAATAAACTTTTGACACTCATTTTTATACCAGAATTACAACAGTAAACCACAGAGAACTTTTGCACATAGTTTTTTCTGTGGTAGTGATTAGAAGTCCCAAATCTGTGTGGGCAGATCCTAGCATCCAGAGCTCTGAAGAGAACTCTGTGGGGAATGCATGCATCCATGCCAACGCAGTTGCTTCAGCAGGACCTAATGCTGTGCTCAGTGTTGTTTGACACCCACACAGTAGAGATGGTCCCAGCAACCACTGAATGCTGGCAACTCCCATTAAAGCAGAGCCCCTTGAAATTTTCTTTGCTCAAAGTAGTTCCCAAAAGTAGGCTATTCTTGGCAGTGGTAGATGTCTGAAGTATGCAGTATGGAAGGAACTTCACAGCCCAAACTTCCAAGAGTGATCTGACACCACCCCACTGCCACCAACAGTACTGTAACAAACTGTATCTTCTCCACAGTCTAAGTGTGTGAGCTAGGCTACATACCAGAATGCCCATGAGGAATATTTCATACCTAAACACAGAAACTTTGCAGAGCATTATAGAGAGTTATGGCCTTACTAGCCTTTTTGGTTTGGTTTTAATTCTCTATTCTGAAATATTCTTCGAGACTTGTTCAGTCTTCTGGGGAGGTTTGGCTCTACCTCTTCCTTAGGCATGTGCTTTGCTCTCTGCATTTCCTTAATGTGGTTCAAGACAACCCACTTTGAGGTGCAGTTCTCCCAAGTAAAGTATAATGAAGTCTCCTTTATTGAGGGATGAGTATCACATCCCTCTGCTTACCCTGGATAGAACTGTTTTCTGAGTTTGGCCCCTTTTTGTGAGAAGGTTTAGAAGTGACTGGAATCATCAAGATCTGTGCACCTTCCATTAGCAACCCTGTTTGACAGCCCCTTGGAATGCTCATCTGACCCTTGAGAAAGAAGGTCAAGGGTATACAAAACGTGCTATATGAAAAGGTAGTGTGGAGCTTGAAGCTGAATATAGATACATCATGATACCTAGAGAAATATTAAAAAAAAAAAATCAGGAATTACACACAGCTAAATTTCCCATATCCAAATGTCTAAATCCAAAACCTTTTTGTGTTCGCTTTGTAAGCCTGACTCCACTCCTGGCACAAGGTAAGCCATGGCTCTGCTCCCTTGTTTTTACCCACATCTGCTGCTCAATGTGGGGATCAATCAACCTCCAATTTCAAAACACTGTTGTAATCAAATCTGTTTCCTTCAGACTGTGGATCAAAAGTTTGTGAAGATAAAAGCTTCGCAATTTTTTGTTCATTGCTTTTTATTACACTTGGGACATTATAATTTTATCGGATTTACTTTTCTGTTACTGTAGGGATCAGAGTATTTTTATGTGACACTGGAGTGTTTGCCTTGAGTAGGAGAACAGCCATCCATTTACTCTGATTTTAAGGGCTTTAGTTATGCTTTACTGCATCACATTTGCTCTTCATTCAGAAATGTCAGCAAGAAAAGCATTCATCAGTAGAGAAGGGAAATAAGCTTATTAGAATAATTTCTAAGGAAAAATGCATTTTTTTGAACTGTAGAGCATTTCAAATCAGTAGTGTATCTTCAGTAAGAAGTAACCATCCACTTTTTTTGTTAGAATATTTGATAAAGGGGAAGCACATGCAACTAAAGCAGAAAATCTAAGACATCCCACAGAAAATAAAGCACTATGGCAACACTAACAACTGTGCTCACCACACAGAGAAAGTAGTCTGTACCTATTTGGACATAGATGTTTATGTAACAGGAAACAGAATTTTGATCATTGAGACAAATTACCTCTCTGACCCTGCAGTAAAGAGATGCTTAGAGTTTCAACACTTAACATTTTTCTTCTGGACTCTGTGGTTTGTGGATACCTAAGACAAGATCAGTCACAGATTTTTATCAAATCAGGTTGGATTTCTCTGTGGGAAGCAGGCAGGGTGGGAGAGTAAAGATCTTATTCTTTTTAAACATTGTTTTTCTCATAAACAACATCAAAGCTTCAGCAATTCACAGCAAACAAAAGATGCTAACAGAAGCCCAGCTCTGTTCACAGCATTGTTAGGCAGAGATGGTAACACTATGAATAGCAGGGCCAAAGGCCACGCACTCTGATTCTGGGCAGATAAATACATAGTCAGGTAGTCAGTGAAAATGACAGCAGCTATTTAAATTTAAGGGAGATGTCTTTGTGGAAGATAAAGAAGCTCACAGCTTTTACAGCTTATGCGTGCCTGAAATTGCCCTGCTCACCTCTACCTTGGTGCTCCATTGAACTGCTCCATTTTAGTGCTGTTTTTAGTGCTATTCAGGCTTTTCTTCAGTATTAAGAGCTTTAAACATATAATAGTATCTACAGAAGTGAATTTGCATTACCCTGGCAGAATTCTGGGAAAAGCAGAAACATTTATGTTTAGCCTAGCAAGTACTTTAAATGTCTGAACAGAATGTGGAGGGATGGAGTCTTTCTTTTATCACATTATCTGACATACTTAGAAAGAAATCTAATGACTATATCTACAACTACAAGAGCTTTGATACTGTCAGCTTTGAAGCTGTCTTCTTACAGAAGATAATGTCTGACCTTGTAATCAAATCTATCTTTAGAGTATGATGATGTAGTTGCAAAAGTGTCTATTCTGCTTATAAGCATACAATAATTTTGCACAGTGTATCATAAACAGTAGAAAAGCATAGGAAAAATGCCCAGAAATTCCCAACAACCATGGCTACTTCTGTGCATTAACTTCCCTGGTTCAAGAATGGACTTCAACACCTGAACTGGAAGTGCTTATACGCACAGTGATTTTTTTCCAAGTTTTTTTCCAATTACAAAGCAGGAGGTTAACTTCTTAATATTCCTTTGCAGAGAAGGAGGAAGAGGCATGTTTTAAGAATCATGCTTACACTGCTATATCCTGATGCAGCCCTTCTTCAGTTACCAGTTCTGTCCCTCTCCCTCATTCCTTCCACTACAATTTTGCATAAGGAAATACTGTGTAAGAACTGCAGGGTTTGGACCACTCCTCTAGAAGTCCTGCTTGTCCAGAAAGGACTGTACAGGATAGCTTAGTCGTTACTCAGGCAAGAGTTGCTAGATGCAGCCAAAACAGTGACCTTTTTCTTCAGATGTTTCTGTCCTCTCTGTACAGCCAGAACTGAAAAACTTCTAAAATTATTTAATGATTAAGAGTTTACCTGTGTAGACATTTTGGAAATGGTACTCACCATTATTCACCCGTGCCCGGGATTGTTGGTACAAATGTCAGAGCACTGCTGTTCTATTATAAATTTGCAATTAGTCAGAGGGCAGGGATAGCACTAGGTAGTGAGCTGTTCACTATGAGCAATATATAGATATTCTCTGAAGTATGTTCACAAGTCATTGAGAAATGTTGCAGTTTTGGTTTTAAAAAAGGGGGTGGGAATAAGGACTAAGCTGATTCATTTGGAGAAATGTTTTCATAGGAAGCAATTTGATCAGCTCTGTGTGATTCTCATCGAAATCAGCTTTTCCTTTGTAGCGTGTTGAGGGAAGAGGAGGAGGACTTTAAATAGATCCTGAGGAATACCATAAAGATGCACACTTTTCATAGGGCTTATTTCTGACATTTGATTTGAACACAGAGAGTGAGAGGTAATGCATCTACGGTTCCTGGGAGTGCCTGGCTGGCAAGGTTTTGTAAGACAGATAGGCTTAGGATGCAGTATGTGATACACCATGGACTGAGGCTGGATAGACGTTGGCAGATGAAATTAGTCTCACTTTCCATTGAAATCCAGGGGGTAATGTTATCCAAGGAAGAGCAGGTGCAACATATGCTGCCGTGTTTGTAAAAAATTTGCTTCAGAGGAAACTTAATCAGGCCAAATGCAATGCTGGGGGTGGGGGGTGATAGCTAAGGATTACATTAGGAATAAAGGTTTGTCCCCAAGAAAGGAGATTTTGGCAGTGCAGAAGGGTCTTGCTGTAGCCTTGAAATAGGAACTCGGCTAGGATGAGCACTTTTGTTGCATTGGTGCTTGTCTACTAATAATGAATGTAAACAAGGCCTATGACTATGGCTGTATTATGACTTCCAGTAACAGAATAAGCATCAGCAAACTGTTTTTCTTACCTCATGCCCTTAGCCTGACAGTCTGGGTTTTTTTCTGCTACCTTTGTACTAACAGAGAGAGAAGGGGAAGAGCTGTACAAGAAACAAAAAATGAAGAAAAGAATAAATAATGTGTTTATTTGCAATTCCTTTCTAAGTCAGTCATTATTTCACAGGGTAGTCTGGAAAGCATAGTTTTGGTGCTTTGAGGCCAAGGATTTTTGTGTCTGTGAGTATCACAAACACCTTTTACAATGGGCACAAAGATCCCCTTTTTTCATTTTCTGAGAGCAGGTGGGATTTGCTTTTGGAAATTAACAGATCATTACTTTTGCAAGGATTTTTATAATTTGGTGAGATTATTGATGGAATATTGTATTACTATCAACAATTTTAGGAATTTACAAGTTTTCCTAAATTGCATAGAGACAGAAGAAATTAGTACTTTTTTCCCTTCAAACAAGAGTACTTCCAACTTACTTCTTAGATAGTCATGCCAAAAGGTGTAAACTGAAAGTCCAGGTCATCAACAGAGGTATTTGGGAGAAGATAGAAAAACCAACATTTGCCCTTGACTTTAGTAAAACTAAGCTTCTCTAAAGGCTTTCAGCCTGATATATGACAAAAAGTGAATAATTCATAATACTACAAATTTTTGTTGCTGCCTTATTTAGAATTATCTGCCCAATGTGTTGCAAAGGACACGCAGTCATGTATGGGAATATATATAAAGATGTGAGGAAGTAGATTGAAAAGTTGGCAGCTAAGGTAGAAGAGACAGCCAATAGAGGGAACTCAAATTGTACAGCAAATCTGAAAGAAGATAAATGGATAATTTAACAGCCATTCAGTTTCAAGAGAGACAAAGCACAAAGTACATTGCATCAGAAAAGGACTAGAAATGATGATGGATGAAATGCTTCAAGTAAGTGTTTAACACAACAGAATCACAGTTGCCTGCAGAAATCCCAGCTGAGGGCAAATTCAAAGAACTAAATTAGGATATGAGACTGATATGGTTTGAAGAGTTTTTCAAAATCCATTCAATAGCAAGGCAGATGACATTGATCAGCTGCTTGCTTAAAATGTTGGAAGGAAAAGAGTTTGAAACATTCTGTCCCTTGATTCTATGCTCTAGACATAGAATCAAAACCATAAACAGCAGAGCCAAATAAGAAGTTGTTTTTGGACTAATAACTCTTCCTCTTCTAAGACAATCCTTGGTTTCATGAAATTATGAACAGATGAATCATTTGCAACTGTAGCAACATATCAGATGAGCTACTTCAGTAGGTACCCAGTCCTTCAATACTACCCTTTCCATTCAACAGAATAGCGTGCTTGATACTAGTCAGAGCACACGTGGCTACCAGGAGCTCTCTACACATTTTCCTCCCTGAAGGATCTGGCACATTTATAATCATCCCCCTATGGTATACATGTTTGCTTACAAAAGTGTCCAGCATTATTTTTGCTAGTGTACCGTCACCAGAAAGAATCACAACACTTGTGCATATTAGATCCCTTTCTAGTCACAGCTGGCTTCCTTCCATACTGCTAACGATTTCTATAGAGAAGCTGATAGAAACTGTTTCCTATCAGGGAAGTAGTAGTATATTCATTTCTATCTGATTACACTTTTAAGCATCAGAAACAGTTCCCTGGCAGAAATGCAAAAGTAATTCAGTGATGCATTATTCACTTGATGACATGGGCCTCTCCTCAATAAGCCCTAGAAGGAATAAACAGTCTCCTTCAGCTGTGAGGAGATTGCAGTATTTTGTTTTCCCATGAACACGCACTCTCCCAAATACAGTATTTTTTTTCTGGAACATATGTATCAGTAGAGCAAATAATTAGCTTACGCACACAGTCAAAGTTTCATAGAAGCTAATCTCTATATCTTCTCTGAATTGCCTTATCTTCTGTATTTTACCTACAGAAGGCAGAATCTTAGCAATCTTTTTGGGTTTAGTATATGGGCATATATACAGAAATACTTTGGGTTTTCAAAACAACTTCTATCAAGTATTTGTATTATAAAGATCAAATCTGTGGATGACTGCAGTACAGCTTCCCTTTTATCTGAACTAATCTCAAGTTCAAGGACTTCAAGATAAATGGTTCACCTCTGGCCTCTGTAGTCTCATATGAAAGCCACTTCAGCAAAACTCAAGAGTCCAATTCAGCTTTGCTGTAACTGGTCATGGCTCTCTTGACTTTAGCAATGCTTCATATGCTTACACCAGGTCTGAATTTATCCCTGTGGTTTCTCGGTCACTAGTCCTCCCTTCCAGCTCAGAAACTGCCTACATAATAAAAGTGATTCATTAGAAACCGCTGGGTTCCAAAGTAGAGTGAACACTGAGACCTATAACTTTTTGATATGTGCTCAGTCATAAAAATGAATTTATATGACCTTATTCCATAAACTCTCTTTACAAATATTAGACCTGCAACCATACTTCCGTGAGCTGTACTCTTGTCAAAGCTTGTAAATTAAGCAAGGTCGGAAGTGGTCAATATTTGGATGAGAATTTCCAGGGGAAAAAAGAAAAGGAGGTCCTGCAGGATTTGTAAGTTAGGGCATACCATGCTGCTCTTTAAAACAATTTGGTATTAGTCTTAAAATACAAAATGTTGCAGTTTCTTCAGTTTAGACTTTGGATACATTTGTGCTGTATCTTGGCTGTTTCAGCTAACATCCTTTCCCAGAGATGAAAGTGATGTAGCAGACGAAGTCCGCTCATCCACCACCACCCTTCAATCCAGGCGGTAGATCTACCAACAGATACCTCCACTACTACCCATCACCCTCTTCCTGAAGGGTTTTTTTCTTATTTCTACTATTTCTGCATTCTCTGTACTTTTATCTAGCAAAATATACCTAGGAAATATATCTCTATATGTAGTTTAGGAAAAAAACAAAACAAAACAACAACAAACAAAGCACAAAACTGACACACCAACACCCTCCTCTCCTTACCTTCTCCCTTTTTTTTTTATTTTTGAGCTCTTCCTTCAGGCAGCCCTGGTCCTTTCCCAGGTGCACACAGTGTATTGCTGAAGCATCTTTAACCTTTTCTTATACTGGGCTACCTTATATGTAAGAGGAGCTATACCTTCTGAAAGCATGCTTGTAGGCAGAGCAGTATATGGTCACAAAAGACACCTAAATAAATGAAGGTGGTAAGAAAAAGTCAGTGTTATACAGTAATTTTATGAGAAACAGCTTACTCACGCATCTGAGGTAATACATGGAGCAGAAGGGAACTGCAAACCTATCTGGCTTTTCCTAATGCTGAAGCACACAGCCACCAGCATGACTGCTCTTCCAGCATGCTTTATCACTCTGCTATTAAGAACAGCTTTTACAGTAAAGGGGATAAAATGGAGGTCACCAATCCTATACCTATCTCTATGTAGCAAGGCAGCTGCATTGCAGTGGAAGGACTGCAAGTGTGCGTGGAGGTCCCAGGCAGAGAGACAAGCAGTGCCCAGGCAGGGCTTCCCTCAGCCCAGCAACATGATCACAGGCTGCCTGCTGCACCAAGGGGGGATATGAGGAAAAAAGGTGTTTCTGGAGCTGTGAGTATAGGTGGTGGTATCCCATGTCAGGCAGCTGTTAAAGACCAAGCCTTTTCCTACTCAAGCAAATAATAAATTGGGCATTAAAAAGCTGGATACCAAAATAGACACATTGCTAACAAAGCTGGTTATAAAAGGCATGCAAAAATAGTGGCATGGAGGAGCAGTACATCAAGGGGTTCTCATGCAATAAAATAGAAAGCAAAACATGCAGCCAGGAGACAGAAAATCCTGACTAGGCTACAGCCAAATAAACTTAAATACCTTTGGGAATAAATTGGTGGTTTAATCCCGATGAAGGACAGGTGCTGCGAATGTAATTCAGTAAATGGTCAAGAGCTTGCCAGAAGGGTGAGAAATGTGTTGCTTTTGAGGTAATTTCCCAGAAGCTTCATAAAAGAAAATTGATTACTGGAGTTTAATAATTAAAACCAGATATATGGTAATCAAATGAGTTCTTAATTACATCTCAAGGAGAAGTAAAATCCAATTTGTGTACTTTGTATCAGAAAAATCCTACTGAAATGCTTTGGTAGCTGGAAAAAATAAAATAAAAGCTAATTTCCGTAGGAATTATAGCAGTTGGTTTAATTAAAAGACTAGACAGGAATGAAAGAGCCCCAAAGTGAAAGGATACTAAATACAGAAGCAGTGATTTAAACATCAAATCAATGTCTGAATAAAGACATTTTATAGACCAAGTGCAAAATCTGCACTGTCAAGTATCCTTAATTGAAATTAATGTGTAACAAAATAAAATGTATTAAAATTACACTAAGTATTCCATAGAATTAATTGCTTGATCTATGTTAAAAATTAATATCAAAGACAGGGTTTATTCTTCTTAAATACTCCTTTTATTTTATTTCATCAAAGTTAGTGTTATTAGTTACCCATTCCTATTATCTACCTGGTAACCTCTGTTGCAGCTGGGTTATTAGACACTGTAATATGCACTTAGGTATATATTTTTAAGAAATACATGTATTTACTTTTGGATTTAAAGTGTGTTTACAGCTCATAAGATACAGTGATTACCATAGAACTATTCCCAATCTACTTGGGCTTTTGGTCTCTGCTGTAGTTGACGTAAAGCTGATTGATCTAAGCAGCTCAAGCACTCACAGTCCTCCTGGCACGGTATGTGAGAGGGCTGTCTCCTGCCATAAAAGCATGGCATACACCTGGGCCTGGAACGGCAGACACAGGAGCAGGTCCTGGTCGGACCTCTGCATTTGCTTCCTGGCACTAGGATTGAAAACATCACAGTCTTATGGTCACCCTTGGCAAAAACACAGCGCAGACAGGACACAGACGTAGCTGAGAGCTGCATGGCCACACTGAGACAGAGTCCACTGTCCCATTGAGCTCCCTCTCCTCTACATTGCCTATAGCAGGTATAGATTGCTGGTATAGCATTTATGACAGAAATAGCCTGTACTGCATTTTGTGCTCACAGATCCTGGGGCTGATGGGGTGTGAGTGCAGAAAGAAGTAATTGTGCTAAAAGACATTTGAAAGACACCGATTTTTAAACACTGATTTAAAAACTGATTTGTTTGTTTGTTTTTAAATCAAAAGTGTATATTGGAAAAATACTTCACAAAAACTTTTTCAAGGTTTCAGAAATACCAGCAAGCTTAACTGCAAGTGCATGGGTACTGGCTTTGCACAGAAAGGATAAGTTGCTGTCAAGAGCTGAATGTTTAATGTGCTACTTCTAGACACTGAATTGGTAGTGAATTGGTAGGTGCTAATGATAACAGCAGGGAACTTTTCAGGTATTTTCAGGTGATTATATTGTATTACTTCCCCTCTGTTTTGGACTCCACCAAATGAAGTTCTAGGAGTACACAGTGGTCTGAAATAAAGAGCTAAAAATGAGAAGCTCAGAAGCACAGTGGTGGGAATGTTACAAATCCATGTCTATTCTATCAAATGAATGACATCACCAACGAGCAATGCTATGTGTGACAGAGACTGCAGTAAACTCTGCCTCCTGCCCCAGGCCCAAGGTTGCAAAATTATCTGCCCAGTCTGCGCCATATTCTAAATAAATAATTTCAAGTGGATTTTCTTTGAGTTCTGCACAAATTTGATTTGGGTTCTACACAAATTAGTTCCTTGCCCATGGCGTGATTTTTCAGAAGTGCTGAGCATTCATATTTCCTACTGAAGTCATCTGAAATTGCAAGTTTTCAGCACATCTTAAAATCAGGCCATTAACCCTTAATTATCATATAATAGCTTAATTAAAAATCTACCAAGACTTACTTCAGTAGCTAACCAAGCTCTCATTGCTTACAGACTAGGTATAAAAATTCCCCAGTTTTTAAGTGGTGTCTTGGCTCTGGGGACCATTTAAAGTGGTTGTTTTTACCCCTGCTATTTTAAAGCAAATAATAAAAATTATCAACTGCAAAGGTACATGCTTCTCCTTTACTTTTTTTCCATTTAATTTTCTGCACTTTTAGAAGAGCAACTTCTGCTGTCTTCTCTGTCTTACATTTTATCTTTCACCAACCCATCATTTCAAACACATAGTTTCCATGTTATCAGAGAAAGCATGATGCCCAACTCTGAGCAAAACCTACTTCTTGTTAATCAAAAAAGCTGCAAAAGAATAATACTCCTTTGTTGTGTCCTGAAAGGGTACATTACATGACCACTTGGGAGGTAAACAGTTATCCCTTTCTTCCCATCTGGGTGGTGCTGTTAATAAGGTTCTGGCTCTCTTTAATGTAGGGACAAAACCAAGTGAAGCACTTGTGGTCTTTCCCCGTAAGCATTTGATACAAAAGGGGAAGGTAAAATAAACTTCTAGCAAAGGTGTCCAGGAATTGTGGAATTTCGGGGCTGATTCAAAGCCAGCTGAAACCAGGTAAAAGAATCTTACTGGCTTCTGTGAGCTTTGGACTGTGTATATATAAAAGAGGTGATTCCAGTCTGATCTAAAAAGATTTTTTTTTTCCTTTATTTTGAACACACAGAAATGGATTTTTTTTTTTGCCACCTTTGGAAAGCACAGCACCATTATGGTTTATCCATCTACAGAAAATAAGAATCTAGCACTAGGGACAATCTGAAGGTTATTTCAGCTTTTCCAACTTGACATCTAAGCAGTGGACCTGCTTCTCATAGGTGCTAGCACCCAGATAGCCTCAGGCACTTAGAGGATAAGGGCTGTATTTAAGGATTAACAAGAAAGCAAAAGTAGTTAAGCAGCAACTTTGCCACCTTACGTGCTTTTTCAGACATTTTTGGTAGCTTACTTGAAGCCTTAGGTAAAATGAGTGAGGTAGAGATCTCAATGGGAACAATAAGCTTTACCTACACAGCTGAGGTCCAGGAGGATGGGGGTGTGGTGCAAATGAAACTCTTTTTACCCTGTTACTCCCTGGGCATCAAAGGAGTGGAAATATTGTCAATATTTTTTCTCTCTTTTTTTTTTTTTTTAAAATCTTCTTCCAGTGTCTAGTGAAGCTGAATGTGAAACTGAAGCCTATGCTGGACTCCATGGCAGTAAATAGAAGTAAATGGGAGGAGCTGCACCAAAAAAGACTTCCTTCTCAGGTGGCCTCCTCGTCCTCCTTTTCCTCTAGCTTTACCATGTCTCTCCTAAATTAAGCCTGCAAATGTCAAGCGTCGCTTTCCAATAAGAGCTGTCTGGAAGGTTTTCATAACTTTAGGCCCACCATTTTTTTATGAAATGCTTTCACAAACACACTTAATGGATTGGAAATTATCTTGATCCTTAGTAAAAGCATAGTTTGCTTTTACTGAGATGCTTAGTGGAACTGAAAGGAAGGCCTGCAGTGAGATTGAGCTAGTATCTGGAGCAACACGGAAGACTTGGCACAAGAAGCATGCATTCAGCTCCACTACATTTCAAGTGCTGCTGTAAAAATCTGTAAAGCTGACAACAGACTGAAATATAACAACTTAAGCTTAATAAAATTAATAATACAGAGCAGGACTGGGATGCAAGGTAGTCAATCCACATGCAGAGAGCTTCAGGAAAACAGAATAGTATGTAATTACATTGTTGGTTTGCATCCCTTCAGTACATGTGAATCAATTATGCCTGCTTCCGTGGTGTTCCTCTCTCACTCTCCTCTTTTATGCCTGAATGTTCTGAAAAGCTGCCTTCGTATTCTAAAGAAGAATTTTTTTACAACAAAGCTTCTTAGTGATTGATCGGGGCCTTTCAGAATTGCCTACCTTGGTACATTTAAAACCAAACTTTATTACCTTTAAAAACACCAAGCTGTCCCTGGTTCCCTGAGAAATTCTTATTAACAGCGCAGTAGATTTCTCAGAAAGGGGAAGTTTGCATAAAGGCAAAATACTGCATGGAAGTTTTAGAGGATTGGGGTTTTTCTTTTAAAAAATGCTCTTTCAACACATTCTTTTTTTATATATTACAGTGTCTCCCAAGGAAAGAGATTAATGAGCTTTAATGAAAATAGAATAGAAATAAAAAAGGAAATCTGTTTCCTTGTGCTTCTGGTTTGTAATACATTAAAGAGTAGACCACAGATAAGCCTTTCTAGTATAATTTCCAGTTGAAATTAATATTTTGAAATGGTGGAGAGGAAGAATATAATAATACTGGACTGACTACCTTTTACTTTCTCTTACAGTTCTTTCAGTACAATTTGAGATGCTGTTATTACAGAAAACACGGGACTAGCCAAAGCACACATGTAGACCTTTATGGTAGAAGTGTTCCTAAAAATCTAATCAAACATGATATGTCACAAAATGAAACATGTCTGGTTCTCTGTGATGACGTTAGTATTACCTGAAGGTTTGTCTCTTTCCGTTTGGGTAAAGATGACGAGCATAGCAAAACTGTGATCTATGATTTGAGGCTGCTTTCTCAGCTGCGTGACTGGACAAAAGAAGAGTCATGTTGCACTACATACGAGTTCCCATTCATAGGGAAAAAAGCCTTTGTACTCCATGAAAAATGGGATTCTAAATATAGGGTTGTCTAGCAGCAGGAATTAAAGATTAATTCAGCTTAATTTTACACCTGTGCCAAAATCCATTTACTTCAGTGAAATTACCTTGAACTCGCACCAACTAAATGGAAGTCAGAACCTGGCCCAGCTGACCAGATGCTAAAAAAGTCTTTCCTCCCTTCTAAGAAAAGTGAGTTGTTGGTGCCTTTTAACTGACTACATCTGTCTGACAATCAAGCAGAAACAACAAATCTGCTGATTTTTAAAAAAAAAAAACAAAACCAAAACCAAAAAACCCCCAACACAACAAAACAAAACCCCTCTGTGCTACTAATCGTGTATAGGGGAATAGCTGGAAATTTCAGTACCACTGCAAGCCAATCTGCTAGTATGCAACTGAAGCACATCACTTTCTCTAGCAGAAAGAAGCAGGGAAGGGGCAGAAATGTAGACTGCACAGCAGTGAATACATGCACCAAATGGAAGTGTTTCTGCTATTATTTTATCACTTCTGTCTTCCCTGAATAAAGACAGAGGCAGGGTAGTAAGCAGCAAGCCATACAAAACTTACAACACATACTTCATAGGAGAAATGGATACTAGGAAGTGACATTGTACTGCTAGCAGGTACACGCAGCTTTCCTGAATTTTGATACTGCATATTGCTGCATATTGCTAAGCAGAACATAATTTATAGTGTGTACCCTACAGCTTCCCCCAAGGTTGAGTCTCCCCTCATTTCCTCTCCTCTTTATTGGCTTCAGTGCACTGTTGCCCATGGCAACACCCACCGGCAGGGATGGGGTTTCAGCACCACCACAACTTGACATACAGCTGAAGCTCTAACAATGTCAACCATCCATCAAGTGACTGTTTGTAATTGCCTCCATATATTTCTCCTGTCTTTCAGTATCTTTGCTATTGTGGGCCAAAATTCAGAAACTGCTGACTAATGTTATGCTTCTGTTCCTCCATCACAAGGAGGAAAATGAGAGAGCACAGCTAGATCTTTATCAAATTGTTCTCGGGTAAAAGGAAGCAACCCTTCTGAAACCAGTGAGGACACTGTAGTCTCTCTCAGAACAGCATTTGGTCTATAGCTCAATCTTAAACTAAACAACCAAACAGAATCTTACACGGTTGTTCTTTTTAACACTTATCTTAGGAATCAGCAAAAGACTTGCATTTTTGAGAGGAAAAAGAACATTCTTTGTGGAAGCATGTAGTACAGCAAAGATACATATCCCAGGTTTCTCATATTTACAATGGTGGAAAACACTTTTTAAGCTAGTTCTTAGAAGCTTACTAGAAATTGTATCTGCTTTTCATTATTTTTGGTAGGGAAATATTTTTGCAGTACTTCAATCCAGTCAGTTCTGCCAAACTCTTCTGAGCTGTGCACAGGAGAGATGACCGTGTAGGTCATTAAATCAGCATGCTCATTCTGTTACTTGTTTCCTTGCCCACTGCACAGAGAGAGATCAAACTCCATTGAAATCAGCTCAGTTCTGCAGGTGTCTATAAAACACATGACCACAAGAGGTGAAGACAAATTAGAGGGCATATGGAAAAGAGGATGGAGAACCCACTGCTAGCCAGAATAGTGTTAGTAAAGTGCTGCTTGGCCTTTCCCGGGAGATGCCCAACACATCTGTTCTGCCTCAAAAACAGACAAGTTATCAGTTTTTTCCCTCAGCTGTTAGTGGAAATCTGGCCTTGAATGAGGGCTCTAGTGTCTACAATTCCAAAGCTAATGTGATGAGCACATGGACCATCCATAGAGTACAGGGGCTTCATTCTCCCTGAAGGTGCTTTGGGCTGGTTCAAGGACAATGCCTTTTTTTTTTTTCTTTTCTCTAGGTGTCATACTAACTAGTGCTAACTACAGCCTGAATTCAGCCAGATTTCTTGTCTCATGAATTGCAGGCCCTGAGGTCTCACAGCAGTCCTCCACTTATCAGCAGAAAGCATTCAGGAGAAGACCTTGGTCTTCATCTCCAACCTCAAAGATAAAGAATAAATACCCTAGCATTGAGTAGGGTAATCAGGAAGGAGCCTGATATTCAAATCCTGCTTGATTTGGAGCAGGCTTTTAAACTGCAGGTACACCTTCAGCACCAGTCTGTGGGGAGTCACAAAGGTGGGCTTCTCTTTTGCCCCCTTGCCAAAGCCCCTTACGTGTGCTCAGCAAGGAGATGAGACACCTGCTAGGTACAGCTACAATTTTGCTGACTTTGGTGGAAGAGCTCAGGAGGGGGCTTGTGTACATCCTCTTGGATTAAAGCGCTCCCCTGCAACACAACACTGTGGCCCTACCAAAAAACCAAATGCTGATCAAGGTAAGGAACACTTGAGACAGAGGCTCTCCTGGAGTTCATACAGAAGGGTTTCACACCTCCTGAGAATGAGGCATCCAACCTCTGAGACATCTTTGACCGTAGTCCAAGTAGTAAAATTAGACAATTTCTGCTAAAAGTGCCCCATGGTTTTGCCTTTCTTCCAGCCTGGGACCTGCAGGCAAAACAAACCAGTTTCATAATGTGATTGAGATGCGAACAAGATGCAGCCTTGCTGCTGCTCCAAAGCAGAATCGCACTTGCAAGGTGAGGCAGCACTAGCTCACAGACGTTTAAATTGGATGCCTTATGTAGCAATTGGACACTGACCTCCCCATGCAGCTCTGCCACAGCAAGCCCCCGCTATTTACAGGGCCAGTGGTCTTGCTGAGAAGGTCACTAGTAATGTTTTGTGCCCTGCAGAAAATAAACGCAGAGTAGATAAGTATGTTTCATTTTAGCTCAGGTATTCCTTCAGATAGTGTCCTTGGTATAACAGCTGCATTTTTCTGGACTAGTGACCTTGCTAATTGCTCCTTCTTATAGTGCACTGCAATCTCATAACGTGCCTGTAGTTATCAACAAAGCCAATACTAGTACTCACAAACTATTTTTGAAAACTACAGCCAGCAGTGCCTAATGTAGTTTGTAATATTTAGATTAATTAATCCTAGAGGAAAAGTAGGGGTGTTTCAGTCTACAAACAGTTATTTTCCCTCCATAAAATTAAAACCATTTTAGTTACAGATAGATAATTCATGCACTGAGTGACATTTTAGAACAGGTTATAGAATTATTTACATAATTTCAAGATTATGTAGAATATATTAACAGACACTTCCAATGTTCAGGGTATTCTGGGCAAGAAAATGTAGAGCAAGATATAGGGAGGCATCTAGGAAAGCTAAGGCCTCTCTGGAATTAAATCTTGCAGGGGAGGTCAAGGACAATAGGAAGGGCTTGTTCAAATACACTACAGGAAAACCTAACACTAGAGGCAGTGTAGGCCCACAGCTGAAAGAGGCGGGTGCCTTGGTGACAGATGATACAAAGAAGGTGGAGTTACTGAATGCCTTCTTTGTCTCTGTCTATACTCTTAGAGACTGTCCTCAGGAGCCTCAGACCCCTGAGCCCCCACATGATGTTAGGATAATGGACAAGTTTTCCTTAGTTGAGGAGGACGGGGTTAGGGAGCAGTTAAGCCGTCTGGACATCCATAAATCCATGGGACCTGTTAGGATACACCAGCAGATGCTGAGGGAGCTGGCAGAAGTCACTGCCAGGCCACTGTCCATCATCTTTAGTAAGTTGTGGGGGACAGGAGAGGTGCCTGGGGATTGGAGGAAGGCAAATGTCACTCCAGTCTTCAAAAAGGGCAAGAAGGAGGAGCTGAGTAACAATAGACCAGTCAGTCTCACCTCCACCTTAGAAAGGTGATGGAACATNTCTCTGTCTATACTCTTAGAGACTGTCCTCAGGAGCCTCAGACCCCTGAGCCCCCACATGATGTTAGGATAATGGACAAGTTTTCCTTAGTTGAGGAGGACGGGGTTAGGGAGCAGTTAAGCCGTCTGGACATCCATAAATCCATGGGACCTGTTAGGATACACCAGCAGATGCTGAGGGAGCTGGCAGAAGTCACTGCCAGGCCACTGTCCATCATCTTTAGTAAGTTGTGGGGGACAGGAGAGGTGCCTGGGGATTGGAGGAAGGCAAATGTCACTCCAGTCTTCAAAAAGGGCAAGAAGGAGGAGCTGAGTAACAATAGACCAGTCAGCCTCACCTCCACCTTAGAAAGGTGATGGAACACTTTTTCCTTGACTCTGTCTCTAGGCATATCAAGGATTGGGGGGTCATGAGGAGCAGTCAGCATGGGTTTACCAAGGGGAAGTCATGTTTGACCAACCTGATAGCCTTTTATGAGGACATAACCAGGTGGATAGATGATGGTAGAGCAGTGGTTGTGGTTTCCCTTGATTTCAGTAAAGCATTTGACACTGTCTCCCAAGCATCCTTGCAACTAAACTGAGCAAGTGTGGTCTGGATGATTGGGTAGTGAGGTGGATTGTGAACTTGTTGAAGGACAGAAGTCAGAGAGTCATAGTCAGTGGAATGGAGTGTAGTTGGAGGCCTGTGTGTAGTGGAGTCCCTCAGGGGTCAGTACTGGGACCAGGACTTTTCAAGCTGTTCCTTAACAACCTGGATGACAGAACAGAGTGTGCTGTCAGCAGGTTTGCTGATGATTCTAAACTGGGTGGAGTGGCTGACACGCTGGAGGGCTGTGCTGCCATTCAGCAAGATTTGGAGAGGCTGGAGAGTTGGGCAGGGAGAAATTGAATGAAATTCAATAAGGTCAAGTGTTGAGTTTTGCACCTGGGAAAGACTAACCTCACATGTATCAGTTTAGGTTGTGGACTGACCTGTTGGAGAGCAGTTAAGGGGAAAGGGACCTGGTAGGTGGAAGAATGACCATGCGCCAGCAGTGTGCTCTTGTGACCAGAAGGGCCAATGGGATTCTGGGGTGTATTAGAAGGGGTGTGATTAGTAGGTCGAGAGAGGTTCTTCTCCCCCTTTACTCTACCCTGGTGAGGCCACATCTGGAATATTGTGTTCAGTTCTGGGCCCCTCAGTTGAAGAAGGATAGGGAACTGCTTGAAAGGGTCCAGCACAGAGCCACAAAGATAATTGATAATTCCTTCTGAGGAAAGGCTGAGGGAGCTGGGTCTCTTTAGCTTGGAGGAGACTAAGGGGTGACCTCATTTATGCTTATAAATATGTGAAGGGTGTGTGTCACGAGGATGGGGTCAGGCTCTTCTCAGTGAAGCCCAGTGACAAGGGGCTATGGGTGTAAGCTGAAGCTCAGGAGGTTCCCTGTGAATACAAGAAAAACTTTTTCCCAGTGAGGGTGAGGGAGCACTGGAACAGACTGCCCAGAGAGGTTGTGGCATCTCCTTCTCTGGAGATATTCAAAACCCATGTGGATGCGTTTCTGTGTGACATGGTCTAGGGAATCCTGCTGTGGCAGGCGGGTTGGACTAGGTGATTTCTGTCAAAGAAACAGAAGATTTTTAGGAGTAAAATCATGTGAATGGTTTCTAATGTAACAATGAAGTGGAAGGTGTAAATCAGCTCAAATGAGAGGCCCTAGAGATTTCCATCATTTGAATGAGCCAGTATTGGAACACATACTGCATATTGGTTGTCACCCTTTCTTTCTTGGATTGCTTTGTTATTTAGTTACCAGTTTATAAGCGTGTTGAACACTGCATCTTACAGTTCTGTGGGAAATACCATTTGTAAGCTTGGAACCTTTGCCTACAGGAAACAACTGACAGATGCACAAACTTAACTGTGTATATGTTCTAATACCTGTGAATCCTACATACTTTCAAAATATATAACTTAATAACTTCTGCATTCTTTTCCTTTTTGCATTTTTAAGACCCTTATCCTCATTGTTTTGCTTTAGTAGATGAAACAATGCTGATTCAGCTTTTGAAAGCATGTTTTTGAAATTAACAACTTGGTTTTATTGGTCTCTCTAAAATAAAAAGAAATCCTTTTAATGGTTTGCTGTGATTTTTTTTCTGTATTGTTTTGCTTTGAAAACTACCTTGTCAGCATGAATCAGAGCTGTTTCTGTTGATTACTGAATCACACCAATACAATAGGAATGACCAGAAATCAAATCTGGCTTGTGACTCTAAACAAAGCCATTTACATGTATAGAATATACACAGATTTTACAGTTTGTGATACTGAATGTTCAGTAGAAATGTCGAGGGGGAGGTGAATATCCCTCCAAAGAACAAGTACGTTGTTGAAATAGTTGCACAGAAGTTAAGAGATCATTTCTTCTACATTTTTAAAGCTTAAGGAAAGCTGGCAGATTGCGCTAGGCACAAACAGCCTTCCTTCCATCAGCCGTGGCAAACTGCATCTCTACAGGCTGTAAGGGGATAGTTCATGTTCAAAAAGCCCGAGACAGCAATAAAATACTCACTGGCCTGCGTTCCAGGACCACATCTTTAGCTTATGGCTTGCTTTTACACTACTAAGAGAACTATTACACATTTATAAAGGAGTTGAGCTTGGTTTTATTCTTCCAGCTACACGGGATACTGACATGGGGCAAACATTCAGGCCTAGGCAGTGTTTTCAGGAGATGCAAATTCTTCGAGCCGATGTGGAATCGTCCCTGGACAGCCTGCTTCACCTCTCGGAAGTTGAAAGCATGAACGGGAGAGCACATGGCAGCCAGGCAGAGAGGATGCGGTTTGTCTCTGAGCCACCTGCTCCCATTTGCACCACGGCGGCTGGACAAACCCGGACAACCCCCCGCCGTCATACCCTCCATCGGGCACTACAATGCAGCAGCAGACCGCCGGAGGAGCAGCAGGAGAGAGGTCAGGAAAGCGGTGGGGGACGAAGGAGAACTCAGCACACATGTCAATGCCCCCAATCCTCGCAAAGAGGCGGCGTGTACCGTAACCACCTCCTTCTTTATAGCCCAGTGCGCACCAGCGGCTTCCGCTTCCGGGGCAGCGTTCCTCACCGTCCGTACAGGTTTATTTCCGCTCCGATGGCAGGCGTTTCCCTGGTAGCCAGGGGCTCGGCTTCTGCTTCCGCTTCTGTCCCCGTTCCCGCCCTGGAGGGGCCGTTGCCGCGGAAGCTGCGATGGAGGCTGCGCCGGTGCCTGACGGGCAGTATACGGCCGTCGTCTACGGTCTGATCGGCGGTGGGCGGTGTGGGGAAGCGGTGTCCCTGCTGAGCCGCGAGCTGCAGAAGAGCAGCCGCTCCCGGGGTGGCCTTTCCCTCCTGGGCTACTGCTACTATCAGCTGCAGGACTTCGCGGCGGCGGCCGAATGCTACGAGCAGCTGGTGGCGCTGCATCCCGAGCTGGAGGCGTACCGGCTCTACCAGGCGCAGGCCCTGTGTAAGGCCGGCCTTTACGCCGATGCCTTGCGAACCGTCAGCCCGCTGCTGGACCTCCCCGCCTATCAAGGCCGGGCCCTGCGCCTCCAGGCAGCTGTCCACTATGCCCAGGGCGACCTCCCGGCGGCCAAGAGCCTGGTGGAGGAGGTGCTTGCCGCTGCTGTGGATGGCGGCCCCGGACCAGCCGAGGATCCCTCGGAGCGGGCTGACGCTGAGATCAACCTGGGCTGCCTATTGTACCAGCAGGGGCGGCACGAAGAGGCCAGCGCCAAGTTTGCCAGCGCCATGCAAGTGTTGGGCTACTGCCCTGAGCTGTCCTATAACATGGCCCTGTGCTGCTACACAGCCAAACAGTATGCCCCTGCCCTCAAATACATTTCTGATATCATAGAGCGCGGCATCCACCAGCACCCAGAGCTCAGCGTGGGCATGACCACTGAGGGTATTGATGTCCGTAGCGTAGGTAACACTCTACTGCTGCACCGCACGGCCCTGGTGGAGGCCTTCAACCTCAAGGCAGCCATTGAGTACCAGCTGCGCAATCTGAAAGCTGCCCAGGAGGCACTCACAGATATGCCACCAAGGGCTGAAGAGGAGTTGGATCCAGTCACGCTGCACAACCAAGCACTAATGAACATGGACAGCCAGCCCACTGAAGGGTTTGAGAAACTGCAGTTTCTTCTGCTGCAGAACCCCTGTCCACCAGAAACATTTGGAAACTTGCTACTCCTCTATTGCAAGCATCAGTATTATGACCTGGCAGCTGATGTACTGGCAGAGAATGCCCATCTGACCTACAAATTGCTCACACCTTACTTATACAACTTCTTGGATGCCATTATTACTTGTCAAACAGCCCCTGAGGAGGCTTTCCACAAGCTAGATGATTCAGCAGGGATGCTGACTGAGCAGCTAAGAAAACTGGCGAAACAGGTACAGGAAGCTAGGCAAAACTGGGATGATGAAGCTGTCAAAAAGGCAGTAAATGAGTATGATGAGACTCTGGACAAATATATACCTGTCCTGATGGCTCAGGCTAAGATCTACTGGGACATGAAGAACTACACAATGGTTGAAAAGATTTTCCGTAAATCGGTGGAGTTCTGTAAGGAACATGAGGTGTGGAAGCTCAATGTGGCTCATGTGCTCTTCATGCAAGAGAACAAGTATAAAGAGGCTATTGGCCTCTACGAGCCAATAGTTAAAAAGCACTATGACAACATTCTCAATGTGAGTGCCATTGTGTTAGCTAACCTCTGCGTTTCCTACATACTGACAAGCCAGAATGAAGATGCAGAGGAACTGATGAGGAAGATTGAGAAGGGAGAAGAGCAGCTGTCCTATGATAATCCTGATAAAAATACCTACCATCTTTGCATTGTCAATCTGGTCATTGGTACCCTGTACTGTGTGAAGGGAAACTATGATTTTGGTATTTCAAGGGTTATTAAAAGCCTGGAGCCATATAACAAAAAACTGAGCACTGATACATGGTATTATGCCAAACGGTGTTTCCTGTCCTTGCTTGAGACCATGTCCAAGCAAATGATCATGTTACGTGACAGCATTATTCAAGAGTGCATTCAGTTTCTGAAGCAGTGTGAGCTGCATGGAAGAAACATCCCAGCTGTCATTGAGCAACCCCTTGAAGAGAAAAGGATGCACAGTGGCAAAAATACAGTTACCTACGAAGCCAGGCTTTTGAGAGCACTGATGTATAAGATCATTGGGTGGACTGCATAAATGGTGTCCCTGTACAGTAAAAATGAAAATTTTGTGTCTGTTCTTTTCTTATGTTTGTGAAGTGGTGCTCATCCTGGTAGTCCACAGTGGCATGGGTTTTTCTTGATTGCTTACCTTTAAAAATTTTCTCCTGTATTTTAACAATATTCAGTGGAAAATAGGATATTCACATCAAGTTACCCTGCACCAAAGAAGCAGAGGCATACTTAGTAATCTGTCATGTTAGATACACCCTAAGATTTGTTGACCAAGAACTTAATGAAAGAAATATAATAGAGTTATCCCCTACAAAATATTTCATCTGGAAATTTTGATCGTGTCTCTTTTCATTGGTTGGCAGTTGAAAATACTTTGTTATCCATCTCTTTTAGAACAGAAATTGAAGGAACAGAGTTGTTCTAATTCTCTAATTTGTGCTTGAGTGTGACATATTTATTTCTTCTGCTTTTTCTATGGTGTTTTTAATATGTTACAGACCATGTTGAAAGTATATTTAAACACACCAAAATGTCTTTATAATAAAAAAATCAGTCCTACAAAGATTAAAATTGCCTTTTGCTAACTCAGTAATAATGCACAAGTATTCTGGCAAATCATATACCTAATACAGGGACCAGAAATACATTCCAAGGATAAATTAGGACAGCACCTTGGTTTAGGTCTACCTTGTAGTAGACTCTGTTATGACTGGACATAACTGGCTTCAGAGACGCTGCCCAGTACTGCCCCTCCACTTCTGCAACCTCTTGAGTCCCCCTGCATGCACTGTCCAAGCTGTTGCCCTGCAGACCTGTTTGGTAGCAAGTGCCTACTCAATGATGCAGTCTTCCCTTTGCAGCTTGGCCTGCCCCCTTAATCCAAATACCATTCTTAGAATACATCAGTCTCTGGTAAGAGACTTTGTGAATGTGAAATTATATTATTTTCTGTATTTCTCAAAGAGCAGACAATTTCTGTTTCATGTGAACCTTATGATTTCTACTCTTGGATGGAAGAACTCTGCTTTTCAGTTCCCTGCTTGTGTTACTGTTCTGGCATCTCTTTAACACCTCTCTGAAATCCCACTTGCTTAATTCATGTACTTGGAATGTTGATCACACTGACATCAGACAGCTTACTTTCTCAACAGTCTTCCTGTACCTTTGCAAGGGAGCGGGAAGTCCAAGGTATGGGAGTTCCCATATTTCATATTATGAGTCCCATAGCAAAGTAAATACCTTTCAGTGTTCTATGCAGTCTGGTTCTGTGCCTGTGGCTGCTCTCCTTTCTGTATTCTGGCTTCTAAAGCAACGTGTGACCTTGTCATGTTAACAGGCAAGACCCTGCCTGACCCAGCAGTCTGCTTGTCCCAATGTTTCAAACCTCTACTGAACTCATTAAAATTGCCTAACGGTGACTAATATGGACTTTGTCTGAAGCAGCCTGGACAA
Organism: Galbula dea; assembly: GCA_013399015.1. NCBI lineage: Eukaryota > Metazoa > Chordata > Aves > Piciformes > Galbulidae > Galbula > Galbula dea. Next base: position 98,154 of record VWZX01009217.1, on the reverse strand, counting down.
GTTAAATTAATGATCAGTTTAATTTATTGAAGTGGCAGATAACAGATTTGAGATTGCTGGTGATATGTTGAGTAACTGCAAGGAATTGGAGCTCAATCTAATAATTTTACTCCCAGGGATGTGTCTGACAAAGTTGGAAAAGTAAAATCTTCAAAATACCACAAAAATATAGGAGACAGAAATGCTAATGATGTTAGGCTGTATATTGAATGCAGAATTCTTACCTAGAAAGCGTGTCCTTGGTGGATGGAGGAGAAGGAGCATCCCATCGGTCATCCTCTGTAACAGCTATATCCTAAGGTCTTCAGTCTGTCCCCCACCAACAAGGACATGTTCCTTGTATGGGTTTTTATATCCTAGCTCCAATTGCCCCTACCTTCCAAGGTGACATTTACCATGATTTGGGTGGAGAGTTGAGTAACACAGTCTATGTGTGTGTGTGTGTGTGTATATATATAGCATGTACTCTGTTTGACTCATTAGCATACTGAGGGTTGTCCAATGTTAATAATTAAAATCGTAGTTAATTAGGCACACTAACTTGTCCTGCGTTTCTTTCACACAGCAAACTAGGCAGTAATACCAGAAACCTAAAGTTTTTAAAATAAAGATCTAAGTCCACAGCTTTACCTCATTTGCTTACCTTTGATGTGGGCTCCCCGAAGAGTTGTCACAGGGGAATTTTGGATTCAGGCTACATGTCCCTCAAAATCTAGTTTCTGTGCTGTGGTTTACCTGGAAAGAAAGAGGACAGCATTTTTTAAAAGCTGATCTGTATTACAAAGTAACAGAATAGTTAATTCTGCCATAGAGTTAGTGTATATAAGGACTGAACAGGCTTGCAAGCATTTCAACATACAGAAAGTCAACTGCTGGGAGAGAAACCTGTCAGGGCTGCGCATATCCTTGGTAGCTAAAGGAAATTGTGTGGGTTAGGTAATGTTACAATTTACCCCAGACTTCCTAGAATAATAAAATAAAATAAAATTTAACAGTATCAAGAATGGAAAAACGTTCAAGAGAGCAGGCAGGAGATGCAGCAAGGTGTCCTAGAGAGGCCTCCACAGCTCATTACTAGTGCATAAAGGCCCTGATTATGGTGACATTAAGTATTTCCCACAACTGCTTCTCCATGAGGAGGAGACCTGTGATTTCAAATGCGTTCACCTCCATGAAGCACAGCAGCAGGCTGTAAGGTATGTTTCTAATTTACAGTGGAATTGTTTTATGTATTATGCAGCATAAACAGCATGACCTTTAAAAAAAAGTTTTTAAAAGTCATTCCACATGATGATGTCTGAAGTGCAGTAATGGGCAATGGCTTAGGGAACATCAGCCCTTTATTTAATATTCGTTATGAATATTCTGTAAAAGTCAGTGCATATTTAAAAAAAAAAAAATCACTTTGCAGATTTGTGCCTGTGCAAATGTTGAATGCCTTCTAATGGAGAGCAATGTAGAGACCTCGCTATGGCTGACTGTGTGGTGATACTCACATGCTCTAGCAGTTTCCATACAAGCAGTATGTGACTTTCATTGGGGTGATAAGTGCGTCATCTCTTTCTCCCCTTCCTTGGCCATACAGGAGTCACAGAATCACAGAATGTTAGGAGTTAGAAGGGACCTCGAAAGTTCATCTAGTCCAACCCCCCCTGCCAGAGCAGGATTCCCTAGACCAGGTCACACAGAAACTTGTCCAGACAGGTTTTGAATATCTCCAGAGAAGGAGACTCCACAACCTCTCTGGGCAGTCTGTTCCAGTGCTCTGGCACCCTCACTCCATCCTGAACAGGCAGAGGCAACAGTGTCAGCTGACTCTGGCACATGCTGCCCACATCTGCCAGCCTCAGGAAAGGCTCAGAGCCCTCTGCTGCAGAGTGAGAAGGGAGAACAGCCACACTCATTATAAGAAAACGGTTCCCATAAGAGTTGTGTGATATGTGGCTGTTTTAGAAGATACAGCTAGAGGGCAGCCAGCATGTCTGGAATTTGCTTTATCTTGTTGCAAAGGAGCAGATGTACAAAAAACCCAACAACGACTGGAAAAGCAGGGGGAAAGGTCAGTAGCAGCGTTTTCCTCTTTATTCCATTTTCATTCTGATTTTACTTGCTTTTCCTCCCAGAGTACACCATGCACTCAGACAATCCAAAGTTTCTGAGCAGGTTGGGTGATGCTGAACATCACAACCTTGACATGGAGACAGAGCAGGAGAGCTGAGACACAATGTGAGGAGACCTGGGACAGGCAGATACTCCTCTGCTGCATCAACAGATGCTTTTGTGTAGGATCTCATCCCTATCCCAGCAGTATTTTCCACCCCGTCCACTCCACCACAGTCTCTACCTCAGGAACAGCCACCCAACCTTCCTGTGGCTGCAGCACACCAGGAGGGATACCCCTGTCCTCCTTTTGTCCTAGGAAGCTGCCTGCCCCTGCTGTGCCCAGAGGGACTGGGTCCTGGGTCCTGTGGCTGTAGTCTTTTGCAGTGTAAGTGTGTCACTTCTTGCAGCAGCAAGCATGCACTTATAGTATCTCCAGCTGCACAACACTTTAGTCATGAAAAATATAAAAATGTTACAACCAGTTTTATTACCGTCTTTATACTGCATTTAATGTTATTGCTATGTGACTTACACACAAAACATATTTCTAAGAGAAAGTACATTTTTATTTAGAGAAAAGGGGGGACATCAAATAACAGTTTATGTTCCTTAGAAATATAGTAAACCCCACCTAAATTAATACAGCACACCAGAACAGTTCTTGTTTTGTCTACAGGCAAACCCCACTGATTTTATTTATACGAATGCAAACAGAAAACACTACCCAGAAACAGCTGACCATATTCTCAGTGTGTTGAGAAGGGCAAAGAGCTGCAGACAAGCACAGATTCCTAAGTAAGAGCTTCTGGTTCGTTTTTTTTTTTTGTAAAAGCAAAGAGAAAGAAGCCCTTAGCACTCTGTTACAGCATCAGCATCCAAAACATGAGCTGCACAAAATGCCTCTTGTGCACATCACTGCTGTACTGGGATTTTATTTGAACTAATAGCCTCTTTTGTACTTTGTCCTTACAGTCCTTACAGAAGATGTTCTTGCCCTTGAACCTTAGAATGGTTTGCCACCCATGTTGCAGGTGACAACCTGTACTATACCACAGTGGGAAAAGCTCTTTTTTTTTTTCGTTTTTTCCAATTACCCTTACAATAATTACAGCGCACATTGCACAAGAAAAGGCATAGAACTGCCATCCTGCCAGCAGCCTGCCTATGCTGGTGGGTGGTGCAGGGGAGGCATGAAGAGCCCGAGATGTGATTTACTTCATGCCCCACCTTGAATCTCTTTGGGTGCTCAAACCTCTGTAGTTAATCAAATGTCTGCTGATACCAGCAGCACAGCAGAGATAGTGGATGCCAGGGACACTTGAGATCAGCTCTGGCTACAAAAACTTTTCAATAATCAAGGGGTGGCGGACTTTGTGGTAAGACAGATATAAAAGATAAGACAAAAGAGTCTTCTTGTATAGTTCTAGGAGGAATGTGAGTAGAGTCTTCCTTGAGAAAGTCGGGAGTGTTTCTACTGGATAAGAAAGATGGACAAGGAGAGGAATGTTATTTCTCTAAAAATGATGAAGTTACATACAAAAATAAAAGCTGATTTGGACAGCCTGTTTCAGAATACCTTACTTCCAACATCCTATTTTAGATGCCTATGTTCAAAACTTCCACACATCCATATTGACTTTTGCCTCCAGCAAAGGAGCAGAGTCCAGCCCTGACTAACAGTTTGCAGATTTGGGGAACTAATGTGACAACACAGCTGTGTGCTAGGCTTCTTTTCCTTTATCCCCCTTTGTCCTTTCAGCAAATAAAAACTTATCTGCATTTTGTACCTCTGCTAAATGCTGCTAGCTTTGTAAGTAGTAGATACGCCTGGGGCAGTGCACATCTTCATGTCAAGTCAGTGTAGTTCTTCTTCACATCATGTCGGTGTAGTTCATACAGAAAAATGATAAACAGGTGAATACCATCTGATTTACCAAGAACAAGTCCACAAAACACATCTCCTGAAAAAACATCTTTTAGCACTAAGAGCTGAGAGAGGATGAAACAGCTAACTTAAACCTTTGTTTCTGATGGCGCCACTGCTGCACATTAAGAAACCATTTCTGTTGCACAATGAGAGAGTAAAAGTCAGCAGTGGATCCTCATCCTCCTCCTGGACCAGCTGGGCATAGCCTTCACAGGCAGTCCACGTAGCCCGCCCTGGCTCTGAGCACAAGACTGAGGCCTCCCATCCACATGTAGGATTACGCCTGCAGTGCAGAACCCAGCCCTAAGAGACACCCACATCCCTACAGCCACCCCACTGGGAACTGCTTGGAGAGGGAAACTGAAAACATGAGTGCCAGATTTTCTTCTGGAACATAAGAATCATCACTCGGCACCATAAATTTTTTAACTTCCTGGGGTGAATTTACACACTGGCCCTGAATGGTCTGAACTTCTCCATGGTGCTTTTGTCCTTTGGTGCACACAGTCATCCCCTTCTCTGAATTTCAGCCTTTCTTGCTGTTTACCTTCACCTCCCCCTCAACTCTGCCTCTAGGACACTTGCCATCCTGTGTCACAAGCAGGGAACAGGTTGACTAAGAGCTTTTTATGAGTCAGTTTTACTTCATAGCCCTCTTTCCCGTGGGAGAGGGCAGAAGGAGTTGGCTAACTCTCAGATCCTGTGGGGTTGAACTGTTTTCTAACAGTCGTCTTCCAAATTAAAATTAACACAGCTTGGGTTTTTCTTAACTGCATTTCTTCGGTGCCTCACAGAGCTCTTTGTGTTCCACTCCACTGATTCACAGCCACTCAAACAGCCGGCAAACAGAAACGTGAGAGCTCTGACACGGTGTATCTGATTTTCCTGCTCTGCCAATAGTATTTATCACCGCAGCTCCCTTGTGGAACGGGAAGTTTGCTTCTCCACCAGAGCTGAGGGATGGGGTTTCAGAGCAGGTCAATGCCCATCTTATTTTTACAACTAAAAAAGCCACAACTTCTGAAGTCAGCTGGCTGGCTTCAGCCATCTCAATAGCACAGAGATGGCCACCATGCTGACATAACCCACGCAACCGTCCGTAGGTGCGAGGCAGGTGTGGAGACAGCTCCATTAGGAAATGCTGCCTGATTTATCCGAGAGGCATCACTCTTCCCCTGGAAGCACGCGCCTTTGTGTATGTAACCTGCAGGGAGAGCGCTGGGCGGCTGCTGCCATGCCCCAGCCGTGCTACAGAGGGTGCTGCTATCCCAGGTTTGGCTTGGCGGGGCTGTGGCCGGGACACGGAGGGGAGCAGTATCCCCGGGACCAGCCTTCCCGGGACCAGCACTCGTCCTCTCAGGTCTTCGCCGTGGGCATGTGACAGCCAGACTTCTGGGAATGAGACGGTACAAATGCCGACAGCTAATACTCCAGACTCTGAAGGGTGACATAATCCCTTTTTTCTTAGCTCACGGTAGGGTTCGCTGCTCATCGTAGTTGGAGAGAAGGAAGGTTAAAAAAAAGGGAAGCCAAAAACGGATGGTGAAAGATAGTAGTCCAGGGCAGCCTCTTCCCCAAATAGATCGTTGGTCCCTCAGATGCAGCTTGGCCTCCCTTTGATTCTCCAGGCGTGCCCTGTCCCTGCTTTCTCTGTATTTAGGAGGGACAAGGTAAGGCCGCATCACCAGCAGACGGGACTGAGGAGCAGATTTGGGTACCAGTGCCTTCACCCCAGAGATGCCAGCAATGCCATGCGCCCCTGCACCTGCTTGCATCCCCTTGTAGCACTCTTAAACCTTGCACCTTGGAGAAGAACCTGCCCGTAAGTAGGCGTAGGTCTGACCTGTACATATTTGTACAGTCCAGGGCAGGACTGACATCACTGGAGCTTCTCTAGACTTGTGCTGGTTTTACTGTAAGGGAGCATTTGTTTACACATGACAGCACCTCCACAGCAGTCTCTAATGATCCCCTACAATTGCGTTCAAGATAGGGATGATCCTTCCCCTACAGACAGAGAGCAGCCACAGCTTTTCCCAGTGTAATGAGCGGCATATTTTCTGTCACACTTAAATGCCTCTTGACTTGCTCTTGCCTAAGAATAAAATCAAGGCTTCAGAAGACATGAAATACTGATAACAAGAGTTAATAGCAATGAAACAGTCAACAAAATATAAAGCTGTTAAGAGTGGGATGGAGTCTCTGGGAAGGGAGATGCAGGAGCCCTGCCCTCTGCCTTTGTGCTCAGTTCAGGGCAGAAAACAGAGACGCCTCCCTGATCTTGTGAAATGCCTGCAAGTGAGCATGTGTAATGTACTGTGAAATTTGTGTGACTTGCTAGGTTATAAAGCTGGTTATAGGAGAATTTAATAAAAAAGGAAACTACTTTACCTCTCTGATAATTTCTCTATGGCTTTAGGGTCTCATTCTGGCTTCTTCACTATGCCTGGAGAGGTTATCCTAATATTCAGTCTAAAATGTACAGATTCCCTGAAGGAAACTTGAAAGAAAATCTCTGCTTCAAATTCAAACCTGACAGTACATATCACATCAGGGGATCCCTTTTATCAGCAGGATATTCAGAAGGGATGAATGATTTACTCACATAATCTCTTAAACCTTTCACTTGCAGAGTCTAAGATAGAATTTATAGCATTTTTATCATTTGGAGCTAAAAAACCCCAACAAAACAAAAGAAAACACAGTAAAATTCCTCTATGAAATCCAAAACCCTACTCACTGATTTCCTGATGATGAAATTTCAAAGGAACATGTTCTTCCCTGATAGAGGAACAGCAGGCTTCTGCCTTGGCTTTGGTGTTTCCTCATGTTAGAAATCAGATAATTCCTCCCTAGGGAGACATGTTAAATAGTTACTTTCTATCTTTTGCATCTGAAAACACCAAGGATGTGTATTAACCTCCCATAATTTAAGACTGTACTAAGTTTTGTGGAATTTATTTCCCTAACCATTGCCAAATAGATATATATTTACACGATAAACCTAAATGACTAACACTTTCATTCTGAGTTTTAACACAAGTAATCAGCTTTGTCTACAGGGTGATAAGGAAGGCAACCTACGTGACAATATTTGCTTGGTATTTGTGCCATGTAGAAAAAGATTGCAAAAAAGTAAAGCAAAAGTGAGCTGTGACATTTCATTTCCCTTCCTAAAATAAAAATGCCTGTCTGATATGTTTTCCCATTATTTAAGGCAAATAAAAGTTGGTGTGAGTCCAGGTTTTTCTTAACCTGTTGTACTGAGAGAGTAGCATTACTTTTTTTATTATTATAAAGTTATTCTTGATTTAAACTTGGGAAAACAGACCTAGAATGAGAATGCAAAACATAATTTCTTCTCATTTCTGGAACTATTATTTTGTTTGTTGTTTCAAGCTAGAGCCATTGGATGTTAATGTGGGGTAAGAACTCATATAAATAAATATTTATTAATGCTAATAACTGTTTCTTCACGTTTCTTCAGAGGCAGGGGACAAACAAGCATAACTAGATTGGTAATCAGCACATTATAAGTATCCAGAAGCACAAACCAGAACTACAAAAACTAAGATTTCATTTTAGCTGTTGGTGAGTGTGCGCTCAGCCCTTCAGAATGGTGCCTTTATCTGTGAATTAATCTCCAGCAGACTATCCTCAAACAGTGATGCAAGTCTGGTTAGGTCTCCGTCAAGCCCGACTGTCACCTCAGACCACTTTCTATCAAGACCTCTCCAGTGTTCCTGGAGGCATAACTTTATGCCTCACCACTACTTTTGTATTTTACAGTTCTCCTGTGACAGATCCAGAAGAGCTGGTGATTTGTTCAGTGGGGATACTGCTGACCCCCACAAGGCAATGGTCCTCACCAAGCCCTAAATTATCTTTGCACTTACCCAGTGCAAGCCCCAGTACTCCCATCCGACCCAGCAAAACACAGTCTGATTTACACCAGTGTAAGTGACAGCAGAATTTGGCCCTGTGGCTCTGTCAGGCCAGATCCTCTACAGATATACCATGGCTCAGTTTGCATTTGTAGTGCCAAATTTACCTCTTTGCATTTAGCATGTGGCCCAAGGTCAAGTGTTAAGAAAATATTTCACAGTCATAATTATTCCCATGAAATCCAGAGCACTTTGTATTTGGCAGCCAATGTCATTTCCCATACCTTAAAGAAGCTGGCATTAATTTCCTGACACTGAACAAAGACAGATTCACTTACACATTTTCCTGACTGCCATTTTCTTCACATCCTGTGTTTGAATCCCTGCAACTGATGCAGTCTTGGAGGAGCCTTCCTGGGCGCTACTGTAGCACTAACAATAACCGCACCTTCATTTGACGAGAATTTGAGCCAGTTTTCATTCAGCAGGAATTTTACCTTCAGCCTGAGAAGCAACCCAGGCGATGCTGCCTCCTCCTGAGAGCTTCTGCACTTCCCCCTTCCACCTCTGCAAGAACCTGCCCATCCTCATTAGAGAGCAAAAGTAGGGGTCTCACGGGCTCATTCCAAGCCTGTTATCATGTATCAGTAACCTTACAGCTGGATAATGCCATGTGGTTGTGCAGCCCTCAGGACCAGCTGAGTGCTTCTGATACAGCACCTTCCCTATCCGGCATCCTGCCTATACAGCAGAGCTTCACAGGGAGAAGCACAACTCTGAAATTAAACCTAGGCTGGGGGAGCAGCAGGAGTGCCGGTGGCATGGAGGGTGCGGGTGCGGGATAGAGGCCTCTGTGAGCAAATTGGCACAGGACAGGACACCCACGAGAGGCACTGGAGGAAGCCTGGCCTCCATAGGGTGAATGCCACAGGGGGATCAGGCTGGGGCTCAAGGAGGGCTGCAGGGGAGCCAGGGCACGATGCTGTGCCTTCGAGGGACCTGGCCTCTGCTCTGCCTGCAAATGCAGTTGCTAACAGCCACCTCCTTTCTTCTTCACATAAAAAGAAATATTTCAGTCCATGACACGTGTCTAATATCCTCAGCTGATGTTGGCTAGCCTGAATCCCCTGAAGCAATGAGTATTTACTAGCTAAGAACTGGCATGTATTGCATATCCTCTTGATTATTTCTCACAGCTATTTCTTTTTGTTTTCCCACAGCACTCAGTAGACTCTGTGCCTTTTTCGTGCAACATGGTTAGTTTTCACTGTAATTTTTTCCTCTGTAGGTTTGTTCATATTTACATATCTTGAGTTCCCATCACAACTTCGCACTAATTTAAAGTGGGTGGTGGCAAGATTACCTAAAATGCTTTTGCCTCATTCTAATAAACAAAATACCCCAAACAAATCTCCTCAAAAACAAGCAAGCAAAGAATATATTCAAGTCAGATAATTCTCCATATCCATAGCAACAACACAGGCATGAAAATGGCGGTGCAGACTCTCCCACACCCTGGCCAGCACTGCAGGACTTCAGTAAAATTTCCCATTTCTCAGGATATTAAGTTTGACTGCAAGGAAATCCAGACATCATGTAATCTTGCTCCACTATTGGAGCAGAGTTAATAAAGAAGCATAAAACATGCCACAGCCTGGAAGCTTGCTCAGAGGCACACATTTGCATTTTGAAATGAAGACAAGTACAGCATGTGACGGGGACAAGAAAGAGCAAGGCAGGAAGATTAAACTATAGCATAAGGAGGTACAGCCTGTTCAGAAGACACAAACTTTCATGAGCAGGAAATGCCAAATGTGACTCAGGTTCTGATCACACGCTTATCAAACTGATGCTTGACCTCTGCTGGGTACTGTGCTCCCTTACACTCCTTCAGGCCCAAGCAGGGCTCATCCATGGTCAGAGACACTCGCAAGGGTGCCCTGAATGGGGGCAGCATCCAGCACAGTGGGCAGCAGCTCATCTCCCACCCCTGGCAATGGGGAAGTGAGACCTGAACCATGCAGGCTAGCTCTGAGCGCATTAAGTGGCTTATAGTGGTCTTTACACCCAATCTGCCATTTCCATCTCTGGCCCAGAGACAGAGGTGAAGCAACTGCGGATGAAGCAATGGAGCCCTCGGGCCAAGGCCTGAGTGACATGTCGGTACCTAAACCTCACCATTTCAGCAAGAGGTTCCTAAATACCCTTGGGAATCTGTGCCTTAGTATATGGCATGCAGAGACACCACCTGAAAGTGCACACCTGCATCAGGGGTACATTGCTGCTGTTGCAAGGTTTCTCACCCCTGTGGAAAGCAAAAGGGTTGGTTAGGCTATGGCTCCTGGGGCCAAGCAGCAGCAAACTAACTCCCATCAAGCAGAAAGACCTTCACCTCCTGCTTTGGACCTCAGAAATGGGATGCTGAGCTCAGTGGGCTGTTGGTTTATTGTCAGTCTTAAACCTTCTCTTCTTCCACCCTTGGGCTGTGGCTTTGACAACGGGTGCCATCATGAAATACAGATTGGTGTTCATTTTTTCACAGAATCACAGGATGTCCCAACTTGGAAGGGACACACAAGGATCACTGAGTCCAATTCTTGTTTATGCACAGGACAACCCCAAAGTCACACCATGTGTCTCAGAGCATTGTCCAGAACTGCTGGAACTCCATGAGAGTTGGTGCCATGACTGCATCCCTGGGGAGTTTGTTCTGCTTTTATATGCAACGCTACAGTTGATCTCATCAGATCCATAGCCATTAGCTGTGACAGCAAAGCATTAAGGCAAAACACATGGAGACAAAGATGGGGGAACATGGTTTCCATTACAGAGCCTAAGCTTGTGGCAAGTAAGGAGAAGAGCACTTCATTACATGCTCAGGAAGCATAAGATCTCATCACATAGCTTGGGTGGACATCTGGATCCGAGACAGGACTGTACCTGAGAGCCAACAGCAGTGGGACAGACAGAGGAATGAGAGGAGAGCAAGCCTCACAAGCCAGCAGGACAAAGTCCAGAGCACAGCACAGTCACTCCCAGTGGACCCTAGAGTGCTGGGATTCCCCTTGACTTTGGCAATGCTTGTACAATTTGCTATGTCAGGACAGCCTCCCATATGTATCTGGTCTCAGAAACCTTCTAGCTACTTTTAGAGGGCTTACCTCTTTTTAGGATAGCTTTTATCATAAAATAATGGCACCTAGTTTTTTACAGGGGTGTTACATAAGAAGCTGACAGAGGTGTTGGGAAGCCTGATAATTTTAAGAGTCTTGCAAGTTTCACACCCCATGGCAAGTTTTATATATTCTGTGCTCATTTACAGTAGATAAATTTTGCTTTCCCTTGCCTGCCGCTTTCCTGTGCTGTTCCCTTTGAAGCTGCACTCCTATATTTAGTCACTAAAAGGAGCTGCTTGTGTACCCAGTCTCCAGGAGGAAATTCCCAACCAGACACAGGCTGGTTTAGATGGGAAAACTGGTGCAGAGTATGTAATCCTCTGAATCATGATGTCCTAAGGATTTAGCAAGGAAATCTATCGATTCCATGTAAGCTAAAACCACGTTGTGGGGGCTGTCTGGTGATTTTGCAGAGCTGCTGGCAGGAGCTGGGGTGAGGGGAATCCCCCTGGTGATTTGTAGTTGAGGAGGAGGAGGGCTGGAGCCGCTGAACTGCCAGGAATTTGATTTCTGGCCACAGCTGTTTATTCCATCTCATACTGTTCCCCCTCACAAGGCAAACCCACGCCTTCTGAAAACTGCTTATTTTTACCACATCGCAGATGTGACTTGACTCTCTCACTGTATTTCTGATGCTTGCCAAGTCTAACACCTCAGATATAAAACTTTCAGACCATCCTCTGCCTAGCTTTTGCTTTTCAATTTGATTTTTTCCTAGCAATGGGACATGCCCCAAAGTATTTCTGACAAGAGCAACTCTCATCTTAACAAACAAGACGACCTTGGCTCTGTATGATATATGCCCCAGTTAAAGTAAACAATAACACTCATATTTTCCTGTAGGCTGCACCAGAGCACTGGTCAACCGTTCACTAAGTAGCCCATATTTCTTATTGAAATTTATGGCCTTGAGATGGACAGGAGCTAATGTAAATGTCCTGAGCTTTTGTGAGGGATGGTGCAGGGCATATAATGGCTTTGTAGTTACCTATGCTGAGCAGATACACAGTTCACTGATCTGTTAAGCACTTTTGAGATCATGCAGTGTGTAAAAAAATACTATGTACTTGTAAATGTCAAGAGGAGTTACTGGTATTTATAGAAAAGAAACCGTTTTACTCTTTCCAGTTCTGTGGAGCTGTATACTTTAGGGTTCAGCTCCAGCAGCTCAGCAGTTTCTGCATGGATCAGATTTTTAAGGTCATAAATTGATTGAGATAACCCCAGCAATTCAGCACCATGCCTCTTTTAAAGCTCAAGGAAAGGCAAGTGACATTTAGCATTGAGAGGGAAAGCAAAGCAAAGGAATAAGGGGGTTTGTAATATGATGATGAAAAAAAGGCACATGTATTTCATCAGTTCGACTTCAGAAAGAGCTTGCAAGATCTCTTTTGCAAAAATATGTCTGGACATATGAATGTGTATGTTAGGCCTGACCACCAAACAACTCGCTAACAGGACTTGCCAAACACAGAATCGAGTCAAACAAGAAAAGGAATGATCAAGTCTGACAGCAAACACGCATTCTGGAAATTGTGATTCCCCTAAGTTAATGTGCCACATGGAAGGCTTTGCATTTTAATTTATCAGTTTCTTTTTAATTGACCAGATTAATTATTTCTACCTTGCCATTTGGCAGGTAGGTCACTGTTCTTTTCACAGCATTAATGAACTAATTCCATTTTTTTCCCTTGTAATTAAAAGTGCAAGTTGCAGAGGTCACAATTCTAAATTGGCTTGCTTCACAATAAAATTTACTCTTTATTAAATAAAATAGAACACTGTTTCCCATGCCAAAAGAGATTTCTTTTCTTTGCATTTCTCCACCAGCAAAAGCATGAAAAGAAAAAAAATCCCCTCAACCCTGCACTTTTGGAACAGTAATAAAACCGGGTAAAGTAAGATTACCAGCTAACTCCTGAACACCCACAAGTCTCCCTTGGGCACACCAAGCTCAACTACAAATGTGAAAGCAATTGAAAGTTTCACATTATCAATGTTTTATGCTCTAATCAAGGTGTCTCATGGTCAGGTCAAAAGGCAAGACTTGGAAGTACCCTGCTGTGTTAGCTGAGGAGGATGCACTGCAGCTGGCCCATTAGCTTTAGCTGCTTGCTTTAAGAGAGACTGGAGGAACATCAAGATTTGCTTCCTGCAATCAGCATAAGTCAGACTCACTGAGGTGGGCTGGTTTGAGGTGTGCTGCACTTTCAAAAGCTCATCTTAGTTTTTAACTTGCCCCTCAAAATGCAGGGCTTAAAAGCTGCAAGCTTTTCCTGCCTTTAAATGTCATTGCCACTAAACTCATGTAATGGCACCTGGTTCAGGTACAGGCTTGATCTCACTGGTTGTACTGGCTAGAGATGACAGGATGAGATGTGAAAACTGGAACAGAAATGGGAGGAAGAAGCGGTAGGCTTTGTACAAGAATAGGGTTGGACAGACACTGCAAACAATTGTTTAAAACATTATTTTGTATTTCTACTGAATGAGCTACAGTCAGGCTGAAGGCTCTTTTCCGTTCTGATGTTTGGCCCTTCTGAGTAGTAAATTTAGTTGTCTAAAAGACACTAGAAATTGTATTTCAGAGTCAAGTCCGCAGATATACAACGTATCATCCTCTCACACCACCCTCCCAACTGAACATACCTGTATTTGTCCAGTCAGAGAGCGGACAAAAAAAAGCACCATTTTTAAAAAAGATATATATGATCTAGCTGCAAGGAAAAAAAAAAATGAGTACATTAAATATGTTTCAGGAATAAGCAATAATATTACATTTGCCAGTGAGTTCTTGTAAATGCAAGAAATATGCACAGTTCTCTTCTTGTTCCTAAATCCCTTGCCTTTCTCTAGTGGTCAGAGTAGCTATCACAGTGCTTGTTAGGAAATGCAGAATGAAGGAGAACTGTAAGGCTGGCAGAGAAAAGAGAAGAGAAACTGAAGGGATAGGAAAAGGTCATGGGGTGGCTGGCAAGAGTTAGAAACTGGGGTACTAGTCTTGGCCTGGGAAAATAAGTACCCCAGTCACCAGAACTACAGATGCCTGAGTACAAATGTGGCTGACAGCCCTTGTCCCCTTCTGCTCTGGTGTGTGCATCTGAAGCCCAGCTGTTACAAAATACTGGTTTTCTTTCTGCAGATTGCATTTTCCCTCCCTCCACCAAAGAAATAGGCACACACTTAAACATATAAAACAGCCTTAGGACTCATTCTGTGTGCATCTGTGAGCCTGAGATTAATTCAACAAGATTGTGAATAAAAATACAGTGACTGGTATTTCTAATCCATTTCTCAGTGGAAAGCTTCTAGTAACAGCTAATAACTAAGTCATACTAATCAACTCAGTGACAAAACCTCTAAAGTATGTAATATAACATAGTTCCTGATTTTTTTTTAATGGAACCTACATGTTGCAATCTCCTACTCTAGAGTCGTAAAACTTTATAGTCTTCTCTTTTGTCTACTGAGATTTCAGGTGTTTAACCACTGACTTCCACTCGAAGTCTGAAGCAACAGTAACGCTATCCATGTGCTGCAGTAAATGAGCATTTCAGCTTGGCAGGCAGTGATAGTTTTTACATAGGCAGGCAGGCAGGCATAGCAGTTCAACTTCTGCCCTCAGCTGGTGTAACTTCTCTGTGACGTTCATGGTTGTCAGTGGAATTACTTCTGATTTACTTCAGCACAACTGAGGGATAAGTTTGGCCCAGTTTGTATATGTTTATGCAGAGAAACCTAGAAGACGGTGTCTGTTCTTATTTAAAGTATAGCAGGAATTCCAGTGATGGTGAGGAAATGCAAGCAAACTGGGATTGCAGCCAGCAGAAGCGTTGCTATGGCACACTGTCCTCAGGCTGTTCTTAAAATGTCTGGAAGTACACTGCCTGTGGGACCAAGGCATGTTAAAGTATTTACATTAAATAACTTTTCAATTCAGCTTCGACCCAGAGACAGCTTTGGAGAGATGGTGGAGGAGGAAGAGCATATGGGAATCTGAAACAATTAAAGTTGTTTTATGCTCTCCTAACACACCTCTGCCCATGCACTGCCTTATATTATTTTGAAGCCTGGGAAGTTTGGTAATAAAAATGCAGCAGTTCAATTAAATAAACTCTCCAAGCATAGGAATGTAACAAAACTAGGGAGTCACCTAAACTCATTATCTGTCCTGACTGGCCATAGCTTTGCTGCAATGATAAAGAGTCATTATAAATAACTATAATTTATTTTCTGTCTTATCTTGCAAGAATGGTCAAGAGAGCCTTCTGGCAAGCACAGTCCCATCAGCCATGGGGAAATCTTCGCTTGCTAAAGCTCTCCTCTTCTCCTACACTCTGCATTTCCTTTGGGTAATAATAGAGAGCAGCCACAGCACTCACAGTGTCATTATGTATTATTGCAGCCCCTGTTAGCATAGCCACAGTCAAAGACTTAACAGTACTTTCAATAAAATAACTCATTTAAGGGTTTGGAATCTTATTATAAAAATTATTTGAGGCTGAAACTTTATGCTCTGGCACTGGAGAATGGCAAAAAAGAAATTAATAACTAAAAATAGTTTCAAGACAGCAATGCAGAGACAAGGAAAACAGAGCCGAGCTGGAACTACACAAGTTGGATTCAGTTCTGCAAAATTCAGATTTCTCTTTTCTTCATTTAGTCCTTGCTAGGAAAGGCTTGAACTCTAGAAAAGATCTGCAATAAAATCCAAAGAATGTGTACCTTTAATTCCTTGTTTAGATTTTACCACTACCCGCAGAAGTTTAAAAGTTTCCTGAACTTCCTGGAGTTATGCCACTAACATTAAAGAACGCTTGTCCTTTTCCATCACAAGTCTCTGAAAGTTTTGGGTAGGAGAAGCCAGTGTTGTCCTTCCACCACATTAGTCACATGTTCAACATCCAAGCATCAGTTGTTGCTATTTGCTAAACACCAGTGACATGCAAAATGAAGGCATCCTAGCTTGAAAGGAGCAGCTAAAAACTCTCCCATATGGATGCACATACTCCAAAGTGACTTTTCACACACTGTTAGTCCCCTCTGACTTCTCTGACACCAGTGAAGATCATCCAAAACTTGCAACACACCACCACAACAGACTGAGGCAACCCCACCCATCCAATATCTTACTTAGCCACCCACATGACTGAGCTAATCTTAGATAAATCAAAATTCACCCACAGCTTTTCCCTCCAAAATAGTTTCTTCTGACACTAGTTATCAGGTGTCATCACTCTCATTTCATTTCAGAGTTGGAGGCAGGTGGAGTCACCAAGCCTGGTGACAAAACAGAAATGTCTTCTCCAAAGCAATAAGGCAGATTCCCCTGTTTGCCTCAAATAGCAACAAGAGAGTCTTTGTGCTGCTAATTATGTGATTGGAAACAGCCTCTTCTGTGTTGAGCTCACCCAAGGGAAGCACATGAATGGAGAAGGAACACTGCATGAGGCATCTGCTGAGAAAATTTGTCTCTCTCCCAGCAGCCTATGTGCTGTGGGCAGCCTGGACCCAGAGAGGCAGTTGCCCCATCGTGTACAGGATCTGTACAGGCCGAGTACGGTGCTGGAGAAGCGCTTTTGCATGGTATATACAAACTCTGTAAAATCAAGTTTCAAGAGGTTATTGGTGCAAACAGGTATAAACTGCCAGGTACAGAGTTATTTTGATTTAGAGGTAGTTTATTTTAGTCTAATGGGAGCATAATCCAG
The DNA here is from genome assembly GCA_013399015.1 of Galbula dea. Classification (NCBI taxonomy): domain Eukaryota; kingdom Metazoa; phylum Chordata; class Aves; order Piciformes; family Galbulidae; genus Galbula; species Galbula dea. Next base: position 81,353 of record VWZX01009217.1, on the reverse strand, counting down.
ATACAGAGAAAAAATAAGTTGGGGTGTAAGGCTAATATGACAGGAAATTTAAATACACACTTGACTTTTCCCTGGAGAATAACCACTTACAGTCTAGTAGTAAGAAAAATTAGAAAATGCTGATAGAAAATGAAAATAAAAACAAAAAGCCAATGCACATCACTGTTATCTGTTGTTTCCAGATCCTGTGATCCCAATTTATCTGCCTGCAAATCTAAAGAGAGCCCTTATGATTTTATTAGTCAGAGCCATCCTCACAACTGGCTCACTGTGCCCCTATAAAAGTGCATTATAGTCTGGGTACAGCACAGATAATGAGCATTAGGATCCCTGCAGACAGGCTTGAAGCTATTTCTGCCAGCTCAGCATTTCCACAGAATTTCCTACCCCAGGATCTTCAAGTTCTCCTTAAACCAACAGTCTAACTGCAGCTTTTACAGAAGAATATTATCTAAATGGGTTTCACTCTGCTCCCAAGTACATCATATGATCCCACTAGTACTGTGCAGGCATGGGCAGAACCTGAAGCCCAAACCCTGCTCTGTCCAAGGAGTCAGGCAAGAATTGGAGTTAATTCAAGTCCTACATCAGGTGGTGGAGCTCAGAAGCTATTTGTGCCTTTCACCAAGACTGGCAGAAAACTCGCCTTGTTTTATTACCAGGTCAGTTTTCCACCAGGTTCATTAACGCAAGCACAGGGCCAGGCTGGAGCAGAGAGGAGAGGTGACAGAGGTGGTCAGGAGCTTTTCAGGCATGATCCAGATGCTGAGGCTGAAGCCGTGTAGCATGTAACTAGGCATGCCAGGGAGGAGCTCATCATGTCAACAGGCACCATGGAAGAAAAACTTTGTGCTTAAGTGTGGTAGATATTAAAAAAACCTTTAAATTCAAGGGTAAGGAAATTAAAATCTTCAGACTCAGCATGGAAGCTATTTAAGAAACTTAAAGAAAATCACAGAGAGCACAAAAAAGAGGTGTGCATGGGGGGAAGGAGACAGGAAAGTATAGGGGAAAGCAATAAAAATGTTAAATGGCAAGATATTGTTCAAGCCAAACAGGTGCCTTTCTAAAAACAAAAACCCAGCTCAACTGAAGCCAATAGAAAGAGAATATCAACTGGAACACATAAAATGCCAGGACATGAAAGTTAGGAAGGCTGAGAGCGATTATGAACAGCCAATAATGAAAAACATAAAAATAAATAACTAGACGTTCTTTTAGCAAATCAGATGGTTTACCAGGGATTAGAAGCAGCATTTCATAATAAGGAAACAGCGGAGGAGCCACACGATTCCTTCACAACAGGGAGAATTTAAGAGACACCTAATGCAGCTGTAGCCTTACCCATTGTTAGGCTGAGAAGCTGTCAAAAGAGTGGTTAATGAAACAGTCTGAAACACTAAACCACACGGGTGCAGGCAAAGGGGCATGTTGCTTATAAAACTATGTTCCAGCACAACAGGCTACTTTTTTCCCCTGTGGTTGCCATAGTAAGTATGAGCATGTTTATTGGTGTGAACTGGAAAGGTCTGAGTGATAACATGGGACAAGATGATTCATATTAGCACTCTCTCAATAGCACTTCTATGCAGGAGAGAATAATTGCCATCCAGTACTGCTTTGGTGGTCCAGAAGCACACAAGTCTATTTTCAGGAGTAAAGCATAGGGCCCATCAATCCACAGCTCACTAAAAATCCACTAAAAAAGCATCCAGGATGTCACTGTAAGTAGTGTGTCATAACACCATTCACCCTACTTCTTGCCTGCTTTAGATAACCTGATTTCAACATCCAGTCTTGAAAAGAAACCTGGTTACAAGACATCTTAAATTTTGACTTTTCCTAATTTTCTGCGTACATTTGGCAACATTAGTTTATTGGTAAATTCATATAAATGTGAGCTTGGCCACTGCATTTATTATACTGTGTAAGGCTTATTATACTGTGTAAGTGTGTCTTCTGTATCCCCTAGGTGATCTGGAAATAAATCACTTATCAACAATATTAAAAAAGCAGTAGGAATTCATAGATGAATGAAATTCTGCCAGATATAGTCTGACAGACGTGCTCTATATCCGTTGTCACTCTAATTTAAAATAAGGTGAATCAAGATAAGGCGAAACAGACACAGAACATTTTGTCTACATATTTAAGAAAATAAAGGTTTCTACATAAGAACTTAAAGTCCTCGTACTTGCAATATTTGGATTGAGTTGTCTTGGCCACAAGGTGTGATTTAATTTGTTTTTAAATTCCGTTTTGCCACACACTGTAAATGCAGTCACTGCTACAGATCTCTGTAAAAATCAAAAGGTGGGGTGGGTAAGCAAACATGAGAGTAAAATACTCCCCTGGGATATATAAATTCAATGACTGAATCCAAAAAGCACTAAACAAGAAAGCCATCAAAACAGAAGGGGGAGGTGTGAAGAGAAGGAAAAAACTTCCCACGTAAACTACATATATATTTAAGAGCGGGCAGCCTGTAGCTTCTACTTAGTTTCACTAAAATTGAAGGTCCAAAAATCTCTGTTGGTGGAGAGCACAGTCTGACTCACACATGTTAATCTCTGAAAAGCAGCTGAAAATGCTTCAGCTGTGGACCAACAGCTTTCTTCCTACATAGTCCAGTGATAAGACCGAGCAAGATCAAGCAAAAAGTGATTTTTAAATATTTTTGGTTTTAATAACTTCATCTATTCAGGTGTTTCAAGCTTTTGACAACAGGCCAGGCAGAAGAGGGGGCATGAGAAGGGTCACATGAATCTCAGTAACCATGGCCAGCTTTAAGGTCATGGTTGAAACCACACTGTACATAAGGGGACTATATAGTATTTTGTCATGAGGTTCATTTTTCTGAGAAGAAGATCTGAAAGAGAAATGCAATCCTCTGGACTTGGAACTAACCCAAATGCTAAAGGATTTTACCTTAGTTTTAAGATTAATGAGAACATTCTCTTAACAGTAGGATTTTATTTTTTTTTTAGTGGGCAAGGTCTCTCCATATTATTTGGATTTATCTGTTAGCTTCATGTGCCACTTGGAAACTCAGAAAGTAATTTTAAACAGAAAGCATTGGCAAGAAGCAGCCCACCCAGTTTTTGAAGCACCAGTGTTAACAAGAACTTAGTTTTCCTCTTTTGTGTCTGTGATATGCATACCTTGTCTTACACAGAATAATTCAAATGTTTGGCATCACTTAAAAGTTGTTTTTATCTTGAGATAAGGGGAGGGCAGAATTTAGTCACATATCTGTCCAAGCGTAGCCCTACACCAAGACAGTATACCCTATGTAGCCCTATACTGAGTTTTCAGTGCTGTTATCATGCAAGAGGGAAAGCATCCAGTAACAGGAATGGATGCTTCAAAGAAACAATCCACTGTGAAAATACGAAGTCTAATGACAAAAGCACATTATAACACAATGTACATGCTTGCTGTGCAAGGCACACCAGATAGGCTGTAAATCCAGCACTCAAGCTGTAAATCATAGAAGCACAGAATTGTGAGAGCTGGAAGGGACCTTAAAGATCCAAAGTTCCAAACCCCCTGCCATGGGCAGGGACACCTCCCACTCAATCAGGTTGCCTAGAGCCCCATCCAGCCTGGCCTTAAAAACTTCCAGAGATGGGGCTTCCACCACCTCTCTGGGCAATCTGTTCCAGTGTCTCACCACCTTCATAGTGATGAACTTCTTCCTAATGTCCAATCTAAACCTACCCTCCTCTAGTTTGCATCCATTCCCCCTAGTCCTATGAGTACCCAACATCCTAAAAAGTCTTTCACCAGCTGTTTTGTAAGCCCCTTTCAGATACTGGAAGGCCACAATAAGGTGTCCTCAGAGCCTTCTCTTCTCCAGACTGAATAGCCCCAATTCTCTCAGCCTGTCTTCACAAGAGAGGCACTCCAGCCCTCTGATCATCTTCGTGGCCCTTCTCTAGACATGTTCCAGCGCGTCCATATCTTTCTTGTAATAGGAAAGCTTCAAACTGATCGCTCTGGGGAGTCAAACTACAAAACCAGCTATGGGACCAAAGGTAACAAAAGCCCTCACCTTTAGTGTCATCCCGTGTAGACAGTACAGCTCAGCAGCAAATCCCACACAGCCTGCCCTCTGAAGTCATTCATAAACAAGAAAAACAGGTTTAGCTTGTACTAATACTCCATTCTGAAGTTATTTGGCTTTTTTATTTCATATGAGACTTCAGAATCAAATGAAAAACCACCAGAGGAATGTTACTTGTTGTGAAGCCTTTGAGCTCAGAATAAGTCCAGTTGTTTAATCTGAGACAAAGCATTTGTAAACTACATATATGCAAACTAGAAAATCCCTGAGGCAGTGTGTGAGATTTTACCATGCTGCTGCTTCTGAAACACCTGTGCATCAAAGAATGAAGCCAGCTCATATTGGCTTTTGGAAGAGTGGTTACAAATAGCATGAGATGTTAATGGAAGACCAATCCTTCTGATTTGCAAGGTATTGGCCAAAATTAACACCACGGAAGAGAGAATCAAAAGGATGGTGGAGAATTCATTACTTAATTGATGGGTCACTCAAAATCATAATGCCCTGTCATTGCAATTCTCACTTCACAAAACTGCCAGTACTGGTACATCTGCCTCACTGATGTTCCCAAGCTTGGCATTCTCAGCAGAAATTGCTGCTACTCAAGGTAGACAGATTACTGAGGAGAAAAATAACTGCCTTATATAGAGACTTCATGAAAAATTTTTAACTATGAATCCTGCTGATCTGTTGTGCAATGCTGTGTTTTCATCAGCTAGTCTAATTGTGCAAAGGCTTCTGTATTAGAATTGGACAAGTCTCAATGATCACATTTCAAACACAAACAAAGTATTTATAGCTTTCATGAGACACACTGTCCACTCCATTAAAATTAACAACCTTTGTAGCTATACATGCCAAAGCATCACTAGTCAAATCTCGTGCTCAGTGGTGTAGATGATCACTAAAATTGTCAGGAAGAAATTATTCCCCTAAGAGGTGGCACAGCAAGATATGTTTGTTGCCTTTGAATCATCACATGTTGACAGTAACAGCATACTTGCCTGTTAGATCATTGATCCAATAACTTGTAATAGCAAATTCTACTATGTGATGTCCAGCAAGTCACCTCAAGACCAGCAAAATATAAATCTGCATTCAACACAAAGTAACCAAGCACTAAATTTTCAGTTGGTGAGGAATGCAAGCCTGGCTCCAGCTCCAGCGTAAGTTTTGAAGAAAGGAATTTACTTTGAGAACTGGCTAAATCAAAACTGCAGATCTAAAAATCTCCTCAAAATTTTGAGTGTCAATAGTTGGCTCTGAAAGTTGCTACTCGGAGACAATCTCTAGTGGTATACTATAAGTTTTCTGTAGCCCTTTAAAGCTGCCCACTCACACAAGGGGAACTATGTTGGGGAAATTTGTCCAGCTGAATTGAAAATTTGTCTCCTGCTTTTATGATGATTTCAAGAGAAATCAAGTGTAGCAGAACTGCCACTCTCAAAACAGTCTAACACTGTACAACACCTGGAATTAGGCAGGGGGAGGATTGCTGACCCAGCAGGGTATTTCATACCTCACATTAGCCTTGCTTGCCACTGATGGGCTTTTGGTAACTACAGGAGTCGAGAGTTAATCTTTAATTAATGAGATCCTTCCCAAAAGATGGAGATAGCAATAACAAAGATGCATGATTTTTGTCACTGTAATATGGATATTAGTTTCTAGTGCCATCTGTGCATTAACCCAACCTGGTATTTTAAATTCCTAAAGAATATTCTAGGAGAAGATAATCAGAACGTTTTCTCTTTCGTAGATCTACCCCAGTGCTCTAGAAATTACCATTACAAAACTGTCAGGTTTCTTAAAATTAAAATAGATTGCTAATTCCAACAAATGCCTTCAGAAGCAGTGTTTTTTTATCACCCTGGCACATCTTGCTCGCCTTGGCTGCTATTCAAAATCACCTTGGCACCAGAGTCCTGGCCTGGCTGCAGCTTCACATCACCTGGCATCAGTAGCTTGGGAATAGTCCTCTGAGATAAATGACCATTGTGCCAAACAGTAGCATAAAACTGGGCAATGTGTTTCCCTTTAAAGAAATAACTCTGATGTTGTGAAGCTTTGCTGTCTTTCCCTGCCAGCTCCCCAGAAGCTGTCCATCCACAGTCTACTCACAGCAGGTATTCTTGCAGAGCCTGAAAGTTCCCTACGTTCCAGATAAAGGTGCTTGAGCATCTGTGCAGTGTCATGGCCCCGTGCAGCTATTCCTCTCGCACAGATTCACAAGGTAGAGAGGACCTGTGGTTTGGTTTTCAGAAGACTCAAAAAAATAATTCCAGCCCACTGCTTCCCTCCTGAGTAACTGCCAGTGGGCACCTTGCTTCCTGAACATCACATCCACTTCTGTCACGCTTCCACACCCAGCTCTGGGCTCCCATCACCCTGTGGCCTCCTGCAACAAGGGAAAGTCCTCTTAATGTTTCTAGTTTCCAGATGCATTTTGAGTTGTGGGTAAGAAGACACCTAATGTGCACTAAGCTGTCTTGTCTGCAGTTTTACAGTATTTGGTGCAACTGAAAACCAAACCCCACAAGTCTGGTATCACAATAAAGTGAGCAGACAGAACCCAGGCTGTAACCCATGAAGATGACAAAAAGCCCAGACAAATACAGGAGATTTTGTCTCTGCTGAAACATCAATATTCTTAGTCCTAGCAGCATTACATTGGTCTAGCTGAAAATGCAGCTTTGCCCACCCCAGCCAGTGCTGCGGCTTGAGCCCCATCTGCAGCCCACCTCACCCACCCGTGCTGGCGTATGGTCCTTACAGCTGCTGCTGACTACCAGGGCTAGTGTCTGGCAAAGCTTAATCTGTGCTGTAGAGAACTGCAAAGCTTTTCTGTCAGCCCACTCATGCTGGGCAGAGCTGGCAATTGCATTGTTTATACAAAATACCTTTTGATTAATGGTTAGAGAAAAAAAAACTGTAGCACATGTTGCTCTCCATATAAAATCATAAGTCTGTCAGCCTTATGGTGCATCTGGCTAGGGGACAAAGATTTATTCCTTTTGTTATACCATGTACCCCCGTGCCTTTAAGTCCCTCTGTCATTTCACCTATTACACACAGTCAATGTGGAGAAGATATCTAAGCACAGTCTCTGCAGCAAACCCCGCCAAGGTGTCAGAAAGGACGAAGAAGGTGGTGGGATGCATTCATGCTGACAGACTGATTGGTAAATCTTCAGTAGAGCTAAGCTCCTGCCCAGGCATGGCTGGGACACCTGCCAGCAGCAGCCAATAAGGATCCCAGACAAGGCATTGGTTTCTCTTGCTCTTAGGGGAACTGAGGAAATGGTTTCCTTGCTTGAGGGGGTTTATGAAAGTCCTGCTTTATACACAGGACTGAGCACCTAATGCACGCAAGCATTGAAAAGCAGTGTTGCCATCTCTATTTTGTGAGGGTCTGTCATGCCATTTGTACTTGCAGCCAAAGTCACCTGCACCTAGTGTTCACACATGCTGACCTGGCAGTTACTTCTGTCCGGAGAAAATGGACAGCAGACCTCATCTCACTGTGCCCTCAGGGAAAGCTCTCTGGTGCCATAACCACTGGACCCAGGCTCATGGAGCGGGACCCAGCACTGCCCACTCACTCACTCAGTCTTGGTCGTCTGCCTTCTCACATCCCATTTGAAGAGGTCATGAGTTAAGAGTTCCGACAGTACATTCAAATTCACATTTTCTGATTGAATCCTATTACCTGTGACATGCAAACAGCAGTACTGAGCACGTGACAGCACAGCAAACTGAGACTTGTCCTAAGTCCTGGTGGAGAGGTTGAAGTTCCAGATCCTAGTCTACTTATGCAAACCTAGCAAGATGGTTTGGGTGCTCCTTTCATTCAAAGGAAGAGAAACATCACTCCCAGGGAGGCACAGCCAGGCCCCAAAACAACCCTCACAAACAGATCAGCACTAGAAAGAAATAGGGCCAGCTGCATGGGAGACTGTCAGATTTGTGGAGAGATGCCCACAAGTCTTTTTCATAGGTAAGACAGCTAAGACAAAAGAGAAGGGCTCAATGTGGGGAAGAGTAAAGGACCTGGGAGATAAAGGTCAGTGCCTCATCATTATTCACACTTTTTTTCATGCACATCTTTTCTGAAAGTGTTTTTGCTGTGGATAGACTTATACACAATTTTTATGTAATCCCCACTTCTCCCTGAAAAGGGCCTTGCATGCCAAAAAACTTCTCTGTTTTTTTCCTCCTCAACTAAATCAAGGTTATCTAATAAAAGATGTTACCTCTTTTTGCAAATTTTCTCTCAGTTATAAATAAGACATTGGTCCAGATTCTCAGCTAGCATAAATTTTGGGTCACTGAATCAAAGCCTCGTAGAGTTGCACTGATCTAGCCTATTGTCTGTTATGCAGATGACTAGAGGGACAGGGCTCTAAACCAGGTATCTGTAGCCAAACCACAGTTTCAGGCACCTCCCTGCCAGTTACTTGTGCCTGGGACCATAGATCACAGTTGCAAACCAGATCAGAACAAAGTGAAAAGGTACAACAGCCCAAGAATGTTAATTTTTGAGGAAATCCTTGTAATCAACAGAAACAGATAAAGCCCAAGAAGGAACAAAGACAGTAAAATCTATTCCATTTCTTGGTGAAATAAAACATTTATCAGCAAACTAGCAGCAATGGTGCTTCAGGACTCTACACAGCCATAGTTCTACTTGACAGAAATCCTGCTAAACTTCTGTCTGGTGGAGCAGAACCAAAAGCCAGTGAAAGCAATGGGACAGAAGTAAAGCCAAACAGCAAACACACCCATATCCAAGCTGTAGTGTAGAGAGTGTGAAATAAAGGCTCAAAGAAAACCCTAATGTTCTCCAAGACACGATTGCTCTGCCAGGGCCCATTAACATCTCATTACTGTAACCCAGACCCACAGAAAGAATTTTATTTCATATAAAACAACAGAGAAACCAAGCTAAGCTCAACAAATCACCAAAAGGTAAGTCAGAAGTCAGATTTCGAATTTTTTTTAAAAAGAAGGATTTAACTTGAAGTGAGGAAAGCATCCTGAAACTTTGGAATGTTCAGTCTGGAAAAACTGATGGATAGTCCTTGTTTCAGAGCCAATCATCAGCATAGCTGCTCAACTTGGACCTGTACATTTTTATGGGCAGTAGGACCACAGTATGGGGATGGATGGGGAGAACAAACCTAGAAGCAACTATGCTGAAAATGAAGGACTCATCCACAGAGGTGACATACTCTGTCACCTGGGACAAGGAAGCAATTTGTCAGCCACTTCTTTTCAGCTGAAGCTTTTTCCCCAGGTGTTTTCTATTATCATCCTTTCCAATGTTGCAGCCTTGCATCTCATGGTTGCATGTCTTAATTCTTGCCTAGACCAGCAGTGATTAAGAGATGGCTCTGAACCACAGTGTTTGTATGTTTATACTAAGACTTCCAATGTCTTAGAGTTTGGGATCTTTGGAGCAGATCCTTTGGCTCAATCTATGAGAGAGGTAAAGGTAACTGTCAAAAGGGAACCCAGTGAACTCATGTTTATAGCCAACTGCCCTGTGCAGGCTGAACACAGTTGTGCCACCAGACATTTGAGGAGTTGCTGTCTTTTAGTAAAGCCATTATAAATGAGCAGCGGTAATAAATGTTCCTGTTGTTATGCCTCCAGAAAGCCCAAAGGTTAAATGAACCAGGAATCTTCCTTCTCTGACCAAGGTATCTCAAGGTCATGAGGGATACTGCAAAACAACTGATAAAAGCAGCTTTGCCAACCCTGGCTGGTGCTTTTCAAGGCTACACTGACATAAGTAGTGATCAAGTTGCTCATTTTTTCTTATGAGATACCATGGTTGCTGTATAGTATGCAAGCAATAGGGGAAAAATGCAGACAAGGTCTTTGAAATGAGTTTACTCAAAGAAAACCCAAAACAAAAACAAAAACACCCCCAGCTTGCTAATTGTAATTAAAACTTTGGTGTTAACACCTTAAAGTCATTTCAGAAACCTGAAATAATAACATCAGATTAATCTTTGGCTGCTGTGTGGTGGCAATTGCAAATGCTTTTTAGAAATAGAGGGTAAGTCAAGTAACTCTAAGCACCTACGCCATTATTCATTTTTCAACATCTTTCCTCTTAGCATTCAAACTTGCACCACCTGCCTTTAAAGTGAGAGTTAACTTTCTTTGCAGTAATAAGGTGGTCTTTGATCTAGAGTTACTGTATTTTCAGACTGCTTTTAGCCAGGGTTGGAGAAGCCAGCAGCAGCTGTTATCAGTCAGAGAGTGCAGAGCTCAAGTGCCAGGAAATGGGGTTGCTTACTCTGCCAGTGAGCATGTAGACAGCTTTTCCTGTGTCTCCAAATGACAAAAAGGTTGGCATCTTTCTGAAGGCAGCTCAGGAAGGAAATAGATCAAACAATAGTCATGTAGCACTTACCGTACTGGGCATGCCTCGAAAAGGGGCCAGAAACATTCACTTTAGTCCAGGGTGGCCAATTAGAAAATAATGATACATGCATGTGAAGGAGGGGAGGGATCAAGAGGGTCCTATGCCACCCGGAACACTCATCATATTGATTTATAGGCCTGACCCAGAGCCCACCAGGCATGCCTCTGCTCCAGTCACTGCTTGCTGCATTGATTTGACATATGCCTATGCATCTTGTTGCACTTCTGGTTTACATCTTTTGTTTGGGGTGTTTTGGGGGTACTTTGTTTGCTTTTTTTAGGGTAGGAAAGAGGAAAAAAAAAAAAAGCAAGCATAAGCATTAACAGTCTCTTCACAATAGATTTTTATCAACTAGCAGAGTTCATTCCTTTTATTCTTGTTGAGCTCTGCAGTTATTCTTGATCACAGTAATTGCTGCTCAGATATTTTCAAATGTGATTTAAAAAAAAAGTGAACTACAGATCTCCCATGGGCAGGAACATGTTTGGCAATTTTTGCACATGGTTTTACAAACTATTTTAATTCAGACCTGCAAACTAAACAAGTTATGGGAAGAAAAAACTATCCTCCTCAGAACTGTTGTTGACCTGTGAAAAATTCTTCCTAGATATAAAGCAGATATAGGGGTCTTTCCTAGCCAGAGCTAAGATCCAGAAAAGATATGGAGAGCTGAGATATACTTGCTCCTGAGTACACTGCCAGAAGCATAACTCATTCAAAGTTCAAGTTTAGCTCTCCAAGTCAGTATGTCATACGTTTCTCAGTGGTATTAAATCACTACTGTCTTGTGGACCCCAGCCCATGCTGGGGCAGTAGTCCGGGGATGTTCCTAATGCTCAGATCACATTCTTTCCCATTTTCTATATTTTTACATGATGTATTCACTTCTGTGAGAGACCAAGTTCAAGGAAAAAAGTAAACCTTTTTAAACAGCCTTTTAAAGCAAAATTACTTTGTCATCCAGGAAAAAACAAACAAACAAACAAACAAAACACAAAAGCCAGTGCTATACAACTGCAAGACTTTGCAAGTCCTCAGCAAGGATGTGGCAGAGTACCAGAGGTCCTTTCTCAGAGCCATTGAGAATTGTAGCCACATAGAAATTAATTATTTATTTTGTGTAGTCTACAGGAGAAAGGCTAATCATGCTGATACACTGCAAGGCAAGATACATGCTTGTACCATTTTTCTTCAGCTATCTCAAGGTGGCTTGCCAAATCTATAGCGATACTTTCTTGGTCTTACAAGAGAAAGAAGCACCTGTTTCACCACATATTAATGCACTGACATGGGTTTTGGCCATAAATTTGGGATAATTATGTTTCCTTCTTTTTTATCTTTCTATCTGCAAAGTGGTTGGTAGGAATACTGGCATCTAGCTTCTCTTTTAATCTGTTTAAAACTTTATTGGCACATTCATATAAGGTAAGTAAATATTTTTTTCATGAGCATATAAAACATCATTCGTTTATTTTTTCATCATGTCAGGTTGGATAAGTATCTCATAGTGCCTGTACAGCGTCATGACGATTTTATTATTTATTTTGATGTAGACTAAACTAAAATGAAGACTCATCCCAAAGCCCCTTTCTCTGACAGTCTTTAAAATACACAGTAATAAAATTGAATTAACATGCTCCCTCAGTGATTTCCAGATGGCAGCATGCTGCTGGCAACAGCAGAGAAACCAGAAGAGTTTTATTCCCCTCTGTTCAGCCCCAACATTGCAACAGAAGCATCATTTTCCTCTGTCCTCTCCCAAAGTGGAAGGGCCATAGCACAATAGCAAGAATGAGATCTTGTCAAAATATCAAATATTTCCAAATATCAGAGGTGAACATCAGCTTTACAGGCTAGTGCTTAATGTGCATTTTTAAGAACCAATAGCCCCAGGATAGAAAATTTAGCATTTTATTCACATAGAGATTTTATCTATGTGTGGTAAACTAGTGAATAAATTAGCAACACAATGGCTGCATTACTGAAGCTAATCTATATTAAATCTCCATGTAGACCACCTTGATGTGAATCAAGACCACCATTAAGTAAACAGTTTACCCCATATTTGAGGGAAGGATAGAAGGATCTGCACTGGGAACATGAGGAAGTGCAAGACTGCTGTAGGTTTGTTTTCCAGCTGATGATTCTCAAGTCTGGACACTTGATTTTAAGTCTCATCTTTTGTCCAACTGAAATAACCTAAATCATTTCCCTCCTGCTTTATAAGCTGAAACAGGTAAATTGTTTTATTTGAATTTATCAAATACCCAGAGAACAACAATGGAGAAAAACACCCTGCATAAAAACATCTGCACAACTTTGCCAGTGTAGACCCAGTTCATATTCCCATCATCCAAAAAAGAAAGCCACCACCAGAAGCACTTAAGTTGTTTCTGCTGAAACTCAGAAGAACGCAATGTTACATCCACCCAGAGCAAACCTGTTACAAATAAATAAATAAATCTTAAAATGTATTGTCCCTGCAGTTTTCAATTGCAGTTTGCAATTTTCAGTTGCAAACAGGGGAAAAAATATTTTTGTGCTTGTAGGTGACTATAGTACCTATGCAAGAGGTGACTAATATTGCTAAGCACATGTGGATGGCACCACTATAGACACAGATTAGCACTTTGGAGTGACTGTGAGATGTGCACTCGATCCATTATAATTAGTGTGTCTTCAAAGACAATGGTAATTGAGGAGGCTTGGTAGTTGCAAGTCTGAGACCACAGTTTGCAAACCAATGGGATGGAGACAGAGAATGAGCAAACTACACAAGCAAAGCTAAATGCTATTTCTAAAGTAATGTTTGTGTTACGCTCAGGTGATTCCTCCTTTTGCATCCATGGCAAACACAAGATCCCTTTTGCCTATGAGATGCACCTCGCCTACTTGACACGCATGCTTCTCCCTGTCCTCCAGCCTTCCTCACAGAGCACATTGGAAAGTGCTCTTTTGCAGGAATTACAGTTTCTTCAATGCAAATAGTATTCATTCATTCAGAACCCAGAAAGGAAAGAAGGGTTCTCCCTCCTTACTCCAGCAGATCATGAAGCAAGATTTTACCTTCAGTGAAGTCAAACAGTACATACCAATGATATCAACAGGTAATGCAATTCAACACAATTCAAATATGTGATTCTGTGATTTCACTCCTGCTACCATTGCTGTTGATGTAGAGAGTAGTGCTCTGGATACTGAGCATCACTAGTTAAATAGTTTTAAAATAACTGTTAATTAATAGTTAAACAGCTCCAATGCCCTCAGACAGCATTCTTGCCTGCCTGGTCGTCCCCTCTCGCTCTTGACCCTGCACCACGTACAGAGATTACTGAGAGGGTGCTGGGTTACCACCAATCTGCAGAACAGCAGCAGGGGCTCTGCAGTGCAGACAGCTGCCTCCTCAGGAGGGCTGGGGAGCCCTGAGAGCTGCAGGACACCCCATGGTGTGGCAGAGGCCAGAGACTTCCTCCTCTGTGGCAAAAAAAGGAGACCTCTGAGCAACCCTACATTGCGCTGGTGCCAGATGGTAATGAACCAGGGAGCTGTAATGTGCTCTCTGTGGTTTCCTTTTTCTGCTATATTCCTGCTTCTTTCTGCATGTTATCTTGAAAGCATAGGGCATCAAACACACAAGCCACTGTCACAGTTGGAAAAACACAGGCATGCAACTTAAGTAAATATAACTCAGTTGCACCAATAAAATTGAAAACAGAGAAATGACATAAAATAATGTAAATTATTTTAAATTGCAAATTTTTATATGTTCACTTTTATTGCCTCCCTCTTTAAAATAAATCCAGGTCCTGATTAATAAAAATTTAATTTCACATCTTGGTTTCAGTTCTGTACTCTTAATTTATTCTATGGCCAGCCTTCCAACAGGAAAAGAACTAGAGCAGCTGGGGAGTTTTATGAGCAAATTCTACCCAAGTCACTGCAGCGCAGTGGTTAAGAGCAAACTCAATTGTAGCTTCCACTGTATAAGAATCTTTTATTCTTTTTATTTTTCCTTAATATATTTATAATTGTAAAAATTGTAAAAAAAAAAGCAGCAAGGATTGAAATGTAGTCATTCTTCACACCCAAACACAAAAGCTTATGTGGTGATGTTTCAGTCACGTTTCAAAGTCTACAGAAATAGCATACACAAAAAAGGTGTTTTAAAGGCCAAACCCAGAGTACTACACAACAGACCCACAGTGGCACCACAGAAGACTTCTGCTTTCAGAAGCCTCAACACACCAAGGTAAATTAGGATTATGCTTATTCTTACTTATTTCTTCTAAAAATCACTAAGTGATTTCAGAGTGCAAAGGTGAAAACCAATTACTGTCCATGCTCCACAGCTGAGCAGTTGCTAACCTCAAGTTCATTCAACACAGAATAAATGGATTCATCAGCAAAGTCAGGTTGGATAAGTGTGGGTTGGCTGCTTATAAACAAGGACAGAACATTATTTGCAGAATGGTTATCGTAAGCAACAAATGTAACTGCACAGAAATGAAACAGCCTCTTTAATTCACTTGTGACTCACTGCTGTCCCATTCAAATCCTATCTCAACACATCTGAAACATAAGCAAAAACCAAGAAGTACCCACAGACACACAGATACGCTCTGCACATCTATGCTCTGGTTTTCTCCGGACCTCTCCATTTCCCCAGGGAATACCTGGCTCTTCCAGCCCTCGGGCAGAGACTCCCCTAGTCCAAGAGCCTGCCTTTCAAGGGCACCTCATGCAGCTTCGTTTTGGCTCAAGGAGGGGAGCTCTTGCTATTCTGCTGTCACCTCCAATCCCCTCAGCCACAGGGCCTCCTAAGGGCACCCTGTCCAGCCAAGAGCAACCCCACTTCTCCCTTCCTGAGTCAGACTGGCCATCTACTCCAAGCCCTCACATTACTATCAGCAAGCAGCCAGGAAGGCATTAAAATCAGAAACATCCGGATAAGCATAACCTCTTACCTCAAGAGGAAGTGTCCTACCAACCTCTGTGTGCTCTGGTCAGCCCTGCTGCTTTGTGGAGAACTCTCACTCCAGGAGCTACAGCCCCAGCACACAGTAAGAGAAAAGCAGCCAGTAACAACGCCGCCCCCCCCCAAATAGACCTCCACGGCTAAGAGAGAAGGGCAGTCAGTGAGGGCTAAACCCTGCCTCCCACCAGGTGCACCCATCTTTTCCTCACCTGCCACAGAAACACAGCTGAGACACATTATTGTCATTGGAGAGGTGGGAGAAATAGGTTGAGTCATTTGCAGTGGGGAAAGGGCTGACCTTCTTTCAAATAGACTTCTTTCTCCTTTGTGAAGTATTCCCTCCCTAGAGACAAAATCTTTCCTGCTGGAGCTGCTGGGGGGTGAGGAGGGAAGGGTGTGTGCCCATGTGTGATGTGGTGAAAGCAAGTGAAATTTGCTCAGGCAGGGCTGGAAACCATGTGAAGGACAAAGATGCCTCTCTTGAGACCGTAATATACACAGCTAGAGTAAGAAAAGTCTATCTGGAAAAAAATGGCAGGCATTTGCAAACACAGACGCTGGAAACAGCCCTTGTGAGGTGGCTAAACTCTCCATGTGTGAAACATCCACGTAGTCCAGGCTGGCAGGAGCTCAACAAACCTCTGCTGTCTGGGCATGCAACTCCCCAGCCTGCTTCCCGGGAAGTCAGTGCACGCAACCATTTTGTTTCTGAAGAGCTTATTTGCAAGAAAAGAGCAAATCTCATCATTCATACTCACTGAAGCAGTGTAACACCACAGTTCTGATTCAAGATGCTAAGCATCAGCACACAGAAACTACCACATGCAAACACAGCATTAGTCCCTGTGTTTATAAACCTGCTCAGCTCACTGTTACAGGAATTTGTATTTAACTTCAGTGCTAAGTTGTGCTCTGGCTGCTTAAGGTCTCGCTGACTGCTGTAGTGTCTCTGCAATTGTGTAACTCCCTACAAATGCGTCATTGATCACAAAGTTCCTTACGCTACCACTCACAGCTGTTTTAACTTTGCTGCATGCTGACTGGTCTGCAGCTGGAGCATATCAGCATGTAGTTTTAAAACAAACAAAAAGAAGGAAAACTAAAGCAACACTTTTGCTCTTCTACCATTTTTTTTGAAGGAGTGGATAATAACCAGCCTATTCTTTCTGCAACAGCAAGAAGGATAAAAGGTGTAAATCATGCTGTGATAAAGATCGAGCAGAAGGACCCAAAGCACTGTAGCACGGCTGGCTAGGCCAGCCCACAAATGTTCAGCTGTAAACACCTGAAGGCTGACTGCTCAAGCCCAGATACATAGGGGAGTCTTACATGAGCTACTGAAAAGAACAGGAAATAATGTTATGTTTTATTCATGTCTGCAGAGCAGCACACAGCTCTACAAATGAAGAGAGAGCGACTTCCTCTCATCGGCCTTAAAAAAGTACTAAATTGTAACCAAGGCAGCAGATTTGTTACCATACTAAATTTATTATTTCTCTATAGCAACCAGGTCCCTTCTGCCTGGTTGTTGCTGCCAGATGTTCATTTCAGCGTAATTTAGCCATACACATAAGACATGAGCTTGCACTGCCCTTGCTCTGTTTTCGCTGTTAGCAATTCTCTTTGCTTCCTGGTTGCTATTTCATTAGCAATAAGTCATGCAACAGACAGCTGAAGGTGTACAAAGAAGTTTTTATTAAGCATGCTGATGGGCTGTGCTGCCTGCTGAAGCTTTGCAGATGGACAGCCTCCATGTTCCAGGTTGTGATGCTAACCTTTGCACTGCACAGGAGTAAAAGCCTTCTCAAAAGCCTTTCTCCACTGCCCCTTGGGCAGCAGTCACTCATCTCCTCCATCTAAAACAGTAAACCCTGCTTGTTCAACCATATGCTGAGTAACTGTGGAAGGATTTGTAAAGCTAGAGCAACTCTTCACCTGGAGAATGACCAGGACCTTGTTAACTCAGAGAGACCCTTATTGCTGTCTTCTTACAACATCTTTTCTGTTTCCCCTTCTCCCTCCCTAACTCCTTTCCACAGCTTGTTCCACAGTTCCTGTTCCCTGCAGACTGTTTTTAATGCTATGCTTTTAAAGGGATTTCACCTCCTAAGAAAAAGGCTACCAACTACAATCCTTTTGAGGCACTTCACATCTAAACTGAGCTGCAATATCACCTGAAGAAAGCCATCAGCTTCTGTTTTTCATGTTCCTACACTAGAATATTCTAACCTGTAAAGGTGAGAACTTAGGCACAACATAGATACAAGCTTCAACAGAGAAAGACAAAACTTTCATTTAAGATAATCCTAATTAAAAATAAAAAAGACTGGAAGAACAGTGTTGCCCTATACTTCTCAAAGCAGCAGTACTAAAAACACTGCTTTCCCTTGTGGCTGACCCACATTTTAGGCACCCAAGAAAAACTGCAAGGCAGAGCACACTGACCATCTGAACTGGATATACACTAGAATATGGATTCCTTGGTATTAACAAGGGTTGAGCTGACATTTCAGCTTTTATCTTTCTTGCCAGCCCAAATTAGGGTTGGTTTTCCACAGAAATCTGCAAGAATTTAATACATTGAGACTTCTATCTTATTTGAGTTTGGTTTAAGCTGTCCACAAAGCTCAAAAGCTTTGGGAACATAAAAAGGGAGAATGAGGAGCAGTGAGACTGTATTTGCTTTGTTTTCCTAGCAAATTAGGCCAAACTCAGAATTCTGTCCTAACCAGCTCAAGGAACAAATTCCAAATATGCCTGGGACTATGCTCTAAGTCAATAGCGTGGTCAATATCAAATGTAAGTCTGGTCAACAAGTATCATTCCAAACCTGAGATTTTCATGCAGCTCACTCACCCACCCATCTTCCTTACATTTGCTTTCTATCATTAGCCAGATTTACTTTCCTTAATAACCAGCTTTTAAGGCCTTATCTCTACATGTATTTACCCAGCTGCTATGTATTTGCCAGATGAGCATGTGTGTCACTTCATGTTTCAAGAAGGGCTTTTAATTCTTGCCTCTAGGCAGCCAGGATTTCCTGCTCTGCAGCAGCAGGAACAGAGTGAGACAGGAAACACTGCTGGCTGTGGCCAGAGGCCATAGAGAAGGAGAAAGGTCAAGGGTTGTGTTTGTACCTTCTCATTACTCCCACATCCTCAGGCTTATGTCTTGTCAAGACTGCATTTATCAATGCCACTATCAATAACCAATTTATGAATAACTGAACTTATCAAACTGCCCTTTTATGTTTTCAGTATTTGCTGAACTTCATTGAGTACATAACATCAATGTCATTGTCTTCTAACTGCTTTTAACATGATGTTGCTGAACTAGCACTGACGGATGCTAGTCAGTGGGTAGAGCCCTTCCCAAATCTTCGTTCACGAAGCCTAGCCATGAGCACTGAGGGATGCAATAGCAACAGCAGACATCCACATGCTCTGAGCATCTGTGTCACTCATGGGAATAGAGCCAAGCCCTTCCAGCACCCTAAAATAGGAGCAGCTTTATCAAGGCCTTGCCTTAAGACCATTCACTTTACATTTTGCTCTATAGAAACTTCGGGGGAGTCAGCCACGCTTAGGACAAGCTGTGTGATGTTGAACTGCAAAGTTGTGACAATCTTTTGATATTCTTCATCATTAGAAAATATAATTTTTAAATGTGACTTTAAAACAAAAACATTTGTCATTTCCTAATTTGAAGTTCTACAAGCATCAGCTTAAACTTTACATGATTACAATCACATCATTGGGTTTAGTCCATCTTTTTGCATACATGCAACTTAATTGATGCAATCAACACCTCCGTTTTATCCTTTAAAAGGCTGCTATGACACTTTATAGTGCTACCATAAATACATAAATTTAAAAGGTGTTGTGGCAGGGGAAATACTACATATTGCCATGAAGGTTGAAACAGGCTGAACATTACTCAAATAGTAATATTACACTGGAATTTCTGAACAGTCAATTGAAATAAAATTTAGCTTCATTCTGAATCAAAAGGAAACATTCATATGAGTTTCCAACAAAAAGTTCAATGCTTTGTTTTTCTAAAGTGCAAAACCAAATTTATAAATGAAACATTTCACAGCATTCCAGTAGAGGCACATGTTATTCCAACTTGTGTTGGTAAATATTGCAAGTAACAATGCAATTTAAAATATTATAACCCATGTTTCTGAAACTGAATTTTTAATTCTAAACTGACAGCACTAGTGTTTTTCAATGACAGCATGGCAAACACTTTTTAAAAGTATCTTTGACCACCTCTGCTCTTGAGCACCATGGCAGACCTTAAAGCTGAACATGAACAAAGCAACCACCTGCCAATTCTGGTCTCTACAAAGAACCTAGTAAAAGACAATGATTTATGTAAAAAGGTAATGCAGAATTCAGAGCCAGTGCTGGGACTACAAAACCATAAACAGCTAGCCTACAGTATTTATGCAGCTGTGAATTTGGGTCCAACTTTATATAAATCTTGTTTTCTTGCAAAAAGAGAAGACTGACTGGTCTGGCAATCATCCTGTGACAAGTATTCAATCACCTAAGATTGCCTTCACGTTAAGACCATCTAGCCTGAAGTAAAATATTGCAGTTTTATGCCATTAATAGATAGAAAACAAAAGTATTGTCTGTCAGGGAGATTTCTCCTTCCTGTGAACAAACACACAAAAATTTGCATCCTACTGAGAAACTGTTAAGAGACTTCTACAAATTGAAGCAGGTCATTAGTTCTCCTGTGCCCTACATACTGTGACTTCTGCAGTTTTTGAATAATATGCATTGAAGAAACTGCACTAACTTAAAACAACTCACTACTCTTTCAAACAGGATGTGATTTTAGCCATTTAAACTTAAAGGGCTTAAAAGCTGCAGATAACTGAAAAACATCTCTTCTGCTCACACAGTGCATTTGTGCATGCACAACTTTCAAGCGGATTCCAGTATTTGGAAAAAGGAAGTTCCAAATGAGACATGCACACAAGAGCAAGAGGCTAGATACCTCTTGCAATAGCTTAATGCAACAGGTCTTTGAAATATGAAGAAACTAACCTAAGACAAGGTATGCTGCTGCATTATACTGAGAACACTTTCCAACATCAGTTGAACATGGTCCCCTTGCCCCCCAAACAGGGAATACTGAGGCAAAATCTCTGAACTGGTATTCAGCTGGTTCTCTCATTTTCCTGTTGTGCTTTATGTGGGACACAGAAGTACACCTTCTATTAGCATACTTTTTACAAATTCCATCTCATTTCTCTCTGCAAATGCCAAAGCCTTCCTCACAGTTTTCTTCAGGGAAGAGCTCAGCCCCAAATTAAAATGAACCAAAGATGACAAATTAGTAGAATATATTTGTTTTGGTTCAGCACAAAACCACATATTTGTTCAGGCCCATTTTCTTTTTATTAATAATATAAGGTTCTATAATCTCTTAACATTACAACTGAAATTTTACAGTTAATCTCACACTAAAACGACAAACTGTTTGGCTTTGCTTGCAGAAAGTTAAATTGCAACCTTGATAAACATACATTTCCAAGACTGAGAAGCAACTTGTGTTTTCAGGATTTCAGTGCGAATGTATCCCTGCCCTTGAAATTGGCTTCAGTTAATTAACATTGATAGAGAACTATTTAGCCTGGCCTCTGTTCACAGGTGTAAGGCAAAGATGACATCTGTAATTCAATCAACATACTGTAAGTCAAGAACAGGCACACTTTTATTTGACTGTAAGATTTAGACCCTGGATCAATTTCTAACAGATTTTCTTCTGTCCCCTCAAACTCCCTGTAATATAAATACATTTTGCAGTCAAGCCATACTTAGTCTGCACCTCTCCTCCTTCAAAGAGGACAGATGCTGTGAAATTGGAAGTCAAAACAAGCTTAATTAAAACTGCCTGTAACTTCTGTATGGCCAAAATAGTCAACCAAATAAAAAAAATAATGTGTTATGCCAAGATGCTCCATCTCTGAACAGGACACAGCTATGTGAAGTGAAGTCTTTAGGAACTAGGATCAGAGAAGAGAAGATTTGTTTGAAAGGGGCGATCTCTACACATCTAGGTGTCCTGAACTTGCATTACACACCTTTCTCTATTTTCATTAGGAATTCCCATGTGAAGTTAAGCAGTCAGTAATACAGGCGTTTCAACTGCAGTTTCGCTAAGCTCTGACCAATTCTTAAGAAAGAAAAATATTCAGGAAGACATAAACAGAGTGGCCGTTAGGAAAAGTTATCCATTACATTTGTAGTTAATCTCTTCCTCAGAGCCATCCAGTGACATTGTTTAGGACCCTTATAGCATGTTATTTCACCTTCCCACAGGAAAACTTGACAAGCAATAAAAATCTTTACTGCATTTTAAATAGCTTCAGAAACCAGTGGCTATTTCAAGGTTAGAGAGTGTAAGGAGCTTTTGCTGCATAATTTCGATACAAAAAAGGGATGAAGAAACAATAGGCAGAAAATTACAAACTGGGAAGGTATCATAGGGTTGGTTTCTACCTGAAGTCAAAATCTTAAAAGACTGGTATTACTGAGCTATGACTACTTGTTTTAGTCCTGTTTGTGCTGTCATTCTGCAAAAAGGCTTCACATACTTTCCTTCAAAACTGATTTTTCATATTTAGAGATATACTTTCATTGAGGCAAACAAAACCCCTTAATATTCACCAACTCCTAGAAAGAGCTCTGTTTTGGAGTGATACAAGTCATCAAGCATGATGCAAGCTGTGGCCAAGCAGTCACCATCGATCAGCACACGAGATGAGGAGGTCCCCTGCATAAACACATACAGATTCAATTTTCTGAGACACCACTGTGTACTTAAGGAACACTTAACAACAGCGCAAAGACTCAGTTTCCTAAGCCAGACTACAGCTATTGTTTTGGTTGCTGCTATAGTATGAACTCAGGGGTGCATACAAGAGTAGATTTTTTATGTTGAAATGTTGTGAAACAAAGACCATTTGAAATAAATCTAGCTGCATCACAAAAAAAAAAAAAAAAAAATCACATTAACATTGTGTTCTATGATCTCCAGATCATAGAAGTTTTCCTTAAGTACCTTGACAGCATGCATTTTAAAGTGTTGGTTTTAGTGTTCATGTTTTTTGATCATTTTAATTATAGAATTGAAATTAAATCTTTAAACAAGTTCAAAATTGTCTGATATGCAGTATTTTTCAAGCATTTTTAATTAGGCAGTATTCTAAAACAGTTTAAAAAACAAAAATGCAATTTATCTTTTTCTCCTCATTAAGGGCACTACCAATATAAAAGGTGTCCAAACTGACACTGCAGAACTGAGAGACAGGACCCTCAAAGGATAGTCTGCATTTTTTCTATCCTACGCAATCACATACATTAATTATCAAAAAGTTGGATAATTTGCTTTAAGAAAAGAACCCACCTTAAAAATGGATCATGAGTATTGACAAATCCTTTGTTTTACTAATTAAGATTCAAGTTTCAATGTAAAAATGCTTACTCTCATACGATACTGATCAAGAAAATATTTCATTTTCTTAAAGTTCAATGGACAATTAAAATTGTGGCTACTGGTGAAGTAAATAAATGATTCATAAAGGCCATAAAACTGTACAAAACTAAAATGGGAAAACTCACTTTCAGGATGACAGTAAGCTTTTTATTGAACTGTTGAGACTGTTTCAAAAGACAGTGCTGGGCAGTTTCATTTCAATAGCCAAAAACTTTGTTTTTTACTGAAAAAGATATTTTGCATCTCTGCAAAACAAAACAGGAGCAAAACCCACACACACTAGGACTGAAATACAGATGAATGCAAAGTTTTGTTACAAACCTGTTTTCAACATACAGTGAGAAATGTCCATTGTACAAAACTTATAGTGACCGACCTACAATTAATTTAAGATTATCCCAGCAATGCAAATACAACTCAAACCAGCTCAGTTGTGCAAGGTTTTCCAATACTACTACAGTGGGAGACTACTGAGTTTTCAGTAGTTTGACTTGCATTGCCTGTCTTTTTTTGACCAAAGCCTATATTTGTACTTTTAAGTATTTGCTGATTACAAGTCTGTTACATACTTAATCCTCCAGTACAGTCACGTATTCCTTGCTGTTCCCTCATGTGTCTCTTAGCAGCTCTCCTTTAGCAAGAGGTTGGGTTCAACAGCTGCTTCTGGAGAAAACACTGTTGTCAATCTTTGTCCTCTTTGCAGGGGATGCTTTAGTAAGAAACATCTGGCATTATCCGACATTGAAAATGCTGTCAACTATGTTGCCTAACCAAACCTGGAAAACCAAATTTGCTTTTTCTGGCTGGTAACACACTTTATGCCCAGCAGGTTGTTTAAGAGCATTGTAAGTAAAAATCCATAAATATTAACAGTGATGTTTACACTTTATGGAAGGAGGGGGACGGAGGTGGCAAAAACCAATGTAAGTTACTAGCTTTTAAAGTTTAGTCTATGTTATATTTGATTACTGGGATATCAATACAATGAAAGTGAAGGATTTTCAACAGTAATTTTGAAGAAGTTTTAGTACATCATGTTGTGCAGGGCATTATAAAAGATTTTTGTTTCCAAAGATGTTATTAGGGTCCACATATTCCTTCACGGATCTCAGCATTCCAAGGCCAACATCAGAGATGCTCTCCTTCATCCAGCGCTTCCGCAATTTGCCTACTGGAGAAACAAAAACAAAGTGTTTCAATATATGGCAGGATTCTAGGAGCCAATCAATCTTGTGACCATGAATGAATAAACACTCTGTGATAAATGCTTTTATTCAAAAATGAGAAATGTTTTGCTTTATTTGATTTATTGAGCCCACCAGACTATCAAGCTCATTAAGCTCAGCATACTCCCAGAGGAAGACTGTGTTCCACACTGTCTACTTTCTCTAGAAACTATGAAATTTAGATGAAGCTTAGGCTGAAATCACATGTTCTATTAAAACACAGAATTGGTAGTAAGTTTTAAAAGCCACCAAACTAATTAAAATAGGAAACTGTAGAGGAGATTGCTAAAACAACTCTTGATGGTTTTAAAGTGAAAACATACCTCAATAACCAAATAAGCTTTAAACAATATTGGTTTAGCCAGCAGAAAAATTGTCTTCTATGGAGAAGGCTTAAAGTCTACTTTTAAATCAATAAAATATTTTATTTCATTCAAAAAATTTTATACAAGTTGATAATTGCTCACACCATTAGATGAGCTTAGCTTCCCATGTAAATTGGACATTCACAACACAGACCAAACACACAGCAAAGCTGAAACACCAGCCCATTTAACTCATTTCACTAACGGCTCACAATAGCCCTCTTAAATGGCCAAGCGTTCACATACTAATTAACCAAGTCATCAACTCTGATTTAACATATCATTCAAACTAAAGGACATTTTTTCATTAAACACACTACAGGATTTAACTTCTCAGCCTGAAACACAATCCACTTGTCAGTATGATATGATACTGTGAAAGTTTGAGAGACAGACACTTTAAGAATATCTGAAACTAAATTCAAGCCATGTTTTGTGCCCTGTTCTCTGGGTAACCATCAAACTGTCATCAGAATAATAAATTACAGGGACACCTCTGGAGAACAGAGTATATTTGTTTATACCTTTAGGAATACGAGCTGGTCACAATGCCAGCTGAAAAGGCAAATAATGTAAGACAGAATGAAATTTGCAGTTTACTAGAAAACGACTATTAGCAGCATGTTTCTCAAGAGCAAAGATCATAACTGAAGGACAAAAGAGTTTGTCATGTGGTAAGAATTGTGGTTGTATTTTGCAGCCCACCTCAAGAAAGAAATCTCCATCTGTAAACATATCATCACTACAATTTGACTGCCTGAGCAAGTTGATGTAGATGAATTTGTAGATGAATTTTATGTGAGGAAACTACTACTACCAAAAAAAAGAATCATGGATAAGGCTTGACCATCAGCTCACATCACTCATGCTGGCTCCTACACAAGCAGCTGAAGAACAGTCATTACCATTCTCAACTGTTATCTGTAATATAGTTTCAGTGAATGTGTCCTGTGGTTATGGATGTAATTGTCCTGAAAAGACTGCAAACAACTGCTCCAACAAGATGGAGCACATTAGAATCACAGCAGGATGCCCAACAGCTAGCATGCCTGGTTTTTTACACCTCCAGTAATAATGCAATTCCACAAGGAACTGAACTACTGTCTGAGCAGCACCAAACAGTCATTGCATATTTAATGAAGTCACTCAGCAAGTGCTGGGAAACAGAAGGTGCTTGGAGTGCATCATTAGTTCTGTCAAAGTGATAATTTACACATCTATCTTGTCAAATTTTCTATGGTTTATACTTTTGCAATAATAAATCTAACATACATTTGATTAGTGAACTGGAAAGAAAAAAAGCTGTAGTACAGTTACAAGCAGTCCTTCACAAACATGTTTGATGAAAAGATTTTAACCCCTTGATAACAGTAGGTTAAGCCCTTGCTCCTACTGTTCATGGTCAATAAGATATACATGGATTTTTCAGCTACTCAGGTGTTCATATTAAGAGTTCAAAAGCACAGAAGCAATCTCGCACTTAGAATTCTAAGGTGGGTCATCTGATTAAATGGAAAATAGGCCAAGAGAAGGAAAGTTTCACTTCAGGTTACTGCTATGCTATAAGTATTCTGTTCCTCCTCCATACGGCAATCCTATTAGCTTCATGGATGAGAAGAAAAAGAAGGAAAAAAAATGCCATAATAGTAAAAGACGTTACCATGAACGTAAAAATAATTTCAAGTGGCAACGCTGTCTAACTTTACTCAAGTGTAGTCAAAGAAGTACTTTGGGCTCAAGGAATTCTTAACTTCCACAAAAATAAAAGGTCTCAGTTAAGTCTGATCTAACCACAGACTACGGAAAACCACTTTTCCTTTTCTAGCCTAGAGAAAGTAGACCTTTTAAGTTTTAGGCTTAGATGATGCCTTTTATCTAGGATTTGATATAAGAGTGCACAGAACCAGGTTTTATTCAAGCATCTACGGCTTACAGGCTCTTAGCCCACTACACTTTTGTCAATGAGATCAAATTCACCTGGTCTTATATTCTACATCATGGCGAGCTATGTAGATAGTTCGGCCTCAAGTCATCCGTAAGCCACAGACCCAACAAGGCAGTGATGCATCATTCAAAGAACCAAAGCCTGAGCTGAGCCTTGCAATCAACAAATAACAAGCCCTGAGTCTCAATTCAAACCACTACTCAGTTGCCTTAGAAAGTAAGATAAAAGTGAAGCTGGAGGGTTTCAATGTCAGTTTCAACAAACAACCTTGTGCATCCAGATTGTATAATCCACTCAAGCAGAGTCTTGCCCACAGTCACACAAAACCAGGTATAAGACCTCCAAGATACTGGGAGTTGCCACTCCAATACTACATCTTGCCCGTACGAGGACTCTTCCCTTTCCTGGGATCAAAAGCCCTTACCTGAAGGGGTAAGGGAATATTTAGCATGCTGTAAGTTTGTAACTTGAAGTTGCCTTGAAGTTAAATCTGCAAGCAAAGTTCAAATAAACCATTTGCTTCAACCTTGCAGTCTAGTCTCTTTTCATCACAAAATACCCTAGCACAACAGAGTCTACTTCACACAAAGTACTTCAGACCAGAAAGCCAAGAAGCTTATATGGTAGCAACTCTCACACCAATTTTATTTTTTGCAGTATTTTCAAGCTTTATCATCATTGTAGTCCATATATTAAAGAAAAATGTGAGTTGGATAAGTAACTTTCTTAGTTCTAATACATGATACTCCAGCCCTTAGCCGGTTTCATTAGAAAAGTTGTTCTTGTTTCCAGTGCCCTTTTGATCTGCCAGGGAATAAAATACTCTTTGATAAAGTGCAACCATACTCCACGCTGCTCCTGTAGAACCCATCTTTTGAGAAAACCAACCAAGCAAACACGCACTGACATTACATTCTCTGCCAAAAGTAACAAGTTTCCCATGTGCATGGTTTGCCAAAGAGTATTGCATTAGATGACAGCAAATATCAGCAAATATCTCCTGGCCACAACGAGGATAAAACAAGGACAGCTCTCCTGGCTCAAAAAGGCTACACTTGCTCATCTTTGAAAATGCATCTGGATGACTGCAAAAAATCTGGCTGCTAAGGATGGAGCTATCAAACAGCATGCAGCAATTGGTCCTCTCACTTTTAGAATATGAAGTACTTGGACACAGAGGAACAGTCTCACAAGGAAAGCGTTAATGGATCCTGCTGGATCATAACTCGTACATCCATGCAGAACATTTATGGCAGTGTGTGGCCCCAGAGAAACAGGCTCTAGAGGCACTTTACATGGCTCTAGACTTCCTCTGCTCCAGCCCTTTTAACTTAAGGGGTAGCTATTGCAGAGCAATAGCTTTGCAAAAGGAGCAGCAGAAATGGGTCATTAAGAAGGATGGAGCTCTTTGCAACTGTTGCAGAGTCTTCCTGAAGTTCCTTCCTGAAGTATCCACGAAAAGCACCTCTCTGCTCTTACGAACTGGTTAATCTGTTACTACTCTTCCAGAAAGAAATCTGCAATACTGAGAAAGGTCAGTTCATTAGTCTAATACTGTGGTAGTGCTGGAGTATACTGGACCTGTGTACCTGAAGTCTACAGCATAATTAACACTTACCTTCACCATAACATCTTCCACATTTTCACCTGATATCTAAACAACTTAAGTACTTTCAAGTTGTCTGGATGAATGAAGTCTTTCTGCATTTATTTGGTGGAAAAGGCATTGAAGACAACTACTAAGACTTTCAACAGACTAAGCAGGAAAATACAACTGCATGATTATATTATTTCACAAAAGGTTACTTTGATAAAATATCACTGTTCAAACTCACTCTAATCAGTACAGCAAAGTCCACTTTTAAGAGGAAATTAAATCAGCCTCCAGTGCTTTACTGAAAGGCAAGAAGATACTTTTCTTGTGTAAAGAGAAGAATATGTTCAACCCCATTCCATAAGGATATTTTTTAATTCCAGACTTCGCAGTTTGTGTGGGTTAATTACTGCAGTGTATGGCTTAAGCCACAGCCTCGTAGTGATGCCAAAGAATTGCCATGAGTTGCAATGTCAAGCATGCAATTCTGTGCAAACAAGGTGTGGAGTTTTTCTGGGTTTCTTAATTTTTTGTTTGTTTTGGGGGTTTGGGGTTTTGAGGTTCTTTTTCAGTTGGCAGGTTTTGTTGGGGTTTTGTTTGGTTTTAAGTTTGTGGGTTGGGTTTTGGTTTTTTTTTTTTTTCTTTCTTTTCTTTTTCAGTTTTCCTACATGAACTGCCAGGAAATTGATACCATGCCTAAACCTGTGGAGGCTGGGCAACCTGCTTAAATTTTATTCTAGTCAATCCCTATGCAAAGTGGAAGAAAGTTTTATTATGTTAGATGGCTAAACAGGGGTATTTTCCTCAAATACACAAACTGATAATTGTTTCCTTAAGTAACCAGTTTTCATTAGAACACCCTGCAAAGGAAACTATCACACTGTTCCTTAGTTTTACCTGGGTGCTTAGCTTGTTAATGCAGAAGGGATCAACCCCAAATCCAGCCATCTGCCTCCTGATGCTGTTACCCAGAAAGCTTATAGTTGTGTTTATATGTTAGTCATACCTACTGATAATTCCTCAGCACATGCTGCTTTATGTGTATAAAAACACAAAGTGTTTTTTGGAACAGGAATTCAAGAATGCAAAGTGCGACACATCACATGGATGGTTTTAGGGCTCCCCCTAAATGATGAGAAAGGATACAAGATATGTATCTATAAGGAACAGTCATTCCTAACACTGCTTTTTAAATAAGTTTCTGGAAGCTAACTGTGGCTTTAGCAGCCCTTACATACATGACTCTCAAATCAAAAGATACTCAGTTGCCAGAAAAGCAGAAAGATCAAAGCTGCGTTCAGAAACGTGCACTCTCTAAGTTCAAGACACAGTCAAGGCAAGGTGAAAACTATAATCAAGATTGTATAATCATGTAGAAAATGAAGACTATTTTAAAATGCCTTTAAAAAACTTCTACTAAATCACAGATTACATCATAGCATCAGTTAAAAGGGTCAAAGAAGACATAAGAAACCACTTAAGTCACACATTATAAACTACTTTAAAATCACCAAGAATCTTCTTCACATAAGTTTGTTCGTAAAAAATTTAGTGAGAAACAGACCTACCACATTTAGACAAGACTGACAGGATCATAAAAAGTAAGATAACCACCTCTATAACAATTAATTTCTGATGGACTGGAGAATGGCTGACTTTTTCCTGCATAAGTACCTGTCTGATGAGTTATGTATTTTGGGTGTATTTTTATAGCTACATATAAGCTTCAGATTCTCCCTGGATGTAAATTCTGTTCATTAAGTAATCTAGAAACATGATCAAGTGTTAAATACTAACATCAAAGTACAAAAGCACTCCTGACACCTACCAATTAGATTTAAATATTTGAAAGTCAAGGAGTGAGAAAGACTTCAAAAGGAAAAGATAACTTGACAGAAAGGACAAAATAATTTAAGTTCAAATATCATAAAAATCATATCCAGATTTATAAAACAAAAAGTCCAGATATTCTACACCAAAAAACAAGTAATTGTTACAGTAAAAGGATAAATTAATTACACGGATGAATACATGTGGCTTTGCTACAGCTTCCTGTGTCCATGAGATGTTTGTCTTACAAGGCTGGTATTAATACACTTCTGCCATTTCTTTTTGGAATGTTGGTGCTCTTGCACATTGCAAGGTATGATCTTTAGTGTACCCCATTAACACAAAGCAATTACGCTTTTTACAAGCTAAGTGTCAAAAATTATTAAGGGGGGGGAATGGTTTCAGTATTATCCTGGAGGGAGGGGAGTATGGAAGAGACATTGAGATTAAAATAGAAACGAAAGTGAAGTCTTTCTGAAGTTACTCCTCATAAAATTAAAAACATGATTTCTGTTCTCCCTGTAGATTGCAGCTATGTGCCTACCTGCAGTTAGCACTTCCTCAGATGTAATTTAAAGCTTTATGCATCTCAAACTGTCATGTATGACCACTTCTTCACTCAAGGAGTGTATGAAGATTGACTTAAGCAGGCTTTGTATTTCCTATAGCCTCAAGTCCCAGACTACATCTGTTTTCTTTGATACACAAAACCAGAGTTAAAATAGCTCCATTTATCACAGTGTGATTGTAGGCAGACAAACCAGCCTGTTTCCAGACAGTGAAAACAACTGTTATTAATCACAATTACAAGACATATACTAAAAGAAATTGCAGCAGTATTTTCTTTTACCCCACACAATAGACCAGTCTTAGTTGTGCTAAGAGTCACAAGGCCTGAAGGTCAGTAAATAAAACTGATATATTAGGCTAATTCTCAGCAGCACATCTATGAAGCACTAGAAAAAAATAAATCTTGAATATCACACACAATCTGCCAGACAAAAACACTCAAAGCAGAAAAATATTTCAGTATAAGAGGCAGTCATGCATAAAACAGGAGCATAAGTAGTCTATCAGAAACCAAGTTTTCCATCTATGTGGAGTCGAAAGTTCAAGTGTGCAAGGGTTTCAAAATGCTACATAACATTCTTTTTCTTGTTTAACATATGCTATAAGCAAGGTTTCACATGGTGAAGGCAAGTACATCCACACATGTGACAAGCTCCAGCTGCATGTGAGTTAATGGATAAAATGCTAGTCACAGTAAAATACAGCTGCCACAGCAGGGGGAGAGCACAACAGCACATCAAGGGGGTAATTCCATATCCTATGTGTGAGAACTGACCAGTCCACATACCACCATATTAAATATTTAATCAGAGGACAATAAGAGTGTATCAAATAAAAAACACTGGAATTTTTAACTCACATTACCACTTACACATCTTTCAATATTCTGATATTGCTAAAGCAGAGTCCATTTCACTTTCTATCACAAACAGCCCTAGCTCAAAGTTTCAAGTCTGCAAAGTCACCAACATATTTTAAAGTACAGTTTCTGTTCTTCAGTTTTCCCCACACACAGAAGTTACAAAATTTTTAGCTAGATTTAAACCATCAGACTTCCTCTTTGCTCTTATTTATGTGGCAGACAATGCCCCAAGGGAGCAGAGGGGAAAAAATGCCTTAAGTTAACCAGTTTCAGGAAGCTAAATGCACAAACACTTCACAAGTCATCCTGACATCTGAGTTTACAGCATTATATAGGGGACATACAATCAAATTAGGCCATCTGAATATCTGGGAAAAGCATCATGTATATGAAGTATCACTTGTACATGACACTGGTTCTTAATATTAAAGCAAAAAATACTTTGTAAAGAGGCTAGGAACTCAGGACAAGTAATTCCCAAGCTCCGAGAATGGAAAATGAATAATCAGAAGTTAGCAGACAGCAAGCCAGTAATATCAATACTCTTATCATCAATTATGCAACAAATGGTAGATTGCAATAAAGCCCAGTTTAAAGTCACCAACTCTTCTATACAGATACTTTCGCTAAGTGACCTGGAATTGTGGCTAACAGCATTCACAGAGCCAGAGGACACCAAACTGTCATAAAGCCGCAAAATTCCTATTTGAGGTCTTTGTAGCTGAGTAACTGCACACAAGATTCAGTAGAAGTTGCTTAAGACAAACCTATCAACTACATTTTCAGGTTCTCACACAGCCTGTACACTTCTCATCAAAGGTTTGAAGCTGGTGCTCATAAATACACCACACTGTGTGACTCGATATTAAAGTAAGCCAGGGTCCAGGACACTTCCCTGAATGCCTGGCAAAGGGGTGAAAGTTTCTAGCAGGACTGTCAGGAGATCCACCCCACTCCAGTAATTTCAGTTAATGCCTGAGAAGTATTTTTTAAAGTTCTATTACAAAGTATTTTATGTATTCATGGATATTTACCAGTATCAAAGAGACTTGAAAACATTACCTCCATGGTGATGTGACAGACTTCCTCCATTGGCAAGAATTTCTTCTCTAGCAGCCCTCTAAATTGGAAAGATAAAGCATTCATTCAACAGCAAATTCACAACATTTTTGGTTTTAGTTAAATTCTTGTTATCATATGTATTTACACAAGTGTATAAAAAGTTTGAGAAGTAATTAGGATACACAAGAGAGGTGAATTTTATTTCAAAGGGATTTTCCAAATAAACATTATTGAATTCAAAACATTTCAAGTGACATCTGTTATAATAAATCTACTCTTACAGAATGGAGTGTTCTGGATAATTTTCCTCCTGCCATAACCAAAATAATCTAGTGTCTGGGATGCTCACCTGGAACACAGTTAAGTGTCTACCGAAAAGGAAATCACAATAAAGAAATTTGACAACAGGCTTCCCAGAATGATTAAAGATCCTTATTCAGATAAGAGTTCAGAAGCAGATCTCCAAGCTTCTGGTCAAAGAAGTGCTCTAACAACTGACAACACTTTCATGGGTGAAATTTGTGGCAGAAAACAAAATCTACCTTTTTGTGTTAAGAAATATATGGATACTTTCAAGCTCTAGAGTCTTCTTTCCCATCTGGCTCTGTTTGTTTTTCCTGCAAAATTCAGTTAGCTTGGCCAATGGGTTCAGCATGTATTACTGGACATCACCTTCTCCCCCTTAAATATTGTTTTTATATACATTACCTCAATTTGTTCATAGACATGAATAGGGTCACTAATTCCTCTGTAGTTAAAGGCAAAGTAGAAGTAGACACATGCACCTGCATCATAAGTCTGTGTCACCCTGTTGAAGAGAACTGCATTACAAACAAAGCTTTATGGTATTAAGCCAGCCACTATATGGCATTACATAATTTGTAAAGGTTACTTATCTAAAAGCATAGCAAGTTTTTGTTTGTTTTTTAACAGTTTTGCATCCTTTTTGGTCATACAACACAAGTAACTTAATGCTATGACTTTGACAGTTGAAGATCTTAAGTTGTTACACTTGATGTTTGTGCCCAAAGACTTGTGGTGAATGAAATTAAATCCAGTTGGCAGTTTAGCTTGGAGTAGAGGAGAATAAGGGGTGACCTCATCTATGCTTATAAATATGTGAAGGATGCATGTCAGGGGGATGGGGTCATGCTCTTCTCAGTGAAGCCCAGTGACAGGACAAGGGACAATGGTTATAAGCTGAAATATAGGAGGTTCCCTGTGAACACAAGAAAAATTTTCACAATGAGGGTGCCAGAACACTGGAACAGACTGCCCAGAGAGGTTGTGGAGTCTCCTTCTCTGGAGGCATTCAAAATCCATCTGGATGCGTTTCTATGTGCCCTGGTTTAGGGAATCCTTCTGTGGCAGGGGGTTGGACTAGATGATCTTCCAAGGTCCCTTCAAACTCCTAACATTCTGTGATTCTGTGAAATGTTGATCAGCTTGAGATTTGAAAGGCTCTACAGAGGGATCTGGACAGGCTAGATCAATAGGCCGAGGCCAACGAGATGAAGTTCAAAGCCAGCTGTACTTTGGCCACAACTCCTCCATACAATGCTACAGGATTGGTGCAGCATGGCTGGAAAACTACCTGGTGGAAAAGGACCTGAAGATGCTGGTCATCAACCAGCTGAACATGAGCCAGCTGTGTGTCCAGGTGGCCAAGAAGGCCAACAGCATCCTGGCTTGTATCAGAAATAGTGTGGCCAGCAGGACTAGGGAAGCGATTGTGCCCCTGTACTCAGCATGAGTAAGGCCACACCTGGAATACTATGCTCAGTTTTGGGCCCCTCACTTACAAGGAGGACATTGAGCTGCTGGAGTGTGTCTAGCAAAGGGCAACGAAACTGGTGAAGAGTCTAGAGCACAAGTGTTATGTGGAATGGCAGAGGAAGCTGGGGTTGTTTAGCCTGGAGAAAAGAGGGCTCAAGGGGACCTCACTGCTCTATACAATGACCTGAAAGGAAGTCGTTGTGAGGTGGGAGTTGGTCTCTTCTCCCAGGTAACGAGCAATGGAGCAAGAGGAAATGCCTCCAAGTTGTTCCAGAGAGGTTCAGGTTGGATATTAGGAAGAATTTCTTCACTGAGAGTGTTACCAAGCATAGAAACAGGCTGCCCAGGGAAGTAGCGGAATCACATGGAAGTGTTCAAGAAAGGGTGTAGATATGGTAGTTGGGGACATAGTTCAGTGGTGAGCATGGTAGTATTAGGTTAACAGTTGGACTCAATCTCAAAGGCTTTTTCCAGCCATAAGGATTCTATGATTTCTAAGAGTGTCAAGACTAATCACATGCAAGATCAAAAAAAAATATTACTTAGATTGCTGCATGGCTTACCTGCAGGTGGAAAGAGGAGCAAACTGAACACCCTTTTCTTTGCACTCTCTTACTATCCTTTCCTTTACATTCCTACAAAGGTCTAAAACCCTGTAAAAGGAAACATGTTAAAAGATAAAATCTTAGTATATGATTCTATACAACATCCTAACCCTCCCCCCCCCCAAATCTAAAACAAGACGACTGTCTTCAAGAAACAGATTTAACTAGTTTAGATTTTGTTCTAAGAATAGCCCTCATCAATAGTGCTTCAGTATTGCTTTTTCTGTACTTCTCCCAAATGGTAAATTTACTCTGAAGCAGCGTGTGTAATGAAAGCTCCTTTCCATAAGGAATAGGAGTCAGAAGTGTTTAACAGAAAATGGAGGTTACCTACTCTGATATGTCTTTTCTTACTTTCTCAGCAAAACTAACTCAAATTTTCAGCAAAGCAGTTGACAAATACAGCTCATGGTAGAAAGCCTAAGAACTCTCTGTACTCTGCTAATATCATACCTTAGGTATACACAAAGCCAAAACTGGAGATACTACCATTGTGCACTAGTTTGCCAGCTTGAAATGTTCTGATATGGCAATGAGCTATTAAAAGTAAAACAAGTATAAATATTTTTTTCCCCAAGAGCAGACCCAGGTGCATGCAAAATGCTAGAACAATTTAAAGAAATCAATGTTTTACAAAGGATCATTTCTTCAGTTATATGTTGTCCCATGAAGGTCTGCACTGCTATAGTGTACAATTAAGACATTTTACATAAATTTGAAAGTACTTTGCAGATTGAGAGAAGTAACACACAAGAGAAATTTATCCATTAAATGACTAAGCAAGTAGAGTTAAATATTTTGTTCACATACGTTCAACCTGTCAAGAACAAGGTAACTGATCCATTTATAGAAAACTAGCTAGTTTTGTGGTCAAGGGTTTCTAAAGCATACATAAAATGAGTTAGGAACAGTATCTTAATTTTGGACAAAAGTTGTCTTCTCAGTTTTTATTTCCCTGCATTACTGGGGAAAAAATATTATTTAAATACATTTAAAAAATTCAGACCTTCACTACAAACTTCTGTTTGAAATACACTGCTGATCCCACATGTGTGGCTGCTCATCACACAATATTGCTCAGCTTCCTAAATTGGCCAATTTCAAGTCCTGAATTTGTTACAGTAACCTAACCTAAACAGAAGTTCTAGTGAATGCTTGCATACCTTGCATTTACAAAATCCTGAAAGGTATTTTACTAGCAACTTTAGCAAGAACACACCAGTGCAAAACCTGTGGCACAACAGGGAGCCTCCAACACACCTAAGGCCTAAATTAAGTTTACCCATGAGCAAGGACGAGTTAGGAGTAAGTTGAATGAGATCAAGTAGAAGTTTTAAGCAATTGTAAAGAACAATCACAGTTTACCTATCCCAAGGAACAGACGTCTCAAACGATTCTCCTATTACATAGTAATCCAGGCCCAGGTCCTAATAAAAAGAGAAAGGAAATTATCAATAACATTCAGCATCAACATCTGGGATTCCAGTGTATGCTACACAACTAACAGTTGGGTAACTTTAAAGAAAAACAGAAAGTCTACTTAGCAAAAAAAACCCATCTGTCCCAGTGACATTAATTTATAACTAACAGCTCTTCAATGACACAGAGGACAAACATTCTGATTACATTAATATAGTGAGACAACTTGCCAGACTGTCAGGACACCTACACTAATGAAATATTTGTATCACTATATCATCAAATTGCTCCACTGTGCTAACCAATTTAAAACCTAGTAGAAATATTTACTCTGAATAATTCCTATGTAGGTAGAATAAAGACAAATATTTCACCCATTTTACATGTAATCTGCTGAAATAAAGGCAAATTCTGTGATTTTTCTCTCACTATAAAAGCCAAATAATATCTAGCACTCAAGATCTGCATACTGATCTGAAAAAAAGTCTCTCAAACAGCAAGACTAAAATCCATAAGAACAGCTGCAGCAGTTCAGACTACAGGTCCATTTGTCCTGGAACTTTGATTCGAATCAGTCAAACAGATGCCCAAAGAAAGGTAAGTGACAAGTAAGCACATGAGTATTTCAAGTAGTCTCCCACTTACATTCACCCTGTCAATTTGTAAGTCTGATCTGCTTTATTTAGCAACAGCTAGTTGATTCTTTAATCTAATTTTCTCTACCATTTATTAGAAATTTACTTAAGAAGCACTTAGTTTTTATGGTGTTTTGCAGATGATGTTACGTAAGTAAACACCAGTCAGAAATGGAAGAGATAAAACCTCTGTAAGAAGTCTGAGATCATCCAAGGCAACCTACATTCAGATTTTAGAGAAAGCATCCTCAAAAAGACATCTGTTTTGTTATATTAACAAAAGTTTCAGCAGGCAGAAAAAAGGTGACCTACTCGAAGGTAAGCGATGACAAATGTCAGCATATATCCCCTCTGTCCGTTATCTTCTCCTGCAGCCAAGCCACTGCAATTAACAATAATTAAAATAATTAATTTTCATTAGTTTCAAAAAATAATAAAAAAATATGGTTATCAAGCATATGTGCAAGTTTAGCTGCCTCCAAGCTGTGTTAAAATAGCTGCAAATAGTAGGCTCTCTTTGCTAGAAATGAGAAATTACAGGCCAGACGTTTTACCACTTTGCATTTCTTTTTTCATTACATAATCTGAAGAAAAATGTAACAACAAAAACAAAACATCTGATGCAATCTTAAAATAAGTCTTCAAAAATCAAACAAGAAGATGGGAAACAGAACTAGACATAGTAGATCAGCAAAATCACAGAATGTTAGGAGTTGGAAGGGACCTCGAAAGATCATCTAGTCCGACACCCCTGCCACAGCAGGATTCCCTAGACCAGGTCACACAGAAACACATCCAGACAGGTTTCAAATATCTCCCATAGGAGACTCCACAACCTCTCTGGGCAGTCTGCTCCCCTACCCCGTCACCCTCACTGGGAAAATTTTCATGTATTCACACACAACCACCTATGCTTCAGCTTTCAGCCATTGACCCTTGTTAGGGCCAGACCCTATCCCCCTGACACACACCCTTCACATATTTAAGAGTATAAATGAGGTCACCCCTTAGCCTCCTCTTCTCCAAGCTAAAGAGACCCAGCTCCCTCAGCCTTTCCTCATCAGGAAGATGTTCCAGCCCCTTCATCATCTTGGTAGCTCTGTGCTGGATTCTTTCCAGCAGTTCCCTATCCTTCTGAAACTGAGGGACCCAGAACTGGACACAATATTCCAGATGTGGCCTCACCAGGGTAGAGTAAAGGGGGAGAAAAACCTCTCTCAACCTACTAACCACACCCCTTCTAATACACCCCAGAATCCCATTGGTCCTTCTGGCCACAAGAGCACACCGACGGCTCATGGTCATTCTTCCATCTACCAGGACCCCATCTACCTGGACCCACCAGGACCATCTCTTTCCCCTTCACTGCTCTCCAACAGCTCAGCGCCCAACCTACACTAATCCATGGGGTTGGTCTTTCCCAGGTGCAAGACTCAGCACTTGGCCTTATTGAATTTCATTCAATTTCTCCCTGCCCAACTCTCCAGCCTGTCTAAGTCTCATTGACAACCCTCCGGTGCGTCAGCCACTCCACCCAGTTTAGTGTCAGCAGCAAACTTGCTGAGAGCACACTCTGTTCCGTCATCCAGGTTGTTAAGGAACAGCTTGAAAAGTCCTGGTCCCAGTACTGACCCCTGAGGGACTCCACTACACACAGGCCTCCAACTACACTCCATTCCACTGACCATAATTCTCTGACTTCTGTCCTTCAATCAATTCACAATCCACCTCTCTACCTGATCATCCAGACCACACTTGCTCAGTTTAGTTGCAAGGATGCTGTGGGAGACAGTGTCAAATGCTTTACTGAAATCAAGGGAAACCACAACCACTGCTCTACCATCATCTATCCACCTGGTTATGTCCTCATAAAAGACTATCAGGTTGGTCAAACATGACTTCCCCTTGATAAAACCATGCTGACTGCTTCTAATAACCCCCTTATCCTTGGTATGCCTAGAGACAGAGTAAAGGATGAGTTTTTCCATCACCTTTGCAGGGATGGAGGCGAGGCTGGCCGGCCTATAGTTACCCGGCTCCTCCTTCTTGCCCTTTTTGAAGACTGGAGTGACATTTGCCTTCCTCCAATCCCCAGGCACCTCTCCTGTTCCCCAGGACTTTAATTAAAGATGATGGACAGTGGCCTGGCAGTGACTTCTGCCAGCTCCCTCAACACCTGCAGGTGCATCCCATCAGGTCCCATAGATTTATGGGTCCCATAGATTTATGGATGTCCAGGTGGCTTAACTGCTCCCTAACCCAGTCCTTCTCAACCGAGGAAAACTCCTCCAGCATCCTAACATCATGTGGGGGCTCAGGGGTCTGAGGCTCCTGAGCACAATCTTTAAGAGTATAGACAGAGACAAAGAAGGTATTCAGTAACTCCACCTTCTTCATATCATCTGTCACCAAGGCACCCACCTCATTCAACAGGGGGCCTACGTTGTCTCTAGTATTCGTTTTTTGGGCAATGTATTTGAAGAAGCCCTTCCTATTGTCCTTGACCTACCTTGCAAGGTTTAATTCCAGAGAGGCTTTAGCTTTCCCAGTTACCTCCCTACAACCTCTGACAACAGTCTTGTACTCTTCCCATGTGGCCAGTCCCTCCTTCCATGATCTGTAGACTCTCTTCTTCCACTTCAGTTTGCCCAGCAGTTCTCTACTTAACCATGCAGGTCTCCTGGCTCCCTTTCTCGATTTTCTACATGTTGGGGCGCTCTGGTCTTGACCTTGGAAGAAGTGGTCCTTGAATGTTAACCAACTCTCTTGGGCCCCTTTATCTTCTAGTACCCTGTCCCATGAGATTTCCCCTAGCAATTTCTTGAAAAGATCAAAGTTGGCCCTACTGAAGTCTAGGATTTTGATCCTGCTAGATATTCTGTTCCTACCACACAAGATCCTGAATCCTACCATCTCATGATCACTGCAGCCAAGGTTGCCCTCAACCTCTGCCTCTCCAACTAGACCCTCCTTGTTAATGAGTATCAGGTCCAGCAGCTCTCCCCTCCTAGTGGGCTCATCCACCATTTGCATCAAGAAGTTATCATCAATGCACTGGAGGAACCTCCTGGACTGGGAATGGCCAGCTGAGTAGGCCTTCCAGCAAATATCTGGGTAGTTAAAAGTGTCCCATAAAAACCAGGGCCTGCAATTGCAAGGCTACTGTCAGCTGCCTGGAGAAAGCCTCATCAACTTCCTCATCCTGATCAGGTGGCCTGGAATAAACACCCACAACTGTATCCCCCAAGCCAGCCTGCCCCTTAATTCACACCCATAAACTCTCAACTCTCCCCATATTCATCCCTGGCCAGAACTCAATACATTCCAGTGCTCTGTCATGTAAAGAGCAACTCCCCCACCATGCCCTGTAGACCTGTCTTTCCTGAAAAGCACATAGCCATGCATGACCACATTCCAGTCATGAGAGCTGTCCCACCATGTCTCTGTAATTGCCACCATATAATAACCCCTTGACCGCACATGGATTTCTAACTCCTCCTGTTTATTCCCCATGCTGTGTGCATTGGTATACAGGCATTTCAGGGAGCGAGGTGAGCATGCCAATTTTACCCTAGGTGGGTGGGAGGCCTTCCGGTCTATATTAGTACTAGCACTAGAACATTGCCCCACTGGTGCAGACCTGGCAACAACCCCAGATGTTCATTTACTGGAATACATGTAACTATGTGTAACTACATTTCTAAGTGTGTTGGACTTGTGCACTTGTATGCTCACAGGTTGTGCAAGGAAGACTGACTTAAGATGCCAAAAGTATAAGTGATATGAAAGGATAAAAACCAAGACACAGCACTGAAAAGATAAACTTGATAATCACTTAGTGAAAGCAAGGTACAAGCATTAGGAAAGTCTCTGTTGTTAACTATTGGTTTTTGAGAATAAGAAACTTCTATGTATCTGCAACCAGTCTTCCTAGAAGCTCCTATAAATCTGAGGCGGGGGGTGGGGAGAAGGCAGGGAAATCAGACATCTTGAAAAAGGACAGAATTAATGCATTTTAGACCATTAAATGGTATAGCACTTTAGACCAGGTTAAACTATTAAACATTTAACTGATAGCCTTAACTAAACAGCACCATCTTCTAACAGACCTAACACAGGCATGTTTCCCCCCTTATTAATATATAACATCCTGGGGAAAAAAAAAACCCAAACCAAAATACAAAAGATCTCACAGTTGAAGCCTTTTCTTGCATACAACAATAACCAAAATGCTGTAAGTTCAAGAGCGTTGTTACCACAATATTAGCAAGCTGCTCTCATACTATCTCACTTCTATAAGCTATTTTAAGCACAATGAAAACAAATTTCAGAAAGCATGGCCTCAAAATGAATAGAAATACTTGTGTGTATTTTAATAGTGCAGACTAACACTCACAATAACTTTTTAAAAAGTGTATTCTTGACAAAACACACTTTTAATGATGGTTTCCATCAATAACACTCAATCAAACCAAAAGGACAGAAGCTACCTAATAATTACTCAGCCTACCATTCTAATGATGTTTTATGTTTCTTTGTAAGAATGGAAAAGTCTGTGGGACAGAAGTTCATCGCATTCCTTTAAGTAAACACAAACTCCTCTTTCAAATGAGCTTCTTGTATGCATATGCTCACATCAATACTGCAAAGATCCAATGTGACCCTTATGATTTTGTCTTCCCTTTCTGTAGTTCAAACATCATGTCTTGTACTGCAAACCAAGCAGCCTCCATGGCTATACACAATTACAACGGCTAGCTTCCATTTTAGAAACATCAATTCTATAGTTAGTCAAATACTTATTTTCCTGCAATATGCAGAGAGTTGAAGTTTCAGTAGTTACCTCCTAAGAATTAGTTAGCACAAGCCATATTTATCAAAGGGAAATTTCAGTAGCTAATTCATTACTGCCAATTTACCTAGTAAATTGAGAATGTATCCATAGAGTAATCACTATAAAAATATGAACTTATTTTTTTCCTGAACAACAAACTCCCAGCTTCATATGAGAAAGTTCTTTGAAAAGCATACCCGAACTTGGTGGCAATATCATAGACTTGCTTTTCATGCTGAAGAACCTTTTCTCTGTCACCCTCAAAGAGCAAGGTAGCTACACACAGTATGTTGGGATCAAATCCTTTAAACTGCAAAGAGAGAAAACCTTGCATTATGTCAGAGTCTATGTGGTAGGATACAAACAAGGTTTCACTTTTCAAATACACAGCATGTGCTCTGGTTAGTAACTTGTTGCATCTAAGAGGAAAGATTAGGAAAAACATCTGCAAAAATTTACTCCCAAAACAATCAGAGTTTCCTTGACAGAACAAACTTCCTTCACAAGTTCACTGAAATAGAGATTATCTGTCATCTTTTTTCCCCTGTTAAAAAGCAGGATAGACATAACTGCTTTCTACCTATGATAAACAAAGAACAGGTCTTGAATGCTTTGAGCAATGGAGAGATGTTTAATACAGGAATAACTGATGGAATATAAAGTAGGAAGATGACTATGATGACCATAAATGGCACTGCTCTGGTAAGAGTTTTCTCAGCAGTATGCCACAGAAAATCTCTATGCTGGGAAAAGCACTATGGAAAGAAAATAACTTCTGAACTTGCAGCAGGGAGCATATCCCAGTGGCAATGAAGAGAAAAGTATTAAAAGTTTAGCAGTTATGCAGTGAGGCTGTCTGCATGACCGTTTCAGTAGGGAACAGTCACAAGTCATATCTTTGCAACTGGTGCAAAAATTAGAGTCCTTATTTTCTACTTTTTATTATTAATTAGTTCCAGTTAGCAACCACTACTGTGCAGGTCTTAGGTGGAATGCAGTTGGATATAATATTGCAATAAAGTTTCATAACTTTTTTCCATAGTTAAAAAGGGTAAAAAAATTAGAACAATGTATTCTTAATACATATACTGGTCAATTACCTTTTAAAGCTTTTCATTTTCCTGTAGCATTCATGTTTTCCAGTCTTTACTCTGCTTGTGGTAACTTGTTACTTAAGCACCAAGCAAGGTTATATGAAGCTCCACCAATAAGTAAGCCTAGACACTTCACAAGTCTAGAGATTCAAATTCTTCCTTTATGCACAACAGCTGAGAAAAAAATTATTCCCTTAATTGAATAGTTTAGTTGGACTGGAAGTTAACCAAAGGTACCAGGAGGGTCCAAAAAACCAGGAAGGATGCAAAGTATCTTGGGGTGGCTCAGTCCTCCAGCCAACGAGCTCGAACCTCTATGGTAAGCCCCAGCCAGAGACATGCAAATTAGTATTTCTGAAAATAATATTGCATCCTACCACCACAACAAAACACCACCATGAAAACCACTGCAAACCAGAATAGACCTCCCTGAGCAAAGGACTGTCTTATCCATTAGTCCTACAAAACCAGCACAACTAACAAAAATAAAGAAATATTGGAATTTATCACTGTAGTAACAAAGACAGGAATAAAGGTCTATTAAGGTGCTATTTACAGTCTCTTCTTCACAGAATCACAGAATGTT
Organism: Galbula dea; assembly: GCA_013399015.1. Classification (NCBI taxonomy): domain Eukaryota; kingdom Metazoa; phylum Chordata; class Aves; order Piciformes; family Galbulidae; genus Galbula; species Galbula dea. The sequence goes on along the minus strand of VWZX01009217.1, from coordinate 37,956 downwards.
AGGAGTTGGAAGGGACCTCAAAAGATCATCTAGTCCAACAGCCCTGCCGCAGCAGGATTCCCTAGACCGGGTCACGCAGAAACGCATCCAGACAGGTTTTGAATACCTCCATAGAA
>VWZX01009217.1:15753-37739 GCA_013399015.1 Galbula dea | reverse complement strand
CTACTAACCACACCCTTTTTAATACACCCCAGAATCCCATTGGCCCTCCTGGCCACAAGAGCACACTGCTGGCTCATGGTCATCCTTCCATCCACCAGGACATCCAGGTCCCTCTCCCGTTCACTGCTCTCCAACAGCTCAGTCCCCAACCTGTACTCATACATGGGCTTGGTCTTTCCCAGGTGTAAAACTCGACACTTGGCCTTGTTGAATTTCATTTAGTTTCTCCCTGCCCAACTCTCCAGCCTGTCTAAGTCTGGCTGAATGGCAGCACAACCCTCCTGTGTGTCGCCACTCCACTCAGTTTAGTGTACTAGAACCACTTGTATTTGGGATCACAGTACAGTACATTAGGAGTTGGAAGGGACCTCAAAAGATCATCTAGTCCAACCCCCCTGCCAGAGCAGGATTCCCTAAGACTAGGTCACAACAAAGCTTCCCTGAGTGGGATTTGAACCCAGGTCCCAGCAGTGAGTGCACTGAATCCTAACCACTACACCACTAGTATGAATCCTTTCATCTACTCTGCCATCTTTTGGCTGTAATGCTCGGGTAACATCTTTAATGGGCATTAGAGGAACTAGCTACAGTGTGAACCAGTAGACAAATAATACCTAGAGCATTCATCTATCAGTGATTAGTCCCAAACTACATGGAGGAGATGGCACGAAAGACTTTGTCCCTATTCTCTTACACGGTATCAGTTAAATGACTACTCCGGTAAAAGAATAAAGTGTTAGTCTGATGTGTTCTGTATTCTGAGAGGTTTGAGGGGGTTTTTTGGTTGGTTTTGTATGTTTTCATTTGTGTTTGGGGGGTTTTTTTGTGGGTTTTTTTTGTTTGTTTGGGTGGTTTGGTGTTTGTTGTTGGTTTTTTGGCTGTTTTGTTTTGTTTGTTTCTCCAGGGAGCAATTCACAGATTAAGTAAGCGTAAGATGAATTTGAGTATTTTCGTCCTAGTAACACCTGCAATATCCATTTGCTCCTTTCTCTACTCCTACCTCCCACCTCATCTGGGAGTTTCTCTGAAGTAATAGTTGCTCATATATACCAGGGGACTGAGCCCTCACATAACAGCTCCAGACTGGTCACCAACCTGGAATCTCTGCATCAGTATTACATAGCATTTCTCCACATGCTCTTCTTCCCTTGCAGAGCTGGAAGAACTGGAATTTTCCTACAACATCCCTTGGTGATAATCTCAAGAAGCAGTGATGCTTATGGCCATCTACAGAAGCAGTATATTGCCTACTAGGATTGTTTCAAACTGACTAATTTTGCTGCCAAAACCCTTACTACTTTACACATTCCTGCAATGCAGCAGACTAGAGAGGGATGGCAAAGTTTATTTGCTACCTCTAAACCTAATAGGTTTAGCAAAAGAAGTCTCAAAACACATGACATTTGCTACTTCAGTAACACAAGAAGGCAGCAGAATCAACACTAGCCTTTGTCTCTCAGGTAAGCCCACTCCTTGAAGACACTCTATTATCAGATCAGAATGTTTACTTCCTCCTATTGAACAGTTATTTAAAACCAGGATGATGCAATTTTCTACATCTGATTGCCCATATTTTCAGGAACCGCAGTTAAGCGACTTGGAGGACAAAATGACTAACAAGACAAATTTAATACAAAAGCATGAGTAAAAATTTTATCACCATAGAGTTCTGGATTAACAAGGGTATTCATTGGGAAAATTCCAGAAGGACAAAACTTCCCTATTTATACAGGCAAATCAAGACAAATATCTTGAGGTTCTCCCAAAAATTGAGTTTACTGTAATAAGAACAAAATCTGGGAAAAGATAGGAAAGTGTTAGCCTCACTTCACATTAGTAGTACCTGATACATGTTATGTCCCACATTGTCTTTTTCTCATAGCAAACTGAGAAGACAACATGGTTTTCAGGTATTTTCACCTCTATTTACAGCCATGTCAGTATTAACTGATGATCAGTGGTCTGCAAGCTAGATAAATTGGTTCCAGTCTTGCTCTGTCACTGACTCACTGTTAGACAAGGCACATTAATCTAGAGATAACCAGTGAGAACAACTCTCATGGAATAACTCCTCTAACAGATTTATTTTGGATTAAAGCACCTTGAGAATCACAAGTTACCCAACACTACAACATCGGATTTGTTACACTCAAACTCAACTGCAGTGTAGACAGTACACCTGTCTCTTGAAAAAATGCAATGCAAAAAAATCTAGACTTTTATGAGTAACATGCAAAGATCAAAACAGTATTAAACCTCAAAAGTTACCTTTGTGATGTAGAATTTTTTCAGTCCATCCAAAAACGATGTAAAAATGGAAGCAACTTGTGGTTTAAGAGCATGACCTTTAACAAAAAGTAGAAAAAGGCATGTTAAGGCAAACAGTGCTCAAAGTAGGGATTTTAAGAGCAAATAAAAAATAGCTTGGTAGTCAGAGTTGCAAGAATCACTTGGAGCACTTTTTAAGTAAAGAGACTTCTCTCTAGTCATTCAGAAGGTGATTTAGGGAAAGGCTTTCATTAGATTTGGGGGTTTTTTTAGGAGGCATACACACAACTGTACACAAATATTTCATTTGACACTAAGGATGCCCTAGTTTAGATCTTCCCAAGTATATGGCACATAGAAAATTTTATAAGAGCACTTCATTAGTTTTTGCAGTACAAAACTAAGCAAAAATCAGTGACCTTTATAAAGTTATGTCCAAATGACTAAAACCAACAGCCAAAAATGGTGCAAGTCTGGCATGAAGCAGTTGTTTCCTTAATGGTTATGTCACTCGTGCAAAATATTCTACATAAAGCTAGTAATTGCTTCCTTAATCACATATGGGGAACTAAAATTACCAGGATATCAAATGGTGTCTTGGAGTCTGTTAAATTAACATCTCTGCCTCAGGAGTGGGTTTAATTGAAACTGGTCTTTTGTTGTTTGTTCCATTGCTTTCAGTCACAAGCAACTTCTGAACTCCCTCTGCTGCTTCACTTCAACAGTCTTGCATCTGGCCTACATGCTGTGAGCCCAATTCATAAAAGTTATGCACCATTTACATGATACTTCTTCCTAAAATATTTCAAAGTATTTCCGTCTGAATAAAGCCTGAACTTCAGCAATTGATACTTTCCTTCCCTCTTCAGTAAAGAGGGACTCTCCCTGCAGATATGAACAAATGACAAAAAGTACACCTCCAAGCACACCAAAGTACACAAAAGTGCACCAGACAAAAGACATGAATTAAACTACAATCTGTAAAAAATGATTTGATTTAGGCCTACTTAATAATGACTTCAAGAAATGTCTACACTGACACACCTGAATCTGGTTTGCAGGTGACCATATAAGCTACAATCTCAGATCAAAGCTAAAAAGTAGAATGACTTATTCAGTTTTGGGTTTAAAGCTTGTAATTGGTCAAACTTCTTCCCAATTGAAAAAAAGCAAATATGCATCTGCTCTCTGTTGTACATGTTTGACATGAAATAGTATAACACAGAAGACTGATCAAATCAAGCAGCAAGGCTTGCTGGGCTCTCAGATATTACAAATCCCAAGTTCCTAGGTTTGAAAGAAAAAGTTCATTTTTTTTTCAATACCACCATATTAATGCCATTTGAAGTTAAGATTCATCCCTAAGGCCTCTCTCCAGAAGAAGTTTCAGAAATTCTGACTTGTTCAAGTGGCATTAAAATAGAGGTTTTCAAGGTCAGTTACACTTTACATTTTCATCTTCTGGGTACAATCAAAATACCAAGGTCTCAGCAAGACCTTCAAGTTCTCTTAGTTATTCACTTTTGGGTAGTGGAATATTAGGGTTCTCCTCGAGAGTCTCTTGAGACAGAACACAACTTTTGTCAAACTTCCTACAGTTTAAAATGACAACTTTCCTTAAGATTTGCTCAAAAAAACCCCACCTGCTCTACGCTGTCTGATATTGTCCTATTTAGGAATTTGAACTAGTTGAAGTTTCACAAAAATATTTGTGTTCGGTAATCTAGTACCTTCATTGAATTTACACACTTAAAACCTATACCTTAGTTCTACCTGCATACAGGTATGGCATTTACTACATCAGAGATTCTTTTAAAAATAGACAGCTCACTTTGGACAAGTAACTCATTGCCTCTCTCCCATGCAAATAGTCATTGCCACATCAGAATATTTTCAGAAAACTTCTTCTCAGGAAACTGTATACCACTTGTGATGCCTTTATGAAATTTAAAGGCATCAACCAATTTACCTTCTAAGTAAGGTGCCAGCAGTCTGATTTTTTTCACACCTAGCTTCTCATTTCTCTTAGCAAGAAAGTGTTTCAACTACTATATTACAAAACTATGACCTCTGCTCATTTACAGCAAAATAAAGTGCCTCAATGCTTTCAAATTTCCAAGAATGGAAAGTTAGCAAAAAAACCTCATGCATTTCTATGCAGGGCATGGCTCCTTACTGACTGCTGTAGTGGATACTCTTTCCCCAGAGACAAAATATAAGCTTCTGTTTCTGAAAGTACACATTATGGCACTAAATGGAGTTCTGGTTCATTGCCTTTTTTGGTCTAGTTTTGAGCAACAGAATCACACCTAAACTAGGCTTAAACTACTGGAAAAAAAAAAAAAAAATCAGACTCATTGGAAATAGAAACTAGTCCAAGGAGATCTACATACTTACCAAACTGAAACTGTGCATTGTCGACAAGGCGAATTGAGGCAGGAGCACATCTCTTAGGGGCAAAGTTAAGGGAATAAGGGGGAGGAAGAATAAAAAGATTATGTACATAGTTTTGCTGAAATTCATGACAATCAAGTTTTCATTTCCAAATAGCATACAAGAAAGCACACTGATACCACAGGCCTATGGCCAGCATCATCACTGAAAAGGGATGACAACAAGCTTGTTTTCACTTCAAAAGACAAACCTATTAGGTATGCCCAGATAGAACACATTGGGAATTTTTCATTTAACCAAAAGCCAACACAGGACTAGTCAAACACGTTCATCCTTCAAGTAACTAATGTTTTTCTAAATTGCCATATGCACTAAAAATACACTTGATTAGAACACAGCTTATGCTGCTCTGCAATCATACATACATGTAACACTAATCCATTGAAAAAGTCTAATTGTTGTGGGCTAACCCTGACAGGCAGCAGCAGCTAAGCACTACATAACTGTTCACTCACTCTCCCACAGTTGGATGGTGGAGAAAATCAGACGGGTAAAACTGGAAAAAATCATGGGTTAAGATTAAGACAAATTGATAAGAAAATTGGGCAAAAAAATGCCAAGAACTGATGATAAAAGCTATCAACTGCCACCAGGTGACAAATAGGCAGCTAATCTTCAAGCAATGGCAACCTCTGGAGACCTCCCTCCTCTAGATTCTTCATTTCTGATCATGAAGTAGGGAGTATCCGTTTGGTCAATTTGGGTCAGCTGTCCCAGTCGCATTCCATCCCAGCCTCTTGCACGCTCCCCACCTACTCGCTAGTGGGAGGAGAGTAAGAAATGGAGATGGGTCTTGACACTGTGTATAGTTCAGCAGTAGCTAAACAGCCTGTGCGGTGCAATGTCCATTCCAGCCAGGCCCAGTACACATGCAATTAAAGCCTGCATCTGTGTCCAATCTCGATTCTGCACTGTGCAAAAATCTGAAAAACCAGAACAGCTGCCTTCAATTAGGCAAGCTCCTGGTCCTATATGTCTACATCAGGTAATCTGTGAAGGCCACAATCGCCATGTTCAGTCACACCAAAATGTATGACCAGAGGAATACGACAGAGCCTGAATTTTCAGCTAATCTTTATCTAATCACATGGATATGGAAATACTCCTCTATTACTTGGATTTGACATGTTCACCCTCCATCTTATTTTAATACATATTTGGTCACACAAAGAACTATGATAGCTCACCAGGCAGGTAGACAGAAGAAGGCTGAATGAGTGGTTTTAAATGAGACCAAGCACCCACAACATACAGGTTGATTATTCTTACATTAAAGTAGACCAACACAGACAAGAAACAGCTTTTCAGATAGCAATCTTTGTAATTGCTACCAAGACTGATGCAAGGGGTGACAGAAGAGAGGAAGTAGTTCAAGCTCAAGTAAGCAGTGAAAAAGTAGCAGCAACAGAAGCTTAGAAGTAGAGCAACACTAAGTGGCTAATAGCATCTTTTTTCCCCTCTCCTAACAAAGCCCATAGCTAAGGTAAAGACAATAGTTCTGTAACTGACTTAAAATGTTGATCAGTCATATGATAAAGCATCCCCAGTCTGCTAAGGTACCTTTAACAGGAAGAACAAGGACAAGAAGCATGACAGAAGAACTGGCAAGTGCTGCTGACTAGCATATACATGTCATTCACGTACCAGTTTGAACATCTGGCTTGGAACATTAAGTCATTAATTTAGACCAAACACTGGAAAAAATTTAAAGCTCTGTTTAGTTTAGCATTAAAATGTTTCTGAAATTACTTCCCCAATTCAGGGTATATTCCATCATTCATAGAAATTTGATAAATTTTGTACAGAGCAAAGAAAAGTTAGTCTAAGATAGTGAAGAAAGGTTAGCCAGTGAGAGATCTGCTTGGAACCTAGCCATGAGGAAAAGCATTATGTGATTTGGATAACCATGTCTGAGTTTTGCTACTTGAAACCATCTGGCCACACTATGCAGAAAGCTCTATTTAAATACTACAATGCAAGCTTAATTCCACCTCAAAATATCAAGCTCACCTAAACATGTCCTGAATGAATCTGAGGAGAAAGCTCTCCATTGAAGGAGATGCAAAGCCAAATTTCCTGTGCTGAGATATGTAAGTAATTCCCACTGGAAAAAAGCCATCAAAAGGTACATCCACAGTCTGGCTCAGAACATCGAGCGAATTCACAAAGTGCTTAATCCTCAGGTGCATAATTTCCAAAAACCTCATGGACCATATACGCTTAGGAGGTTCATATCCCAAATCCTTGGTTATCAATTGACAGAAATACTACAGCATTAGCACACCCTTCATGATAGAATCTGTGTTCTTGACTGAAGTCAACATCCACCTTTTCTTTACCTGCTTTGCCACTTCCCTTAAGCAGGCCACCCCTCGTTCAAAGTTGGGGAAGACCACAGAGCCATACTTCTGGTATTCAGGGATTGGGCGAATCTTTATTGTAACTTCAGTAACCACTCCAAGAGTCCCTTCCAGAGAAAAAGAACAACTGAGTAAAGTGTTGTAAGATGTACTTCCTGCAAGTTACCCAACTTAACAACTGTACACCAGAATGTTGTAAGTTAACATAAATCAGACATCCCAAAAATTCAGTATTGCAGTAGAAGGTGATTTACTCCTGGTGAATATGGTGAATTCTTACAAGATATGCCTTAAATCATTATGTTTGTTACTAGACTTGTAGGCTAACTCCACAGAACTGTTTCAAGCACTGTTCGGAGTCGCCTAACTTTGCATGCCAAGTTAAGGTCTTGGTGTACTATCCCAACACAAGAAACTCATGCCTGCATAATGCTACCCATAAGCACACTGGAAGCCATAGCATTAAAAGATGCTTAAATCAAGCCAATAGAGAAGCTGAAATAAGATGCAATTACGTGAAATTACTGTGTTCATACCTTCAGATCCCATAATGAAGTGATGGATATCAGGTCCTGTTGACATGCGAGGTACTTGACAGTTTTTTTCTACTATTCCTCTAGGAGTCACCATTTTTATATGAATCACCTGTTTAAACAATATGCAATGACTATAAATACTTTCATTAAGCACAGATTTTTTTGGTATGGTATTTATTTTCTATCAGATGTGTATTAAGCCCGATAGAGTTCAGCTTCATAGATTTTAGACATTCTGTAGGCAGCCCCAAGAACTTTTGGAATAACTTGAGGACTGCTACCCACAGTTCCTTCTAACACAGCATGGTTTGCCCACACAGACTGTTTCCAGCTCTATGTCAAATCAAATCAGCTGTTGGCTACATGCAGACAATACCAGTTAAAATTGTTTTGTTTCTAAGGGTAGACAGTACTTTATGAATACTAGGATTTTAATCCAGAATATACATAGTACTTCAGAGAACATCCTTAAATTTTGCTTCAGAACTGCTGCTTCATAAAGCTATTATAATTCAGTCATTTGCTGCTACAGAAATAATTCTATTAGGAGGAAAGACAGAAATAAGCTTTGTGAAATACATTATCAATATTAAAACTGCCATAAAACTGATACATATGTAAGGCTAGGAGGTTGTTTTAAAATATTTTTCAATATTATTGCCTCCAGCTTTATTCATGCACATGCAATACAGAACCCATACATATCTTTTTTAATCCTTTATTCAATTATGTTATATCAAGGAAGGGTGAGGTTTGGGGTTTTAGCGAAGCCTTTAAATGAAGCAGAACTGAATTTCAACTAACGGCTTTAAAACTTTCAAGCACAGGTAGCTAAGTAATGTGCATCCCAGTTAGTCAAGAATTTCATTGTAACACATTTTACAAACTGCTGATTCTGCAATAAATGGATTTTAGGCAGCTTACAGAACACACCATTTCTAGATATAAAGTTTCCTCAAGAAGTTAAATGATTCCCTCAAAAACTTTCTCACTGTGTCATTTTGAAACTCATGAACTATTCTGAGTCAATTTTCAATCCTATTTCCTCCTAATGAAAATTTCAGAAGCTGTTTTAACCTGAAGTTATGCTTTCATGATAGAGAAGCCTCCTGCTTAAACACCTCCCAGTAAAACTGTACCATTCAGTAACACTTCAGGCAGTAGGGGACAAGTGACATTTTGGAAGTGCTACTTGTTGTAGTTCAGTCAGGCCTGCTGGATAAAAACTGTAGTTCCTGCCAAGCTCAGACACTGATAGCAACACGTGACATCTGTGCACACAACATGTCTGAACTATGAGCTAAGGAAAAAGCCAGAGGTGATGCAGATACATTACACAGTGCACTGCAGGAACAAAGGAAAAAACACCCTATGTGCAGAAAGACTACTGTATAAACCATGAGAAACAGCTGAAACTATCACTCGTCCTTTGAGTAGATGAAACTGTTTATCTCAGTTTTCTGTGTGAAGTACCTGATCTTCAGAATATTTTGGAGAAGGGGGAAGTTTTATTTATGTCCTCAGGGAGGTATGTCTGAGTAATGAGGTGGTATAGAATGGCCCAGGTTCAAAGGGACCTTAAAGATCATCTACTTCTAACCCCCCTGCCATGGGCAGGGATGCCACATGCACTAGACCAGGTCATCCAGGGCCACATCCAGCCTGGCCTTAAACACTGCCAGGGATGGGGCCTCCACAACCTCTCTGGGCAACCTGTTCCAGTGCCTCACCACCCTTTCAGTAAAGAACCCCCTTCTAATCTCCACCCTAAATTTCCCCTCCAGCTTGTAGCCATTCCCCCGTGTCCTGTTGCAATCAGACCAGGAGAAAAGTCTCTCTCCTTCTGCCCTATAATCCCCTTTCAGGTACTGAAAGAAAGAAAGAGTCAGGTACTGAAAGAAAGAAAGAGTCAGGTACTGAAAGAAAGAAAGAGTCAGGTACTGAAAGGTCGCTATAAGGTCACCTCTAAGCCTTCTCCTCTCCAGGCTGAACAACCCTAATTCCTTCAGCCTGTCCTTGTAGGGGAGGTGCTCCAGTCCTTTGATCATCTTTGTGGCCCTCCTCTGGACCCGCTCCAAGAGGTCCACATCTTTTTTATGTTGAGGAGCCCAGAACTGTACACAGTACTCCAGGTGGGGCCTCAGGAGGGCAGAATAGAGAGGCAGAATCACCTCCTTAGACCTGCTGGTCATGCCTCTCCTGATACATCCCAGGACACAGTTAGCGTTCTGAGCTGCAAGTGCACATTGCCGGCTCATGTCCAGCTTTTCGTCTATCATGACCCCCAAGTCCTTCTCTGCATGGCTGTTCTCAACAAGTTCTTCTCCCAGCCTATACTCATATCTTGTTTAAAGAAAAACTGCAGGCAAAATCTGAACAGTGATGATTTAACTTCAATATGTTAAATATATTTCTTATAAACAAAAAAGGTAGCTTTTTAAATAAAACAGTATGCTTTTAGGTTAATATAAAAATGAACTCATTTAATGTTTAAAATAGATTTAGGAGTAGAATACTGCCACTTTCAGACTATACCTTCCTTCCTCAGGGTTCCTACAGCCCATGTGGTGGCACTAGAGGTCACCACTGTGCATCCACATGGTCAATTAATCAGCCTACTGATTTGAAAAAATTACTAGCCTAGAAGGAGGTAGAAAGGTAGGGAAAAGCTAGCTTGCTGTCAGAGGATCCAACCAGACAACTTCAGGAACACAGAACAGGTAGGAGAACACACAGGCCTTTTGGAATCACCCTACAAGTTTGACAATATTATACTGGATTAATAGAAAGCACAAAATGGTGGAAGAAGGCACCAGAGTCAGGACAGGGTGAAAAAATTTCTTAAGCTAGCCAGTGAGTACCAAAATGAAACTGACTTTTAGATCAGTGATAAGGATTATTAGTACTAATACTCAAAGGAAGCAAATGAACATTTCTGTCAATATTTGATGCCAAAACTGTATCACTTTTTAACAAGAACCACAATTTACTATCTTTTCCCTCTCATTGTGAGTCATAACAGTTAAACTTCCAAACAGAATAATTAGTATTAGAACCACTTACCAGATCTTCAATGTTTCCATAGATGTTTTTTTTCATGCCAGATGCTCGTGTTGCTACCCATCCTCCCAGTGAACTGAATTCCATAGAGTCTGGTTCATGGCCTGTACAGAAGCCACTTTCAGCAAGCTAAAGAAAGGGAAAAGACACATTCAACAGAGCCTGCATTTATTCAGTACTCTAAATCTCAGTATTCTAGGGTTTTGTTTCGTTTTAAAAAAACCCCAACAACAAAACAATAAACTATCCTGACCTCGTACCTGTTTATTCAGGCACAAGTTTTGTCTTTGATATGGAAATGAACTGCAATTTGATTCTGTTTCTACTATGCATATGCTGTGCTACATGTCAACCCTAATACTACTGCTCCATCTTTTAAAACTAAGACCTGGAAGGTGGAAATTCAAACACCTACAGAAAAAAGTATAATTAACTCTGTCCCAACCTTGCACAAATGCTGCCAGAAAGGCACATAATCTGTTTTTCTTTCTACCCTAACGTGATATGCAGCAGGTCTGCAGAAAATGTGAGCAAATTGCCTGTACTTAATTCTCTCAAGGAGTGATGTGTTTTAATATACAGCCATCTGGTTGGCCTTCCTGTATGCAACACTCTCAACTATTTGTGATGCAGATCATGCATTCCTGTACATTAAGTAGTCACTTGTTTCTCATTTTTCTGTATTAGCTTGGCTTTGCCATCTGCACAGCACTTGAGGTTGACTGGATGCCCTCAGAATCCCAGCACCAAAGCTGTCAGACAGACAGATTAAAGACCCAACAGTCTCATATTAAGTGATAACTGTGTTAATGCATTTTAGAAGATCAGTTTGCACTGAACAACTGAAAACAATCCAGTTGGACACAGGTATTTAAGTGTATCACAAAATGTGGATATTAACTATGTTCTGTTGTACAAAGAGGTTCTAACTTAAATGACAAAGTCAAAGGTGACTCATCAAGCTCATGGTCCTCTCACATGAGAAGAGCTTGTGGCTTTATACACTTACTGGTTGAAGCCTACACCCACCTGATTCCAAGATGACAAGAAACCTGCTTCAGTCACAACTTACCTATTTCTACAGGTTGTATAAACATGAGCACAGCAGAAGACAATGCTTTTGAGAATGATCAACTGACTGTGAAAATACAAAGCACTTGGTCTAAACTCCTTGAATCCTGGTGTATGACAATATGTGCTAAGAGCACTTTCAGGACAGGGGAGTGATTACACTACATAGTTTGCAGACATAAAAGGCAGCCTCAGCCAGAAAATATGAGCACGTACTAGCTTTTTCTACAGAATCATGATCTCATTGATAATGCTTATTAAAAAGAGTATCAAACATTTCCCTATCTTCATTATCCTTTTGTCACCTTTATTCCTCATCTATCAGCTATTATTCCATGCTGCTGTGACAAAAACAAGTAACTTGAGGCTTCTCTGTAGAGTCCACTAATAACTGGAGTTCTCATCCCACCAAAAATCACAGCTTAATCACACTGGAGTCAATAGCTTAGATAGACAAATGTGTGAAGTGTACACTGATATGAATGCCCCATTATAACACCTACAGCCTAACTTTTGTCAGACAACAGGTCTTCTAAACAAATATGTCATTTGTTTAGAATTTTCTCTTTATTTTAGTTACTGCTCTGAGGCTCATGATACCTGTAAGTGACAGCCTATTATTGAACCTCACCATCCAAAAAATGAAAAACACAGTAAGAGGCACCGAACCTCTTCACTGCAACATAATTCCTTGATAGTGCTGGTGAAGTCTTTTAAGGCCATAGAAGTTGGATTAGTCTCCAATCCAAAGTTTACTTAGTACCAGCAAGCCAAAAACCAAATCAAAAAGCCCCTTTCAGTTTCCTCTTCATACAGTCCAAATGTATAATTGCATTCTTCCTGTACTTAGTGGAAGTCTGCACTAGCATTAATATCAAAACAGTTATGGTCAGTTTGTACTACACAAAATAAGCACAATTTGGAGTTCTAGCTTTAATCACATCCCATTTTCTGGTAATATTGGAATTCTATATACATAATAAGGCCTTTTAAAATACACACACTTCAAGTAGATTATTTTCTAGTCTTTGCACACTGAAGGAACTGCACAGAAGTCCTCACATGCTCAAAGTCAGTCCACACATTAAAACCTTTGTACAAATAGCTTATATTCAGCATTGAACAAATTGACACACAGTACTCTTTTCATAGTCAAAAACCTGATTGAAAAAAGTTTTTGATCAAAATAATTCAAAATAACTGCAACAGTAGTATTTCAGCTCAAAGAGCTATAAGCAGTAAGGGAATATTGTCCCTTACTCCAAGTGAAAGGAAAAGCAGTAGCATTTAAAGGACAAATAGTAGTGAAATATCTAACTATTACCCTAGAAAAATGTCATTTATATGCAGAGAATGTTCTCTTTGCATTTTAATTCCAAGCTTGAAAGAAACCAATCTAGAAAGGTTAATATTACATCAAATGATAAAAGAGAAAATAAGAGGCAAGAAAGACTTCGTCATCATTAACAGCTCTGCCAGTCAAGCATGAAAAAAGGTTTTCTTCCTATGAATTGGTCTGAAATAAAATGTACAAAACCCCCTTCAAATCTCTGCATATTTGTAAAGTGCATTTAGGCACTAAGAAAAGTTTAAACCACATTTTTAGCTAACAAGTCAAGTCCTAGAATATTTTTTTTAAATAGGCAGAACTGCAAATCCTGAAGAATAGAAACAAACATCTACAATTTGCTTGATTACAGCAGAACATTGAGAAAGACCCTAAGAAGTGTGCTGTGGCTACTCAGATAGATTGCACTTAAAAGCCACTAGAGGTCTCTTAGAAATGAAAGTGATCTAGTCTTCTACTGAACTCTTGTTTGGGGCAACTCTCCCGTCTTTTCTGTTGCTCTCCTGTAGCCAGCCTTACGAAGCTGCAACCTGTGCTAGGCTTTGGGGAAGCTACCTTTAGCCAAAGTGACTAATAAAACATGCATCACAAAATGACAACTTGAACTTTCCTGGTAACTGCTACGAAGTGTCATGCCTTGCAACCACCAATGTTTATCTAAGGTCTGAAACAAAGCATAGCATTAAGTCCTATGAATTATCAGCTTATTACAGTAATCACATTTAGTGGCTAGAGCCAAAAAGAAAAATATAAAATGTTCAAGTACAGCATTCAATATGGCATGGTTCACAGCCATGCACATAATGCTTACCAGACCAGCATCATGCATATAGATCTTACTACACCAGTCTGCAGTAAAACACAGAAAAATCAAGCTAGACTTGAATGATTTAGACAGGACACGAGGGACAGCTAAGAAAATACGGAGAAATGTTTGAGAAGTTAAAAATACCTGTTTTTCCAGATCTTGTCCAACAATGCCAGCTTCCACACAAGCTGTTAAGTTTTTCTCATCTATCCAGAGAATACGATTCTGTTGAAAAGTCAACCAAAATTAAGAATCAGCATTACAGAGTTGATTATTTCCTTCCCTAATGCTATACAATCAGCATTCTTGGTCATACAGCTTACCACTAATACACCTCCAGTTACTACAACAGTAGAAGATGAGCCCTCTCACTCCCTCAAACAGCTACACAACAGGTTACAATTTACAACATCACCACTATAACAGATTAAAATATTTATTAGTCAGTTTATATGTTTACAGAATGTTTACAGAATGTTCTAATGTTCACAGAAACAATGCACAAAAGCCAGAAAGAATTAAGTCAAAACTCTTACAGAAGTTAAGCAATACTGTAATTTTCACAACACAATTGAGAGTACCTGAATCTAACTATCTGGACCACCAAGTATACACCAAGAAAAGTATTCCTGGATATATTCTTTGGGTTAAATAGACTGCATTCATTTATTCCAGTTCAGCTCTTGGATTCTGACACAGCAAACTAGAAGCAAGATATACTACAGAACATCAGAACAGGCACATACTTTAGAACTAATTTTAAGACACTTCAAAGGATTATGTCGTTTTATCTGATGAGACACTATCTCAGTATATTCTACTAAACAGGAAAAGTAGTAAGCACTACTACATGCATTAAGCATGGCTGTCAATGAGGACAATGCACATGAAGGAGAAACTTAAATATAGTTTTAAGGTTTGTTTATAATAAGGACACCACAGAATCTTCAGTTTCCACTCTGCTCCTCTAATGTTCTTTAATAAATTAGTAAACAAAATTATAGAAGAATAGCTCTGACTTTACTTTACTTTGACTTTTCAAATGACAAAGTTGGACTACAACCACTTTAAAGCAACTGTCTTCCCTCACAACATCTGGGTTAACTGATTATACAAAACCAGCTATTCCAGCTCCTTTCAGACACCTTCAGTTTCAACAAACTGCTTAACTGATGTAAGATGCTTACAGAAATCAGGCTTTATGCAATATAGACCCTATATATAACAATGAAGATACCCATTAAGTGTCTACTGAAAAAGTGAAAAACTTAGCCAACCATCTGAACTGTTGTGAGACACCCAAATTTTAACCCTGACAATGCTTCTCTTCACCTTAATTTCCTTATCTTCCCTCCTCATTAACGATTCAGAATTGGCTGGGAGAATCATTCAAGACACAGGTAAGTGGTCTATTTTCTGCCTTGGTATATACTCACATATCTAGCTGACACAAAAGCACGATAGTAAGAATTAAGCCCATTCCCTTCCCATGCCCAAACAAGACTGAAGGTAAAGTTTTGGGCAATGAATCAATGAGTGCAAAGGAAGGCCTGAGTCTGTATTGTACTCTACAGCTTTCACACCATATAGACACCTGAAGAGCCTCCTTCAATATGCAACTACTACTGCTACAGAAAAGATCACTTTGTAGCCAGACACAAAGAAAAACAAGTTTAACTGAAGCATCACTAAGTAGAAAAAAAACTGAGTCAAAACCCAGGTCTTACTACAAAGATTAAAGGAGTTACTAATCTCAGCAGGTGCTCAGATGCAGTAGAGCCTTACAAAGGTACAGAGCTGTTTCTGAAGCATCTCATTACTATATAGTCATAAAACTATCATTCTAAAAGTTGAAAGATCCTACATAACAGAAAGACGAAAACTAGCACTAAATTTTACAGAATTCCATTTCTAGACTGCCATTAATCTATGAACTTCACATTCAAGATGTTACCTACACAAAAACCTAGGGTTTTTTTCTCTTTAAAGTTGATCCTTCAAGTTGATCTATACATATTAGGTCACTGTCAACCTTTAAGTCTGCAAAAACTAGTGAGATTTGCAGTAACAACTTAATCCTAGCTTTTTATATTTATCTAAAGTTATATGAAAACAAATATAGAAGAGTAGCTTCCTCTGATTTTCACTTCAAGCTGCTATAAGAAGGCTTAACAATGATTTTTGTTCTTATTAAATACATACAGGCTGTATGAAGAAGGACAGGGCTATTAGCAAAACAGCACTTGAATTAATGGGATACCAACTTAATCATGCATGGTACAGATTAATATTTCCATCCCTACTTTATTCTTGCAAAGAAAGAAATGTCATTCTCTAGTGATCAAAGTAACCCTAGAATAACTTTTTAAGAGTGAGAGACATACCATTTGTGAGGTATCCAGTGAGACAATTGTTCTTTTTTCTTCTTCAGGACATTCAAGGGCACTAGAAACACTTGTCCCTCCTGCATATATGGGAGTGAAATTGTAATTACAAAATTCTCAGGTAGCTTTTCTTCACATACCATACCTGTCTCCCTCCTTTCTGATACTGAACTTAGTAACTAAGATCACTGAAGTTAACTGTTTGGCTAGTAATTAGCATTTTAAGGTTGTTCCTTCTCCCAAACTGGGTTTCAAAACCAAGGCAGCACTGGAGCTGACAATGCTTTAAGGGTGCTTGATAACAAATCATGAAATACTGTGACCGTCTCAACTGCTTCTGTTAAGTCCAGAATAAAGTTTTAAAACAAGTAAGGATTAGAACTAGATATACATAAAGACACAGAGACAGCTATGGTTTCTATGGTTTCATCTTTTGAGATGACTACAGAAGCCAGCACACTTCTACCTAAAACACTGGCTTAAGAAGTCTACCTAATACAGGAATGCAATAGGTATCTGAAAGCAAGAATTAAACTGAAAGGGTATAAAGTTAAAAAAAAAAAATGGATAAAACGAAATGTCAAACTTCTCTGGAGGTTTCTATCTTTATAGGCTTTCAACTTTATAGGATGTCACAGAACAGCTTCCAAGAACTCCTTGCCTTCATAAAGCCTATAAAAGCTGTGCAAAAAGAGACTAGGATACTAGAGATCCACAACAAGCTACTAGAAGAACACCAGTGACACTCTCCAAGAGCAGTAGCCCATCACCTTTGTTTCCAATGATGGGAAAGGTGGCATTTTCCTTAGATACCAACCCCTATAGTATTAATTCCAGAAGTTTGCCATAGTTCAGTATAAACAGATTTCGAAAACAATCTGAAGACTTTTCTGTATCCTGTTCAGTGACTCAGAGATAGCCAACATTGCAGCTTTCAGCCAGAACCAATTTACTAGTACCAAAGCAGACTTGTAGCCGTTTTACAGCCATCCAGATGTAGTTAGTGAGGGTGAGTGTTTTAGGAAGAAACCAATTCCATTAGTTTGCTACTGCCTTCAACTGACATACTTATCTTCTCAAATAGGAAATGTTGTTCCTATAGGGACTCTACTCCTACAGCATAAGCAAGTTCCAAGTAAAACACATCCATCCCACAGAATTAAGAGTTCCTGAAAAAAACCTTCTCACAGAAGCTCATGAAAGCCTGTGTCCTCTATTACCTGAGCTTTAAGTCAAAACAATATAGCTCTTCACTCTGCTTCAGCAGACTTAGAAGTAAAAGCAGTCATGATTAAATACCTGAAGTCCTTTACAAATTCTTTAGGCTGAGAAAGACAGATTATACAGGCCTTTACCTGTACTCTGTATCTGGAATATTTCCTGAAAACCCCTTGCCACAGGAGTGTCTACTCTAACTTTAAAACTGGACAATCTCTAAAAGGAAATTTAGAATTATGGTTGATGATTTTGCAGTATGGTATATGACCACAATTGTCCCTGGACTTATAAGCTTCAACAGTAAAACAAAAAAACAATTTATACATGTTTGTGGGAACAGAACACAAGCAATATGTCCAAAAACATGATACCTCTAACACAGCTATTTGAATTTGAGTCATTTCCTAGAAGACTTCCACAGCACAGAGGAAGATTTCATCTTCATATTATTACTCCTCTTGCACATGCAACATTCAAGGTGTTAACATACTTTTAATGATTTCCACTAAACTGAATATAGCAGCTTTTAATACTGAAGATTATTACAAAATTGAGACGACTCTTAAAACGATACAAATATAATCTACTGAGTTATCTGTACAAGATAAGATCACATATTTAAAATGAATTCAAGTAGAATCCCTTTTCACTAGTAATACTAAACAGGTTTGAGATATCTTTAAGACTTACCACCAAATGGTATTATGCAGAGATTGTGCTTGCAGGCTAATTCCACAATTTTAACTACGTCTTCATGGCACACTAAAAAAGTCCAAACAGTTAAACCAGAATTTGTACTCAGTACTGTTATTTATGCTTAATACAAAATACTGCAGTATGAGTAAGCAGCAGCTCCTTTTCTGACACCAGCAAGGAAGGCATTTCAGAGTTAGGCACTAAATAAGCACTGGCCTTAGAAAAATCAAGAGTTCCAAAGTAAAGTTTAGACCTGAAACAATTCTACATTGGAAGAACTAACTACAACCTTAGACTCCTGCTCTACTCATGGATTGAGACCTCCTGCAAATTTTTAGGGCAAAATGAGATAAACAGTTAATTATTCTAGGTATTGGAGAACAAGTCAAGTTTAAAGCTTGCATTGAAAACACGCTGGCCATTTTAAGGGAGAATTAAGCCTCTGAGTAACACATCTTTTTCTTCCTGGCTGACATTCAGTTTCAAAAGTAGAATTGCTGGTGAAATATACTTTTTCAGAATGCATTCTGTATCTGGTCGAAGAGTGAAGCAGAAATGCTTGGGCACGGGCAAAAAAAGCCATCAAAAATACAGATAAAATACATTATGTAAAGGAGTTCATGCAAACAGCACAGAATGAGCAGGACTGAATAAACAGGCTCTTGCCATACAGGAGCAGCTTTAAACAAAGGTAGTAAATAATTTAACTTCAGTTGTTTTTAAAGCTGCACAAAATAATGCTGCGGCAAGTGCTGTTCAGTCACCAGTGCTGTCATGTCAGTACCTGTTCTCAAACAATGAGATGCATCTTACAATGCCTCTTTTTATGCCTCCCACATGCGATTTTCTCTCTCCCTAAGTAAAGGGAGCAAAACCGATCTAAGACTAAGTTCTTATCAGAAATTTTGGGGTTTTTAATACACTGCAGTTACCAAAGTATGAGAAAGAGTTATAAAACATAAGAACACAGTTGGATGTATATAGCTGAACAAAAATTGACAGGTACTTAGATCAAATTACTTTTTCATTAGCTACTGAAGAATGGCACATGGAAGTAGTTCCTAGTGACCAGAGAAACATGACTCAAGAAGAGAATTTCACCCAAGTGTGCAAATAAAGTTGTATCAGTTTAAGCATTTGTACCCTTCTGGTAGATAGAAACAAGTATATTTTCTGCTACATATTATCTACAACAGTATTAGTTACTACTCTGAAGCGGGTCTAGCCTGCACTCAAATTGCATTGCACTTTTTTCCAGTTAACGGTCCTTTATAAAGTGTTCTGATACAAACTACAGGTGTTATACTTTCTTTTGAAGTATAGCATGTCAAAATTGACTACCCTTCTACCATCATGTACTCCTTTATAAAACAAGATTTATATTGGCATTTAGACAACTCTTCTTGCTGAAGATGCAAGTTCAAGTTATTCTATAGTTATTTAAGTCATGAATTCAGCTGTCAACAGAAGCTTCAGCTCTATTTAATAATAAATATGACTTCCCCACAAAATGAGAGGATTTCACAGGCACAACCTGCAATCCTGCTATTAAACAATCATTATTACTATTGAAAAAACTCCTTCAGTTTCTGTTATGGCAACTGAAGCCAGTGAACCAAAAGACAGCTTCCCCATGACAAGAAACCACAGGTGTTAGGTAAACAACGGCCTCCCAGATCAGAAGGTGAGAATAACACAATTGGAGCTTACCAGGCCATACAACTATATCAGGAATCCGCTTAAACATTCCTTCCCTGAGTACAAATATCTCATGTAGGCAGTGACCTGAAACACAAACAGTAAGTTAACAAGTTCAAACAAGAAAGCACCAAAAGCAGCAAAGGTACAAAATTGAAATTCTCTTACCATGAGCTCTGAATACCCTATCTTCTGCATCCTGCGAATATGAGATTTTAGTGGCTCTAAGATCTTGAAGAAATTCTTCATTTACAATAGATGGAGGTACATCATTAACATTTAAAGATGCCTACAAATACAAGAAAATAAAGGTATTATTTTATTACTATTAATTTTATTTTATTATTTAATATTATATTTACTAACAGTATTATTTGTTATATGTTTACAGTTCATATAACATTTATTAATAATATTATCAATAGTAATTTTGTTATTATTTTATTATCTCATTATTTCAGTTGTACAGAAATGCTGTAACAACAGGTTAACACTAACCTATACCCAAACACAACTATTCAAGATCAAAAATACAGAAGTTTTCTTCCTCATATTAGAATCACAGAATCATTATGGTTGGAAAAAACCTGACATCAAGCCCAACTGTCCACACAACACTACCATGTTCACCACCAAACCATGGCCCCACCACCAGCTCTACACGTTTCTTGAACGCTTCCAGGAACATTGATTCCACCACTTTCCTGGATAGTCTGTCCCAAGGCCTGGTAACTCTTCGAGAAGAAATTCTTCCTAGTATTTAACCTGAACCTCCCCTGGTGAAGCTATTTCCACTAGTCCTACCACATTACCTTGGAGAAGATATTCAGTCACTGATCCCATTTGTCCTACCTGGTACTCTGCTAACTGGATGCATCCAGAAGTTTTAGTTCAACAGTGCATTCCTACCTTTTTTTCAACCTAATAAATTTGGAGAAATGCACTAGCTTGAGATCGTACTGTACAAAATACTTTTTAAAGGCTTCCCGAGATGCAAGATAAACAGTTTATGGAATAGAACTAGAGACTCTTCTGTATATAAAGAGGTGGAGACTGAAGGTCAAAATTACTTTGACTATGAACTCCTCCTCCAATAGAGAGAAATACATACTAAAGCCACTACCTGCTCTGCCAATTATTCTGCTTAAGATTCTGTTCCTACCGATCTACTTCCCCTTCTTTTGTCACATACAGGAAGTCAAATCTGTCTCAGATTGAATCTTAATCAAAAGTAGAATGCAAGGAAGAACTAAGTTTGACTGGCATGCTTTTAAGTAGACCTCACACATTGAACTTTATAAAATCCATTGTGCAGTCACAAACATGCAGGTGTTCCAGCAAGTCTCTAGCTAGAAGTCCTGATCAACACGTTGGAAGAAAGTTTCTTCAAAGAAGTTCACTGGACATTTTGGTTTACCAACAGGCACTGAACCAAGATTTTGTATGTTCAGAGGGAGAACGCACACCTAATGCACACCTAAGGTTTTCTAATATTCTGTTCTTCCAAGTCCCCATAACAGATGTCTTGTTTAGTATTCTATTGGCTTCCCAAACAAAGTGCAAACCTAGCCATTTAATTCTCTTTTCTAAAGTCCATTTTCGATATCAGGGACATAAAAATGTAATTCATGTGTCAATGTTTTAAATCCACTTAGTGAATGAGGATTCTTAACAGGATGCAGTCCAAAAAAAAAAAAAAAAAATCCTGGTAGACATTAAGTGCAATGCTTTTAAGTGCTTTGAATGCTCAAAAAACCCTGTAGTTTCCCCCCCGCCCCTTAAAATGGAGCAAACAAATTCATCTATCATTTTTCTACAGGTAATCTCCCTAAAGGAGTATGTCTTCTATTATATATGGCCTCTAAGTAAGGTGTTTTTTAGTTAGATATAAAAGCTTGTCTTATGACAATAAGACTGGGATTGGGCGATTGTGCAGTGAGGTGGATTGGGAACTGGCTGAAGAACAGAGCCCAGAGAGTTGTGGTCAGTGGAGCAGAGTCTAGCTGGAGGCCCGTGACTAGTGTGTCCCCCAAGGGTTGGCGCTTGGTCCAATACTTTTCAACATATTCATTAATGACCTGGACA
>VWZX01009217.1:957-15372 GCA_013399015.1 Galbula dea | reverse complement strand
ATACTTTTCAACATATTCATTAATGACCTGGACAAAGACATAGAGTGTACACTCAGCAAGTCTGATGATGATACAAAGCTGGGGTGAGCGGCTGACACACCAGAAGACTGTGCTGCCATCCAGCGTGACCTGGACAGGATGGAGAGCTGGGCAGCAAGAAATTTAATGCAGTTCAACAAGAGCCAACTGTAGGGTCCTGCATCTGGGGAAGAATAACCCCGTGTATTGATACAGGCTGGGGGCTGATCTATTGGAGAGCAGCTCTGGGGAAAAAGACCTAGGGGTTGGCGGACAGGAGGATGACCATGAGCCAGCAGTGTGCCTTTGCGGCAAGGAAGGCCAATGGCATCCTAGGATGCATTAAGAAGAGTGTGGCCAGCAGGTCGAGGGAGGTTATCCTCGCCCTCTACTCTGCACTGGTGAGGCCCCACCTGGAATACTGTGTCCAGTTCTGGGCTCCCCAGTTCAAGGACAGGGAACTACTGGGGAGAGTCCAGCGCAGGGCCACCAAGATGATCAGGGGAGTGAAGCATCTACCCTATGAGGACAGGCTGAGAGAGCTGGGTCTCTTTAGCCTGGAGGATACTGAGGGGGGACCTCAAAAATGTCTATAAATATGTTAAGGGCCCGTGTCAGGAAGAAGGAGCCAGGCTCTTCTCAATGTCATCCAATATTAGGACAAGGGGCAATGGGAGCAAGTTAGAGCATAGGAGGTTATTAATGTGAGGAAGAACTTTTTCACAGTAAGGGTGACAGAACACTGGAACAAGCTGCCCAGGGGGGTTGTGGAGTCTCCTACTCTGGAGACATTCAAGACCTGCCTGGACTTGTTCCTGTGTGACCTTATCTAAGGTGTCCTGCTTTGGCAGGGGGGTTGGACTTGATGAACCTTCTAGGCCCCTTCCAGCCCCTAACTGTGATTCTGTGATTCAAAATTAACTTTGACTTCAACTCCCTATTCTGAAGAAAATGTTGGTCAAGAATCTTGTTTCTAGTAGAAAAAGACCCTCAAGTTTGAAAACAGGAGAACTGAAAATTTTCCGCTACCAGATCTTTTATTTTAAATACGAAATAGGAGTTGCACAAAAAAAGACTGAAAGGACTGCTGTAGCTCTTGTAATGAAAAGCTTGCTGGCAAATTAAACACCACCACCTTCAACTCTAAGAGCAGAACATGCTTGCAATTTTATTATAAAGCTATCAGGAAGGACTGCAAGGCTAACAATGCCAGAAAGAGCTTGCTTACAGCCATACACCAAAAAGTACTTTGTATGAAATATTGCATATAGTCAAAGAAACTTAAGACATTTCTTTGATAAGTCTAGCCTAGATTTCTTGACAAGTACAAAAAGAAAACAGCAAAATCAAATTCACTTTCCTTACACATTCTGAAGTTCTGCCCTTCTACAAAAAAGTATATTCACTCATCCAAGTTCTCTTTCCTGGAACAGTTTAAACAGCAAAGAACTCTTAGCTCTATATAACCTCCAGAACAGCTGATATTTTTGCCAGTACGTCTTAAGACAAAAGCTTACAGAGTAGCACCAGTTACTAAACCAACAGCAAGGAAAATAGAGATTAATAGTTTCCCCATCTGCCACCATAGAAGCAGTTTATTTTGAATGGGTTAAGTCTAAAAGTCGGAGAGCTGGAGAAGGGAAGATTTAAACTTCAAGGGAAGTCTTCAAATAGTTAAAAGATCCATGGTGATGGAACTTGCCTATCAGTGTTCATTATAAAAGAAACTATGTAAAGTTATGTAGAAATTAAGAGTACTTACAGGGATAATTCAGAGACCATTATCTGCATGAGATATGTTCATGACTGATAGCTAGTAACATTTGGAGACTCAAAATGATAGCCAAATATTTGTTTTGGAGTTTTCATATGGGATACATGATATCATGAAAATAGTTTTAACAATGATTTGACTTCTGGAAAAGGACACGTGCTCTTCTGACTGGCTTTAAGGATTAATATTATAGTTCTTGAAATAAGCTGTCATATGTATGATAAAGATTCTTTTCCCCTGAACATACTTTGTCATCTACAAACAGAAGTTGAGATTAAGTGTTCAGGTGAGAAGCACATCACTACTGAGATACCATGATTTTAAAGGCCAATCACAGCAAGCATAAAAGGAAGTCAGGTCTTGGATTGCTGCTCTTTAGTTCTGCTTACTAGTCTGCTATTAATGCACATTCACACAGTGCTGTTTGCTAACCCAAAGAGCAGAGATCTGACAAACTCGGAAAACATGAGAAAAAACAAACACTTACTAAATAAAGATATTTAAACCATTTTCAAAAAAAAAAATCCTTGCTAGCTGTGCTTACATTTTCTATTTTAAACTTTGCCTTCTTCATGGATTTCCACAGACAACTATTTCATATAATTTCAAGTTGAACACCAAGTGCTTGAAGATCTCTGTTCTCCATAAGAGACACAAACTAAAAGCTATATTAATTCTTCACAGTTTTAAATATCTTGATTTTTATCTCTTCCAGAAGTATTTTAATGCTTTGGTTTTCATCTTCAAGATCAAAAAGCTAGTATTCATCTATAAAAAAAAATCTTACACAAAATGCCAACAAAAAATATACCTTTATTCTTATGGGACTGAAATAATAAGATTTATGATTTATATACTGAAAGGCTAGACAGCAAGCATATATGAACTAGGTCTAAACTGCTGTCTATGGTAAGTCTAATCTGAAAAGGGAAAAAATGTTATCAGGCCTTGAGCACCACAGAAGCAAGTATATTTACTGTTGTTAATCACAACAGAAAAGTTGCATGCAGCAGGCAACCCTCCAGTCTTATACAACAGAGGCAGGAACAGATGAAAGATAATGGACCAAGAGATTGGTCTTCCACTGCTGTTCCTAGACCTGAATTTCTTCATGCTCTGATGATAGCTGAAGGTGAAAAACCAATGTGGCATGACAATCTGAAATATAAACCAGGAGATACAAAAAGAGACACGAAAATAGGAGACCTGCAGTTGAGATTAAGAATAGCTGTGAGAAACTCACATATATGCTGGAGACTCCAAAGACTCCTATTCTGCGTCAAAGTGGCTGGCCTATTTCAGATCACAGTAACAACATCAGAGCCAGAGGGGCACAACATAACAGGAAAGCATTCTACATTGGTGGCAGATACCCTGAAGACCTGATTTGCAAGACACGCTGTGGAATGAAGATACTATTCAAGAATCTGCCCTTGTCCTCCAACTCTACTTTGTTCTCTAATCTCCTCTACATATAGAAAGGGAACAACAGCTTTCAGGACCTCTGGTCACAGCAAGTTAAAGCAGCTGCCAGTTAAGACCAATTCTGGTCAAGGAAAACACATCAAAATGACTTTTTTTTTCAAAATATATTGGCAGATGGAGATCCCGCAAGTCATAGCAGATGAAAGAATGTCTTGATTAACAGAATACTGAAGAAACATGCAAGTTTTCAGGTCCTATGAGATTACCAGCTTCAGAGAAAATACAATCTTGAACTGACTCAAGAAATGGGTAAAACTTACCCAAAGCAGGGTTGCTACAGTCACTGTACAAGCACAGCCTGCTTTCAACACTACTTAAGCAGCTCGATCTACTTAGGAACCTGCAGCCTTAAAAGAATAATTCTTAGAATGGAGTCAGGTCTCCTGACTAACATTCACTACTTAAACAAAATATGGATGCTTCAATCCCCAGAACATTCTGAATGCACTGTCTTCCTGAAAACATTCAGTTCAATCTTGAGTCATCTTGTAGCCAATTTTCAGCACCCAGGCACATTAAAAAAAAAAAAAAAAAAAAAATCACTGCCAACTAAGAACTTTGGTATCATTAAATACACTGAAAACAGCACAACTTAACTTTACTGAATCTTCTTTGTTATCATGAACAACATTGAAGTTGCATAAACAATTCCATCTGGGTTAACTAACAGTTCCTACAGTCTTGAAAAGCAATCAACAAAAAAGGACAAAGAACTCCCTGTGTTGGAAACTTCTATCCCAATAAAAGTCCTACATGTAACATGGAACCACAAGTCATGGTAAGACATTGAAGGTTTCATGCAGTAGTTCTACATCAAGCATTTTTGAAGAACTGAGGTACTGATACACTAAATTTAAATCAATATGTGCAACATGTCCTTCAGGACATCAGCTGAATCATTTTTAACAGTGTGGTCTTTATCAAGACTAATGTTCAAAGGAACTGTTCCAGCTATTTACTTACTCTAGAGGTAGTTCTGTGCTCCAGACTTGCTCCAAAGGTTTTTTCTATCCATTCCTTAAAAGTTGGTAATACCATACCACCTAATCTGTACCTGAAAAGTCAATATTACATAGGGTCATTTTAAATTAAAAGAACGTACAGTAGATACATTTCTTTCAACTCTACATATGCATAAAAAGTTTTAAATCAAGTTCTTTACCTACAAGCCTGCAAAGATTCTGCACATTTTAGTTTTTATGCAACTTCACATTTCATTGTATTTACCTGTTCTGTAGTTCACACAAAATTAAACCAGTTGTCAGCATCTTAGGTATTACTTCTCTTCACGATCTTTGGGAATTGTGGTGTAAGAATTTTCAGATATCCTCCCCCCCATCTTCACTTTTAATAAAGATCTCTCCCTTTCACTGCAGAAAGTGTCGCAGTTACATGCCAGTTACAGGTAAGGGACAAGTGTCTACAAACACACTGCAATGTAAACAGCAGTCTCAGACAAACCCAGCCGAGTACACCTTAGGTTTTCACAAAACACAGTGTTTAAGGTTCCTCCTTCATCATCAGAATCCATCAAGCCATGTGAAATCATTGCTATTACAAACTCTTTAACAAGAGCTTAGCCATGTGACAAAAGAAGACTTACAGATAAGAGACAGAGGAGCTCTTTGTGAACATGCACACCACATGTGAAAACAAATAAGACTAAAGACACATTTAAACAGGTAGAAACTAATGCTAGTAATTGTACACATATACACACCTTGTGCATGTTTATGTATGCACAAGAAATCTCCAAGGAGAAGAAAAAAAAAGACCTTTCTTTGACATTAAGAGCTTTCAGCAGCAGTCTTGCCACAATTTGTATTACGCCTAATGGGTCTTCCCTCCAAGATTATTCAACCACTGTTAATCCAATTATGCAATCAACTTTACAACTAAGGCATCTATTACACAGAGATCAATTCCTTTCATTTCCTCATCTCAACTACCTCCCAGTTTCTACTCTTACAGAACAACTTCTAGAGATAAAAGGCTAAACCATATCTCAACTGAAGCTAGACTCTTAAGCTTGGAAGACAGCATCCAGTTGTTCCTCCTGTGACAGCTGTTACTGTTTCATCACACCCATACCAAAGAGTTAAATGAATACTATGAAAAGGAAAGTGCAATAAGCAACAAAAATTCAATGCATTTGCAACAGAAGATTGCAACAAAGGAACAGAGAGGCAAGTCAGCTTTTTGTGTTTTCCTCTCCAGACATAATTTTTTTATATTGCCAACCTACTATAGCTAGCTTGCAAGGGTAACCTTAACTACTTATTCAAAGGATGAACAAAAACTATCAGAAATCAAATTACTTCAGTCAAGACACACAGAAGTCACAGCATAGAGGGAGTTTGTGAGTTTACTGCACAGAATCCAGTGTGTGACTTTTCAGGAAGCAAGCTCTGTATGTATGTCAATGGGGCAAAGAGACCTCCTTAGAGACCTCCTCTCTCCACACACACCCCAAAGACCACGTTTAGTTAGACTACCAAGTATCATCTAACCCTGGTGAGATGGTGGAGTCTATAATAAAAGATCATTTGACCCATGGAAAAGCATGGCTTGTTGGGAAAGTCAACACGGTTTTCATAAAGGAAAATCCTGTTTCACTAACCCTTGGAACTGTGCCGGGGGAAGTTCAGGTTGGATGTTAGCAAGAGGTTCTTTACCCAGAGAGTGGTGGAGCATTGGAACAGGCTCCCCAGGGAGGCTGTCATAACACCAACTCTCATGGAGTTTAAGAAGCACTTGGGTAATGCTCTTAGACACATAGTGTGACTTTGGGGTTGTCCTGTGCCTAAATAGAGCTGGACGCTATGATCTTTGTGGGTCCCTTCCAACTCGGAATATTCTGTGATTCTATCAGAGTGTAAAACCAGAAAGTGAATAAAAGAGATACAATGAACATTAAATTCCACACTCCTTTATACTTCCACAGGTGTTCACCCCAAAAGCTATTTAAGAAAATACATTTCTATGGTAGTGAAAAGAAAGGTTTTTCAACAAGCTGAAGAATAAGAGAAGGTTAAGATAAGAAGCAGAAGTCAGGTTTTATTAATCACTGTTGAAGACAGACTCAGAAGTGTGGCTTACCACACACTTGATACTCGGATTAGTTTTACATAGCTGATCAGTGATCTGGATTCATCACTGGACTCTTCAACTAGGTGAATAATAGTAAGCTCTTTTGAGGAGACAGGTATTACACTGATAGGAACTCAGGACCTTAAACAAATTGAGCAGATAAATGAAGATGGAATACATAGATAACTGCCAAAGCAAAAAAAAAAAAACCAAAAACCAACCCAAAACATGACTTGCATATTTTGCAGAATCAGACTGGTAGTCAGCATAGGAAAAATCATGGCATCTTCACTGATAACATACAACAGCAGCCAACACTGCTATGCATCAGCCAGTAAGGTATAAGAAAGAAGACAGTTCACCTCTTTTTGCTGCTCCGCAGAACTCCAGTGTGACCACACCTCAAGTCCTACATGCAATTTTTGTCCCTCTATTTCCAAAAAGATGTAGTGGAGCTAGACAGGGTTCAGAGAACAACTTTAAAAACCAAGGGGCCTTACAAGCAGAGACTAAAGAGTCCAGGACTCCTCAGCATGGATAAAGTAGGAGAGAGGGTATGACTGAGTCTTATATAATCAATAAAGCAGTACGCAGGCTGAAGAACTGTCATTTGCTTAATCCTGCAACACAGTAGGGGATACTTGGCTTAAAACACAAGTACTTTACACAACAGCAACCTGAAACTTGTTGCCATGGGATGCTGTAGAGGCAGACTACCAGCAGACATGATAGCTATTAGACAAATTTATGGACAAGAGATCTCTAAGTGGATACTACATGGATGAGGTATCTACATCTTTGCAGATGTCTGTTCTGCTATTTTCATTTCAAACACTTCTTTTCCCACTATTACAAACTAATTCATAGAAACTACACCACTATGACACAACAGGCGTTTCTAATATCACCCATCAGAAAGAATGCAGATTCTCCACCCATTCTAGAACAGCAACTGGTACTCAAACAGCAGCCTCAATGCCTCCTCCTGGGTAAAAATCCAAGTCCAACCCTCTACCTTTTTCCCCCTCAGAGCAAATTGCATGGATTTTCTGTGAAGCATAAACTACCCTAGATAAACTAAAAACATCAGATGAAAGAATGAGTGATAAAGTGACAAAAGTCAGAATCCTGGCAAAAAAAGAGAGATCACAAAGATGTCCTTAAATAAGATACACTGAATTCAAGTGCCTAAGATAAGGCTTTGCATTTTAATCTGGGTTTGCAAATTAAGAAATTAAAGACTGAAATGCTCACCATCCCACTTAGGTTTTTCAGCCAGTTCACACAATGAACAGGAAGAAATTTTTCTGAAGGGCAGTACTTATTTCAGACTTATTTCTCCTCTACATTATTTTTCTTTATCTTACGAAAAGTGTATTTTTTAAACCAGGGAGGAGACTACAAGACAACTTTACACTGAGGCAGGAAAACACCTCCAACAATAAGATGTCAAGTGACAGGCTTAAATCCCAATGGAATAAAGTGAAGAGATTGCCAAGTAGATTTAATTTTAATGTAATTTAAAAAAAGTATTGCTTAGAAAAACAAACTTGCTGCACAAAGAGCCAGTAGGTAATAAATCAGGAGTGTTGCCACTACACAACATACAACTGAAGAGCAGTTTTTATTTTTAAGATCAGAGGATAAAGTTCTTCCATGCACAATGGTTAAAACCTACAACAAATTGGAAGCTTAATACAGCAACTTGCTGATGCTTGAGAGATTCTCAAAACGGCACTGCCTGCTGAATGTTATCTAAATCTTTAAAACATGGTGCAGGTTCTCAGTCTGAGTCTATTCTCCAAGGGAAGTTTAATCCACAGAGTATAACAAGTTAGGGAAGACACATTAGTCTAACACTTTTATTAATAAATAAATAAGCCATGCTGTATTTCGCTACAGATCTGTGTAGAACACAAACCTGTTGAATTCAGAACAACTAACAATCTATACTATGAGACAGAGCAAGTTTTTTGCCTCCTTTGAATTAACTGAAGAATGCAGTTTTAAAACTCTTAAAAAACCTACTGAATAAGATACTTCAGTTATATATTTTCTCTGCTTACCTTTTTCCTGTGAATTCTGCTTGACCCTTCTTATTGAAAATGAATTTGGAATCATTATATCCCCATCCATTCCACTTTAGAAGTTCTTGCCTTAAAGGGAGAAAAATTTGAGTGAGAACGTTAGCATATTGCAAGCCCAAAATAATTTGCAGTTATATGGCTTTGAAAAAGTCTTAACAGATAACAGTTCAAGAAATCAAGTATGTATCAGAAGTGCATGACTTAGAGCTAAAAGTAATTCTGCTTCCACATCCATTACTCCTTCAGATTGTATCTTAAGACTTGAAAGACAAGACGCTTTATAAAAGCCACCCACCAGCTTAAGTCAATACACACTGTTCAGTGATATTCTCAAACTGGCAAGAGTAATGTTTGAAATATGCTTGGTTTAAAATTTATACATAAATACTACAGAGAGATAATATCTAAACATTTTCAGAACGAAAAAGATATTTAGCATTATTATTGTCTGTCAATAAAATTTTAAATGATATTTGTTTGACATAGCTACCATAACCTCACTGCATTCTTGATAACATTCACTTCACGAGGCACTCTCAGACACATTTGGATTGAAAATACATTTTGGAAAGTCAAAAACTCCTCAGACCCTAAGAACTGGAGGAATAACATACCAAATACAGCCTGAATGTGCCACCACAGGATAGGGAATATAAAAACCCCAACAACAAAACCCACAAACCCAAAAAACAAAAACAGAAAACCACCCCAAAAACAACCTAACCAAAAAAAAAAAACCACCACACACAAACACACAACTGTCAAAATACAATAACAACATTGAATGCATAACCACATTAAACCAGAGGTTCTCTTATACTTCTGATGACTTTATCATAGTTATCAATGTAAATGTATTTAAGACTTGTAGATACAAAGAGTAACTACATTAATCTAACTGTGGTTAAAAAGTTTGTCATTTATTTACATTAGAAATTAAGCACTAAACCTAAAAACTGAGTTTTAGTTAATAGAAAAGCATCTTAAAAAGAATCCCAAATACAGATTATTTACCTTACTCTGCTATATACAGTGAACATAGCTTACTCTTTGACTGTATAAAGCAAGAGTAAGAGAATCAGAGATGACCATTTTAAAAGACCTTGTGATTCAGAGTAAGTGCTGCCTCAAGTCAGTAGTACCTTCAGTATTACATATAACTGAGTGATGACCAACTACCAAAGGCCTTCATTATAAAGATAAAATTAACATAGGCCAGACATACTTTCAGTGTTGTAATGGCATAGATCTGGCTTAAGCAAAATTCATTTTCTTCAAACTGTCAGTACACAAGGTTTTAATTAATCAAATGGAAAAAACCATGGACATGTGTTTTATTTCAATTGTCTGAATCAGATATTTCAACAAGACTTTGATAAATCTAGCACTTGAAGCTAACTTAAGAGCAGCTTCAGCACTCAGTAACTGACACAGTCCATGTTGTTTTTCCACACTGAGGAACCGATCCTAAAATTTAGCCAAAATTGAACTGTTAGAGCAGACCACTGTTCAGATCCAGAAGCCTCTCTG
The DNA here is from genome assembly GCA_013399015.1 of Galbula dea. Lineage (NCBI taxonomy): Eukaryota > Metazoa > Chordata > Aves > Piciformes > Galbulidae > Galbula > Galbula dea. Next base: position 5,388 of record VWZX01009217.1, on the reverse strand, counting down.
TTTGGCTGCCTCTTCACTTGACAATCTTGATCTTTACATGAGCAGTGTTCACTCAGAAAAGGGCAAGGATTCACTCATGTTCAACAATACAGAAATAAATGCCTTGTGCTATTATAGCGACACGACACATAATGAAAAAGAATTCTTGCACTCCTGCCTATTTTCACATGTATCCCTGTATTCTATATATGTGTATTTGTAAATACTGTATAGTATTATAAGAAATCCCAAAGTGATTCTGTGACTTGCTCCCAGCTGAGAACATACTGACAGAGACTTGCTCAACTCAGGTGGCATTTCTTTTTCTAAACTGCATGTTCTCCCCAAGCCCCCATCACTGCAGTCCTCCTCAAGGCAAGGCTTCTCCCTCTGCTGACTAAATGTAGTCTATCTACATACCCGATGTCTGTAGTTTGTTGAACCCTGTAAAGTCAGAACAGATTTGATACTAATAAGTGAAATTTGAGGAAGGGTCAAGCATCTGTAGTGATAGGACAAGGGGTAATGGATTTAAATTAGGGAAGAGTAGGTTTAGATTAGATATTAGGAAAAAGTTCCTTACCATGAGGGTAGTGGAACATTGGAACAGGTTGCCCAGGGAGGTGGTTGAGGCTCCATCCCTGGAGGTGTTCAAGGTGAGGCTAGACAGGGTGCTCGGCAACCTGATTTAGTTAGAGATGTGCCTACTCACTGTAGGGGGGTTGGACTAGATGACCCCTAAGGTCCCTTCCAACCCTGATAATTCTATGATTCTATGATCTTTCCCCCCCTAATTTAGAGAGGCCTCTTGCAAGGCAGTGCACAGTAAGTATGCCAACTCTGATGCATGAATCAGGTTCAAAAAACTAGATGCAAAGCTGGAGACAGACTAAAATATGAAAGACCAGGGTCTACAGGACCTGGTGACAAGAGATGAACTGATGAGGTAAATAGCTTTGAAACTATCATTAGTCCTGATACTGGTACAGATAGCTATTTCCCACAGAATTCAGGGCAGATACTATTAAGGTACTGAACAAAGACACTGATACAAGGTCTTTCTGCTAAACTGGCTGCATTCCCAGTTGTTTGCCTTTTCTGAAGGCCTACTTTGCTAGGTTGGTGTTGAACTACCTGGTGCTTTCATCAGGCTTTAAAATACAGAACATAGGTTAAGAATTTAAATTCTTAAGAGTTTATTTTCAGGCTGAACTATTCCCAAATACACTAAGTACACACAAGTTACTCAAAGGTTTACCCTGTCAGACGACATAGCTTTTTATTAATGTAATGAGAATAATTAATAAATAATTAATTCTCCCCTACCTTCTGCATAATGGACATTATTGTACTTTGTGACAGGCAAACATCACAAAAAGTTAAGCATTTATTTTTTTAATATTCAAAACTATACTGAGCAACTGAGCTTTCTGCCTGGAGACAGGAAGGGCTGTTTTTGTAATGAGTCATCTTACATTTACTCTCTCTTTTGCTCCACCACACCAGAGTACTGCCAGTTTAAGAACTGCTGCTTGATTTACTTCCTGAAGTTCCTAGCACTTCATGCCTCCACACAAAGACCAAGTTTGAGGAAATACAGCATGTGGCTCCCTAAAAAAGAAGTCTAAGAAGATCAGATTTTAAGAGAAAGACTGATTAGTCAGCTCTGATTTGTAATTGACATGGCCTGCAGGAAGATCAAGCTGTTCAGATCTTCTCCCATACTACTGAAAAGCATGCTCTTTGGGAACAAGAGCTGGTGCACCTCAAGACTTAAGAGAATTAACTACAGCACAGAGGAAAGTGGAAGACATCCAGACATCTGCAAGTCTCCTTGATTACTGAGGCAATGTTAATATCATACTGATACGATTCAAAGAACACAGCAGAACTTTTGGGAAGAATGTTACATATTAGTTGAAATATATTTAAGAATTAGTGCAAGTAGCTCTACAAAATACAGACCAGGGCAATATGCTCTTCTTTCCCAGGTCCGCCTCACTACTCCAGCTCCCTCAAGTAATACAGTATAACACACGCCTGCTCTGCATTTCCTTGCCTTTCCAGCTTACCACGGGAAATTTAAACTCATTTGAGAGCATAATAAGAAACAGAAGGCAAACAAGGAAAAAAAGTCTAATTCTAAGTGTTGTAACAGCATTCCTCCCTCTTCATTTTCACACTGCCCTTTTGCACCACTATTTATACAGTCACCACTCCTCAGAAAACACTTTTCACACCCCAGCTCCAGTGCAGCACTCCACCACCCTCTGTGATGCTGTAATGACCTGGTGTAGCAACTAGAGCTGCTTGTCAGATTAGCATGTTTACCTTGGCTCTCAGGAATGATCTACGCTATGACTGAACAATCAATGTAGTTTTCTACGTTTCCCAAGGTTTTCATTACCAAAGTCCCAGTGTTAGGCTCATAACCCAGAAGAGTATAAAGGACAGAAAGAGCTGCTGAGCACCTGCAGACCTAAGCAAGCACACATTAAAAGCACCCTCCGTGTATATGTGTACTCAGTGTATGCAATCCTGGCTCCAAGACCAAGGGACTCCAACTACACATTGATCTGCAACTAGTAAGTACCAACATGAGATCTAGACTTTTACAAATTATGTATGCTCTAACACTAATATTTGGACAATCCAAAACAAAATTACCCTTGCAGTAATTGTTTCTATCCTCATTCTTCAAAAATTCAAGAATTTGATTGCTAAATGGTAAAACAATGAAAAGCCAAACCTGAATGCCCTGGATAATACCTGAATATATCAAAATGTCATGATGTCTCACACACCTGCCCCAAAAAAAAAAAAAAGGATGCTCAGTTTGGCTTAGACAAATGACAAGCTTGTGCTACACATATTTTATGTGTAGCAATACATAATTTACACTATTTTTCTTCCCAGCGCCCCTTCCAAGAACATACATAGCAAAGCAATTCAACATTTGGTATTATTCTTGCTTTAAACTTCATGTTACTCAGCTCAGTATTGTACCTGAATAATTTCATTTACAGAGAACAGCTTTCCTATTCAGTACATTGGCTTCAACAAAATACCAAGCTCACTACTTCTACTTTCAACTTTGTCAGAAATGTGGAGTATTTTAGCCAGAAGTAGAATGAAATGACCAGTTCCTGCCTTCTAACCAAAAAGCCAGTTATTCACTACTGAAATGTATGAAGTACTATAAAGCAAAGCTTGCTTGACTTGAATATATTTTTATATACATACAGACACAAAATGGTATTGCCTGAAGGGAAAAAATCTGAATGAAAACAAGTTACCATGGAAACAGTGACAATAGGAGATGAAAACTGTGTGACTAGGTTAGATGAATTTAGATACTTCACTTTCAATACAACACCCAACACTGACACACTAGGTTGGCTTGATGCAATGACTATTTTTACAGCAAAATATTTGTTCAACAAGTCAGGCACTTTCTGCATTTTCCTGGAAAACTGGCTACAAAATAATCAAGGAGACACTGCACAAAGAGGCCACAGCAGAAGGCACTGTACTAAGCCCCCAAATGACCATTAAGGCATCTACAAACTGGGCAGCAGCTCACAAGATGACAACATGCTCAGCACAACATGGGGATGAGGGCATGGAAATTAAGCCATGGATATCATTTTCCAGAAGTTTGAAATTAACGTAAGTATATAAGACATCTGCATACACAATACTTACAACTTCCAGTTATAAGGTGAGTTATATAGAGCAAAATAAAAGTACCACCAGCAGCTACAGAGCCTTTTCTTTTCCAAGGCCTAAAGCACACCAATATTGTAACACCAGAAGTAAACACAATTTTTTCACTTACAAGGTTATGAGATTATAGTCAATGAAATTTCAGAAACAAGATAAAGTAAGGAATGCACTGCAAACATTAGCATCATGTGATTTAACAAAGACCAGCATTACAGAACCCCCCCAAGACAGACACAGCTGTTCAGGTCAGTGGATGCATAAAGTGTCTAAGCATGGCAGTGGTACTGGAAGACTCTGTGAAGAACACCTGCCTACGATGCGAGCAGGTGAATGACTTGCTTTGCTTGGTGGCAGAGCTTAAGGAAGAGGTTGAGAGGCTTAGGAGTATTAAGGAAAGTGAGAGGGAAATAGACTGGTGGAGTCGTGCCCTCTTGACCTCAGAAGAAGTCCAGCACCACATGGGGAAGCCTTGCTCCTCTTATCATCAGGAAGACCTATCAAATCAAGTAATTGAGGGGGAATAGAGACGGGTCCCTGCTCGAAAAGGTAAAAAAGTTCCCCCTTCACCCCCATCACCTCCCCAGGTGCCCTTGAAGAACAGATATGAGGCCCTGTATCCAGAAAGCCAGGCAGAGGATAGCCACAAGGAAGATCTGTTGGGAAGAACTCCCAGGTCTATCCCATCTACTAAACGGATTAAAACCTCAGGTACAAAAAAACCCAGGA